>CM077675.1:167264025-167666525 GCA_039707655.1 Elymus sibiricus | reverse complement strand
GTTAAAAAAGAGTAAATGCACTTACTTCTCCCCCTGCGGCGCAATCAACCACCTCTGGTCGGGGGTCGCCGGGGTGGGCGGGAGCTTTGTACCACCACGCTGGTAGACTTTGCGCCCCTCAACCCACTCACTCTCGCTATAGCTATCAGAACTATAGCCACCCTCAGCACGGCCACTCGACGAGCCCGCACCTGGGTTCTGCTGCGACTCAGCGTGATCCCCAGTCTCGTGGGACGAAGGCTCGGCGGCCCGACGCTCGTCGGCCCCAGGCTCGTCGGCCGTAGGCGTGTCTGTCGTAGCCTCGTCTGTCGTAGGCTCGTCGGCCTGAGGCTCGTGGACCGGAGTCCGAGACGGCTGCACCTCAGGCTGCTCCATCTCAGACGGAGCACTCCTGTGGTCGGGTGAATCAGCTGGGGGTGGCGGCGAGGAAGGCGTAGTAGCAGCCTTCCTACCTCTCCCGCCGCCACGTCCACCTCTACCAACCTTCTTCCCCCCCCCGACCTCTCCCGGTCGAAGAAGAAGCGCCCGCCGGTGTCTGCATACTGAGATCCAGCGCTCTCCGGAGGTGGTGGGGTGGGATGGAAGTACCCCTCCCACCACGCGCCGAGGAAGGAGCCTCGGAGCGCTCTCGACCCGCGCCCACCATCTGTCAACACCTGCAATGACAAAGAGTAAACGAAGTTAGTACAACATTAAAGAAATGAATACCTGACATGAATATAATTTAAGTGTATCATCATCATGAACATAATAAAAAATTGAATACCTAACATGAACCAATTAATAATATATATGTACATAATAATAATTGAATACCTGACATGAACTATAATATTAATCTTCATCGTCATCATTAATAAATGCATCATCATCGTCTATATATGCTTCGGGGTCAATAAATGCATCATCATCATCACTATCAGTAATGACGTGCTCATCATCATCATCAATAAATGCATCATCATCAATAAATGCATCACCATAGAATAGAAGTTCATAAATTGCTTCAACTCTTCCATAATACTCGGTACCTCCTTCGCCGATAGCAGAGACACAACAATTTGTAGACTTTCGGTCGGCCATAGATAGCTCTTTGCCATAGGTACGAAAGCGATACCCGTTGATGTCGTATTTGTCAAATGAACGGACCTTATAGTCAAAACCATTTGCGACTTGTCTCAATTCGGAGTCCATAGACTCTGCATTAGCCTACAAGTTTAATACGAAAGGATTGTTGCATTAGCCGCAAACTAGACGAAGAAATGAAATGGTCTAATGGAAATTACCGTTTGTTTGAACCAAGAGATGAAACCGGGATAGCCTCCTACATGCTTTGCCAGAAGCTCATACTCTTCGATGGAATCCTTTTGGATCACCGCTCCATCCGAGAATTTGGCGACGTATCGACTGTATCACATATCCGGGAATAAGAGCATTTCAAAGGAATTAGAAGTTGCGGAACAATGTACCGAGAACTTACTCGATGTACGGCCGCACTTCTGTTAGGTTGTTGAAGATATACAACGAAATGGTCCGCCATTCTTCGACATCCAACGGTATTGCTTTCGAAGCACCGGCTGGTGCGAGGTTCCCTTTGAATAGGCTGAGGTTGGATCGACCTTTTTCACGGTCGCCATCATTGTACCGAGGCTTCGGATTATGCAAATGACGATTCTTGGCTTTGTAGTGTGCTGTCACGAAGTTTGCGGCCTCCTCAGTAATGAATGCCTCGGCCATCGATGCTTCAATTCTACGTTTATTTTTACATTTTGCTCGAAGCGTCTTCTGCATCCTCTCAGTTGCGAAGCACCAACGATTTTGCACGGGCCCCCCCAATCTTGCCTCGGTCGGGAGATGCAAAATCAAATGCTGCATTGGATTAAAGAATCCCGGTGGAAAGATCTTTTCTAACTTGCAGATCAACTCCGGCGCCAACTCTTCCAGTTCGTCTAGCACGTCAGGCGATAGTTCTTTCGCACAAAGAGCACGGAAGAAATAGCTCAGCTCTGCCAGTACTAGCCATTCATCCTCAGGGATAAAGCCACGCAACATCACCGGCATTACCCGCTCAAGCCATATGTGCCAATCATGACTCTTCATACCAAATATTTTCAATTTGTCAAGACTCGCTCCCCTCTTTAGATTCGTTGCATACCCATCGGGGAACATCAACTGCATTTTCACCCACAAGATCATTTCCCTCATAGCTGGCCTTCCAAGATTGAACCATGCCTTTGGCTTCCTCCAGTTCTTCTTTTCTTTCGGTTGTCGCATGTTTTGTAACGGTCTATCACATAGAGCCTCTTGATCGACTCTAGCCTTAGGGTTATCCTTTGACTTCCCCTCTATGCCGAACAATGTACCAAAAAGGGCCTCGGCGATATTCTTTTCAGTGTGCATCACGTCGATGTTGTGTGGGCAAATGAGGTCTTTAAAGTAAGGCAGATCCCACAAGCATATCTTGTGAGTCCAGGCGTGTTCCGAATTATACCCTTTGAAATATCCTGGACGCTCTGGATTAGGCTCGAGAGCGTTTAACTGATCCAGGGCCTGTTGGCCTGTCAATGCAGGTGGTGCAGAGTTTTTGACAACTCTACCTTTCATGAAATTTTTCTTGTCTTTTCTGAACTTATGGCCAGGATCCAGGAACTGTCTATGCAAGTCGAAGCAAGAATACTTGCGACCCGCCTGCAGCCAACGGAACTGAAGAGCTGCCTTGCATGTGGGGCACGGGAACCTTCCATGCACACACCAGCCAACGAATAGCGCATACGCCGGCAAGTCATGCGTCGAGTACATGTACCACACATGCATTTTGAAGTTTTGTTTTGTAGCGGCGTCATATGTCTTGATCCCATTATCCCAAGCTTCTTGCAATTCATCCTTAAGCGGCTGCATGTACACATTCATATTCTTCCCCGGGTAGTTGGGCCCTGGAATTATCAACGTCAAGAAAATGTTCTTTCTTTTCATAATCTCTCCGGGGGGGAGATTGAGTGGAATGACAAATACAGGCCAGCAACTGTATTGGGTTGCCGTCATACCAAACACTTGGAACCCATCCGTGCTGATGGCGACTCGAGGATGCCTTGGATCTGCCGCTTTGTCCTTATGTAAAGCATCGAAGTGCTTCCACGCAAAAGCGTCTGAAGTGTGTCCCAACATCGGATTCCCATCTGCATCTAGTTCGGTTCTTTTGCCCAATTTATGCCACGTCATCTGTCTGGCCGTCTCTTCGACCATGAAAAGACGTTGAAGTCTTGGTATGATTGGCATATACCGAAGAACATTAACTGGGATTTTGGTCTGACTCTTCTCACCCATACCGTTGTCTACCACAACATACCTGGAAGACTTGCAAATGGGACAATAGTTGAAGCCCGCATACTCAAGCCTAAATAAGGCACATCCATTCTCACAGGCATCTATTTTCTCATAGGGCATCTTAAGCGCACGTAGGATTTTGTCCGACTGGTACAGGTTTGCTGGCAATACATGGCCTTTGGGTAGAAAGCGTCCAAATATCGTCATCATCGCGTCGTAGCATTCTCTGCCCAGGTTGAACTGAGCCTTGAGAGCCATTACTTGCGCGATGACATCCAGCTGACAAAGCTCAGTGTGCTCGTGGAGAGGACGTTTTGAAGACTCCAACATTTCATAGAAGGCCTTTGCAGATTCCTCCATCTCATCATCCGAATCCCGAGCATCATCAAAGTCTTGCACCATGTCTTCGATCCCGGTACCATGCTCGTCGGTGCGACGACGAACCACCTCAGCTCTGGCACGTTGGGCAGACTCACCATGAAATCTCCACACCGTATAATCAGTCGTAAAACCCCACTTCTGCAAGTGTTTACCCATTTCATCCCGTGTCCACTTTTTATGGTTGTCGCACCGGACACAAGGGCACCAGTTTGTTTCCTGTCCATTTGCAAATGCGGCTCTCACAAACCCCTTGGTTTTTCTTAGCCATTCATGGGTCATGTCTTTCTGACTAGTGTGACCGGTGTACATCCACGCACGATCACTCATCTTGCCTAGCTACTGGACACACAAGAAATATATACATAATTCAGCAAACCATATTCATCAGTTAATAGAGTTTGTCAGTTTTATTACGTCCATGCAACCTAGACGCTAGTAGGTAAAGATAGGTCCTAATCCCACCCGAGTATGTGTAGATTGGGTTCGTTTTCCCATGCTCTGCTCCGGATCCGACGCAAAATTTCGGCAGCACCTCCCCGCTGTTCTCCTGATACACGTCTCGGCAATAAGCAGAGAGGATGTGTACCCGGAGAACAACAGGGAGGCACTGACGAAATTCTGCATCGGATCCGGAGCAGAGCATATGGGAAAACGAACCCAATCTACACATACTCGGGCTGTCCATGGATAACGTTGGACAATTCGAAAGAATCACGGTTATAAATATGCAAATGCATGCATATTTATAGATGTAACCCTTTCGAACGAGAGACGCATAGTGGTCACGCATACTGATGATTGACACCTATAGCTAGCAAGTTTCATCGGCACGAAGACCGGAACAGAGCAAATGAAGGGGGGAGGAGGAGATGTCATTTGTGCTCACCCACGAACGCAGGGGCGGAGCTCGTCGAACGCACGGGGAGGTCGTCGAACACCAGACCCTCGCAGCCCCGAAAGAACTGCACATTTAAATCCACCCGATCAACACAAATATATATGATGTTTTTCTTAACAAAATCGGGAAATATACTTCCTAACTCATAATTCACAAATATATGACCCCGTCGGCCTCTGGAAGGCCGAAGAGCACCTTTTTGGTCAACAGGAGGCCGAAGATGTGTCGGGGGTCAGGGCTGTTGTGTCTGGGTGGCGTGGTGTCGGGGTGTCGTGGTGTCGGGGTGTCGTGTCGGGGTCGGGGTGTCGGGGGGTGTCGTGTCTGGGTGTCGTGGTGTCGGGTTGTCGGGGTCGGGGTGTCGTGTCGGTGTCGGGGTGTCGGGGGGTGTCGTGTCTGGGTGTCGTGGTGTCGGGGTGTTAGGGGTGTCGGGGTCGGGGTGTCGTGTCGGGGTCGGGGTGCCGTGTCGGTGTCGGGGTGTCGGGTCGGGGTCGGGGTGCCGTGTCGGGGTCGGGATCGAGGTCGGGGTGTCGGGGTCGGCGTGTCGGGTCGTTGTCGGGTTGGGGTCGGGGTCGAGGTGCCGTGTCGGGGTCGGGATCGAGGTCGGGGTGTCGGGGTCGGCGTGTCGGGTCGTTGTCGGGTTGGGGTCGGGGTCGAGGTGCCGTGTCGGGGTCGGGTTTTTTCCTCTTTTTTTCTTTTCTTCTTCTTCCTCTTCTTCCTCTTCTTTCTTTTCTTCCTTTTCTTCCTTTTTTTTCCTTCTTCTTCTTCTTCTTCCTCCTTTCCTTTTTCCTCTTCTTCTTCTCCTCCTCTCCTCTTTTTTCTTCTTCTTCTTCCTCTTCTTCTTTTTTCTTCTCCTCCTCCTCCTCTTCTTCTTCTTCCTTTCCTTTTTTCCTCTTCTTCTTCTCCTCCTCTCCTCTTTTTTTCTTCTTCTTCTTCTTCTTTTTTCTTCTCCTCCTCCTCTTCTTCTGTTTCTTCTTATTATTATTATTTTTTGTTCTTTTTCTTTTTTCTTTTTCCTTTTTTTTCTTCTTCTTTTCTTCTTTTTTTTCTTCTAGGTTTTTTCTTTTCTTCTTTTCTATCTAAGTTTTTTCTACCTAATAAAAACTAACTAATATGAACTAATAACTAACTAATATAAACTAACTAAATGAACTAATAAAAACAGAAAAAAAAACAGGAAAAAAACAAAAAAGGGGGGGAATGGTGGAGCTCACCGGAGGGTGGTCGAGGCGGCGGCGCTGGGGAGGAGGGGGGCGGCGGCGTTCGGCGGGGAGGAGGGGGCGGCGGCGGTCGGCGGGGAGGAGGGGGTCGGCGGGGAGGAGGGGGTCGGCGGGGAGGGGGCGGCGGCGGCGCTGTGGAGGAGGGAAGGGGGCGGCGGCGGCACTGTGGAGGAGGGGAGGGGGCGGCGGCGGCGCTGTGGAGGAGGGGAGGGGGCGGCGGCGGGGAGGAGGGGGGCGGCGGGGGTCGGCGGGGAGGAGGGGGTCGGCGGGGAGGGGGCGGCGGCGGCGCGCAGAGAGAGAGAGAGAGAGATGTGAGAGAGAGAGAGGGGGTTTGGGCGCGGGGGGCGAAAATTAAGCCCCCCTCTTTGCCGTCTGCTGGCAGACGGCAAAGAACTCTTTGCCGTCTGCCAGCAGACGGCAAAGAGGGGGGCCGTTAGCCCGTCCCCGCCGTTACACTGTGGGCCCCCCTCACCTCTTTGTCGTCTGCTGGCAGACGGCAAAGAGTTCTTTGCCGTCTGCCAGCAGACGGCAAAGAAGTTGTGGGCCCCCCTCACCTCTTTGCCGTCTGCTGGCAGACGGCAAAGAGTTCTTTGCCGTCTGCCAGCAGACGGCAAAGAAGTGGCCCGTGTGACCTAGCCAACGCAGGGCCCCGTGGGCCCCACTTTGGTCTTTGCCGTCTGCTGGCAGACGGCAAAGAACTCTTTGCCATCTGCCAGCAGACGGCAAAGAAGTGCAGATGGCAAAGAGCCTCTTTGCCATCAGTAAGTTCTTTGCCGTCTGCTTTATAAAAGCGGACGGCAAAGAGCCTCTTTGCCATCTGCCAGCAGACGGCAAAGAGCTGGCAGATGGCAAAGTCCCTGATTCCAGTAGTGATGCCCATCAATATTTTCTACCAAGAGATCTTTAACCATAGAAACACTAGGTTCTACTTTAATTTGCTCAGGGGGTTTAGGTGCTCTTATATTACTCTTACGAACCACAGTTGATACCTTAGCATGTTCCTTTATCCTAACAGGGAAAGGTGGTTTTTCAATATAAGCGGTAGGCACAACTGGATCAACATTGTAAAGGATGGTTTCTTATTTAGCTATGACCGGTTCTTTAATTTCTTCTTTAATAGGGGGATGATATTTAAACCACTTATCCTTAGGGAGATCAACGTGAGTAGCAAATGCTTCACAGAAAGAGGCTACTATCTCAGAGTCAAGTCCATATTTAGTTCTAAACTTGTGAAAGATATCGGTATTCATAAAAGATTTAACACAATCAAATTCAAGCTTTATACCTGATTCATTACCTTCATTGAGTTCCCAATCTTCATAGTTGCGTTTAATTCTTTCTAAGAGATCCCACTTGAAATCAATAGTCTTCTTCATATAAGAACCAGCACAAGAAGTATCGAGCATGGATTGATCATTATGAGAAAGCCGAGCATAAAAATTCTGAATGATAACTTCCCTCGGAATGTCATGATTGGGGCATGAATATAACATTGACTTAAGCCTCCCCCAAGATAGAGCGATACTTTCTCCTTCACGAGGCCAAAAATTATATATATAATTCCGATCATGATGAACTAGATGCGTAGGATAAAACTTTTGATGAAATTCCAATTGCAAACTATTCCAGTTCCACGATCCAAGATCATCACATAGCCTATACCATGTCAATGATTTTCCCTCCAAAGATAAAGGGAAAAGCTTCTTCTTAACTTCATCTCCGGGTAAACCTGCAAGCTTAAATAATCCACAAATTTCGTTCACATATAAAAGATGCACATCAGGATGTTCAGTTCCGTCTCCTGCATAAGGTTTAGCAAGCAGTTGTTCTAGCATACCCGAAGGAATTTAATAAGTAACATTTTAAGTAGGTGATGTAGGTTGAGGGGTAACTAATTATGGTTCCGGTCGAGGTGAAGATACCCCGAACAAACCCCTCAAAGGATTGTTCTCCATAGTAGCAAGTAGCAATAAATTTCAGCACATAGTATAAGTTTTTCCTTACCGATTTCCACTTACCAAGAGCGCTTCACTCCCTGGCAACGGCGCCAGAAAGGAGTCTTGATGACCCACAAATATAGGGGATCAATCGTAGTCCTTTCTATAAGTAAGAATGTAGAACCCAACGAGGAGCAGAAGGAAATGACAAGCGGTTTTCAGCAAGGTAATCTCTGCAAGCACTGAAATTGTAGGTAACAGATAGTTTGATAGCAAGGTAATTTGTAACGAGCAAGTAACGGTAACGTTAAACAAGGTGCAGCAAGGTAGCCCAATCCTTTTGAGGCAAAGGACAGGCCAGAACAATCACTAGTAATAGGTAAAGTGTTCTTGAGGGTACACGGGAATTTCGTCTAGTAACTTTTATCATGTTGGTTTGATTCGTGTTCGCTACTTTGCTAATTTGATATGTGGGTGGACCGGTGCTAAGGTGCTGTTCTTACTTGAACTAACAACCTACTTATGATTAACCCCCTCGCAAGCATCCGCAACTACGAGAAAATTTTAAGACAAAGTCTAACCATAGCATTAAACATGTGGATCCAAATCAGCCCCTTACGAAGTAGCGCATAAACTAGGGTTTAAGCTTCTGTCACTGTAGCAACCCATCATCTAATAACTACTCCACAATGCATTCCCTTAGGCCCATGAATGGTGAAGTGTCATGTAGTTGACGTTCACATGATACCACTAAGGGAATCACAACATACATATCATCAAAATATCAAACACATATCAAATTCACATGATTACTCGCAACATGACTTCTCCCGTGACCTCAATAACAAAGGTAACTACTCACAAATAATAATCATGCTCAATATCAGAGGAGTATTGAATAGCATAATGGATCTGAACATATAATCTTCCACCAAATAAACCATATAGTAATCAACTACGCAAGGTAATCAACACTACTAGTCACCCACAGGTACCAATCTGAGGTTTCGGTACAAAGATTGAACACAAGAGATGAACTAGGGTTTGAGAGGAGATGGTGTTGTTGAAGATGTTGATGAATATTGGCCTCCCAAAGATGAGAGGGGTGTTGGTGATGACGATAGCTTCGATTTCCCCCTCTGGGAGGGAAGTTCCCCCGGCGGAATCGCTCCGTCGGAGGGCAAAAGTGCTCCTGCCCAAGTTCCGCCTCAAGGCGGTGGCGCTTCGTCCCGAAAGTCCTCCTCTTATTTATTTTCTAGGTCAAGAGTGACCTTATACCAGAAGATGGGCACCCGAGGTGGGCCTGGGTGAGCACAACCCATCAGGGCGCGCCATTGGGGCCTGGCGCGCCCTGGTGGGTTGTGCCCACCTGGGGGGCCTCCTCCGCTAGTTTTCAGCTCCAGTATTTTTTATTAAATGTAAAAATAATCTCTGTAAAATTTCAGCTTCATTGGAGTTCTGCAGAATAGGTATCTCTCACGTGCTTTTCTTGGGTCCAGAATTCCAGCTGCCGGTATTCTCCCTCTTTGTGTAAACCTTGCATATTATGAGAGAAAAGGCATTAGAATCACTCCCCAAAGCATTATTATTCAACAAAACAATGTAAATAACAGTAGGAAATCATGATGCAAAATGGACGTATCATGCCTCCAGTGGTTCCAGTTTCCCTGACCATGTGTTCCGTCAGTATCTCGATTAGCCCGGTTTTGGATGCTTTTAGCAGCCCACTTTTCATCATCACTGAGCCACAGATCAACCAATGCCGCCCATGATTCCTTTTTTCCATAACACCAACCAGGACACGCCTACATACTGAAAGTATAATGGCATGTCGACACGAAACAATTAAATTTACCACAAACATCGTAATGAAAAGTCTGTTATACTTACCAACATGTACTGCTCCCTAGTCAAGGTAAGATGCTCCTTCCGCGCGTATTCCTTGGGCATCTTCATGCCACGATAGTCGTAATAATATTGTGAGATGGCCACCCAGCGCACCTCGTACTGCATCTGGCGGGCCTGCTTCCTCGCAGCTCTCAGAAACAACTTGTCGGCAATGGGCTTGTTCTCCTCAAGAACTCGATAGTATTTCTACAGTTATTCATAAAACCAGAATGGAAGAAGCCATGAGTTAAACCATTCGATGATAAACTATGAACGAAACTCAAGACTCATGCTTCTGAATAGAACTTACCCAAAAATTTGTTTTCACGGCCTTAGCATGTGTCTCATAGTCCGCGTGGGGAGCCGCTTCGTAGTGGTCCCAAGTCATGGCCAAAAACAGGCACTCCGGGTGCCTGTGTTTGTCCGGAGCGAACAACCCTGGCCAATATTCCTTCAGCAAGATAGTGAGGATATCGTTTGGAACACGGACATTTTCAGCAACTGTCCAACCCCTACAAAAGATAGAAAATATGAGCATGTTTACAAGCAAAAGAATTAAAATATGATTAAGGGACATTTAATCTTTCCCCGCTGGCGTAATGATCCACTTCTACTCCTCGGTAGCAGGAACGGGGGGGAGTTTTGCAGCACCATGCAGCCACCCCTTGTTGTTGCCAACCCCCTCCCTGCCACCACCAACCTCCTCCCGCTCCCCAAACTCCTCCTCCTCCCCCACCCCAAACTCCTCCTCCTCCTCCTCAACCTCCTCGCGAACATCCTGCTCCTCCTCAACCTCCTCGCGAACCTCCTCCTCCTCAGTAGAGGGTACCTTACTAGAGGAGGGTACCTCATTAGAGGAGGGTACCTCACTAGAGGAGGGCCTTGTAAACGACACCCCTAAGTCGGTGAGGGAGCGTTGTTTCTGGCCCTGACCCCGCCATCCTCTAGGGGCTCTCCCCGCACCCCCTCCACCTCTAGGGGCACCTCTCCCTCGACCTCCCTATGAGGAGTCATCCTCAAGTAATTGGGATGGAACAGTACAGGGTCGACCACTCCGAATAGCCATCGAGGTGAGTTTGGCTAGTAAACCCGTGCCATCGGCCTTGCCCTTGCCCATGCTTAGCAAACCTGCATTGAAAAGAGAATAAACAATTAGTATACTAATAATGAAGAAAAAATCATAGACAAAAGACATTAATAAATAAGCATATTAATAAACCATAGAAAAAAGACATGAAACGTACATCTGCTAGAACCCATACGAATCATCACTGTTGTAACCGATATCATCTTCACTATCACTATCACACATATCATCTTCATTGTCGGACGGAGGTGGAGGCTCTTCCTCGTCGTCAGTGTCTTCATTTAACTTTTCTAGCATAAGGATGTCTTTTTCATTAACAATGGTCTCACCATCATTCCGTGCATCGTCATCGTTTGGATCCACATCATCATCACCCAAGGCGTCAGCGTCATCGCTTCTGACCACATCATCATCATCATCAGGTTGCTCTTGAAAGAACACTCCCTTGTATGTCATGGGGTTAATGTTGTAATAATCGTCATCGTTTGGGTCCGGTAGCTTACTATGTGGCGACACCTTGAACAAAACTTCCCAACCCTTTAGGTACTCTTTCAGGCATGGGTAAGGCAGATAATAAACTTGTGTGGCTTGGGTAGCCGTAGTAAAGAGATCGGCTCCGGCATAGACGATTGATGGTTTAACTTCGACGAAACCAACGGAAGGCGTATGTCTCAGCCCCTTTACTGGGTCGAACCATCGGCATTTGAACACAGGGAGACTTAGGGTTTCGTGCCCACGGCTGAATGTAAGCTCGTATTTTTTTCCTACCCTTCCGTAGTACTGAACTCCATTTTGACCTGGGGTGTACACTCCAGTATTTATAGTTTTGGGATCAGGTCGGCTGTTCTGATGCTCCTCTGTATGGAAGCGATACCCATTCACATCATACTTTTCACATGTCATGACCGAAGGGTTAAAACCCATGGAAACCCATCTCAATTCGTCATCCATAGATATGTTACGATCTTTTCCCTACAAGTTTAATTGAAATTGTTGGGTGCATTAGTTTGGTTAACTAATAAATGGTCAACTAGGTATTTAATAGGGGAATTTGAAAAATTACTTTCGCCATGAACCAAGAAACAATTTTTTTCCTTCCAGGGTTTCCATGCCGAAGAAGAGTAAGTGCCTCCGTCTTAGTACGAGGAATCATTCCCATCCACTCCTCATCAATGAATTGACTGAAAGAAGAAAAGCGGTGTTTAGGCCGAGACTAAGTGAACATAGAACATGATGTTGTGCAAGACATAAAGGAATGGTGTAGTGGTATTACCTCATCCACTCCTCCTGAACTTCCTTGATGTTGTGCAAGACATAGAACATGATGTCCACCCACCCTTGTTCTGGCATGTTATAATATTTCAAGCCCCCAGCCCTGCCACCTTGCCTGTTGAATAGACCGAGCTTGGGTTTATACTTGGGCTCTTCCGTATTGTATCGAGGCACCTTATTATGTAGAGTGGGAACGTGGTCTGGATAGTACGATGTCCTGAGGTTTGACACCTCCTCAAGGATAACTGCCTCAGCTATGGAAGCTTCAATCTTAGCTTTGTTTCCACATTTCTTTCAGAGATGCTTGTTCTGTCTCTCAGGGCCGTACTGCCAACGATTCTGCACAGTGCCCCCCAACAATACCTCTTTCGCGAGTTGCAAAATGAGATGTGTCATCGGAGTAAAGAAGCCTGGCGGAAAGATCTTATCTAGCTTGCATATCAACTCCGGTGCCTTCTTATGCAATTGTCTAATCACCTCGGGACATACTTCTTTAGCACAGAGCGTGCGAAAGAAATGGCTTAGCTCCGCAAGCACTCGCCAGACACGCTCGGGGACATAGCCTCGAACCATCACTGGCATTAACCGCTCAATCCATACAAGATAATCATGACTCTTGAGCCCGGTCACTTTGCCCGTTGGAAGATTGACTCCATTACTTATATTCGATGCATAACCATCAGTGAACTTCACAATGTGTTTGAGCCACATAAGTACCTCCAGTCGTCGTCTCCGCTGCTCTGCTGGCCACAACGCGCACCCCACGAGCCCACGCACTGGTGCCACCGAGATCCGCGGGATACCCGCCGCCGCAGCAACCAGGGGGCCTCCGCGCTCGCCGCCATGGTCGTCGTCACCCCGCTTCTCGCCGTCTATCTCTCACTGTAAAAGGATAAGGGGAAATGTCATCTCGTGGTCGAGAGGGTGAGAGTCATTCGGGGTTACACAAAAACATGCGGGCGCTTGGCTTAGGCAGCAAATGGATACATGAGAGTGAAGTGGCAAACAACTTGCTCCAAGATCCGTGATGCGTGATTAGACAACAACTTTCCCCCAAGGGAATGTTGGCCAGTAGGGTTGCAAACGAGTCGAGTTCGAGCGAGCTAGAGTTGCCTCAGCTCAACTCATAATAAAAGTCGAGCGAGCTCAAACTTAGTGAAGCTCAAGACCGAGCTGTAGAACATGACTCGTGCTCAGCTTGTAACGATCTCTAGTCGATCTCGAGCTAGTTTGGAGCCAAATGAGATGGTAAAATTTATGAATTTATGATGATTACTCCAACTAGATTAGCCTCAACAAGGCATAAGAAAGCACTAAAAAAACATTATTCCAATCAAGACGGTGATAATATATATTTCTTCAAAGTAGTTTGACATATTTTCTCACAAATTAAAGTCTAGTATCAAAATAAGATAATGATTCACCACAAACATATAATTGGAAAAAACAAATTATTGACCATAGACCAGAATAAGGCCTAAATCTTCTTTGCACATAATTAAGGTCCAAATAAATGGAGAGAAATCATGAACAACATATATATGGTAATAAATTATATTATTTCCACTTAATATATGACTTGATCATTTAACCTAATGGTATTATGTCGATCTATCGAGCTAAAATCGAGCGATCTAGCATTGGCTCAAGATCGGCTTGTTTCTCTGTCGAGCTACATAAAGTGTTCAAAATCAACTCGTTTATTTTCGAGTCGATCTCGAGTCGAGCTAAACAGTCGATCTCAAACGGCTCACGAGTCTTGAGCTTTTCTTGCAGCCCTATTGGCCAGATAGCATTTTTCTAAATCTTACAACATCATATTCTTGATTTTTGGAAGATTTGATTTGAGTATAGATTGGGGAAGTAATAAAAAATGATTTGGTTGAGTTTTTGTAAGATTTGATTTTGATATGTTAGAGGAGATATGACTCTTGGCTCCTTGGCCTACGCCGTGTAATATACGTTGTGTGACATATCTCCTTAATTTTCACTCCTTACCTTCTCTTTCGAATTACACCACAAGATTGGTAAATATAACTCCTAAATTAATTAAATGCAATATCATTTAGATAAATATCTAAGATATAATGCATTGTGATGGTTGTCTCTAGAATAGTTCTACTACCCATGATAAGGTTGCACGTAGTGTGCATAGTATCATAGATCACCTCATTTATTGTTTTTTTACTTCATACATTATTTATTATAATATGATGTCATATCATAATATTGATTCCTTCTTTTTTATTTTAATTATACATCACCTAATCAAAATTATCTAGTTGACATGCATGATACTTCCAGTACGGAAGGTCTAAAGTGTTAAGACCCAAACCCAATACATTGGGAGTGCCCTTATGAGATACACCCTCAATGGCTTTTACCCAGAAACATTTGCTTCAGGCAAATCATTAACCATGGGTAAATTTTCCCTTAAAAATGTACGACAGACACACGGCCAGGATATTCAACATCCCAAGCCAGAGCCCTTCGCATTAAATCTCCCTATAGTATGTCAGAGCCCTTATGAGATACACCCTCAATGGCTTGTACCGAGAAACATTTGCTTCAGGCAAATCATTAACCATGGGTAAAATTTCCCTTAAAAACGTACGACAGACACATGTCCAGGATATTCAACATCCCAAGCCAGAGCCCTTCGCATTAAATCTCCCTATAGTATGCCAGAGCCCTTACGAGTTACGCTCAATGGCTTGTACCCAGAAACATTTGCTTCAGGCAAATCATTAACCATGGGTAAAATTTCCCTTAAAAACATACGACAGACACACGTCCAGGATATTCAATATCCCAATCGAGAGCCCTTCGCATTAAATCTCCTTATAGTATGCCGGTTATATTGAGTGCGGCGTTTTGCGTCATACTGGCAGATGGTCCTATTATTTAGGGAAACGCTCCCTATCATACGTCTGGTAGGAGGAAAACATTAGACCTATTTTTATTCTTTTTCTAAGAACAGATGTAATATTTCGTGCATATCCGATCAGTTTGTTTCGACTCTTAATCTTTCTTGTCGTGCTTCAACGTGGTTTCTTTGGGAAGCAATGTTTCCACTTATAAAAAAATATTTTTCCTTTACAACAATATATTGTTTCCAAAGATTTTAATTTAAAAAAATATAGCATAAATCAGATGCTTCCGTGGAACAATATGTTTGCTGAACATAAAGCATGCTTCCATCTGTTAAAGAGACTGTTTCCATGGCACAAAAGCAAAGTCACCATCACGTAAAAATGTGTTTGGAAAAAATATAAATATTTTAGGGAAACGCTCCCCATCATACGTCTGGTAGGAGGAAAACATCAGACAAATTGTGGTATGTTCATCCATTCACTACCGGACTGAAGGGCTACGCCGACGGCCGATGGCCGTCGGCGTAGGGCCATATGGCGTCGGCGTAGGGCTATGCCGACGGCCACCGTCGGCAACACACTGTCGGGAACGTGAACGTCCGCGTACCCGGCCAGGTTCATTGGCATAGAAAAGCCGTCGGCATAGGGCCCTATGCCGACGCCCTCCGTGCGGCCGTCGGCATAGATAGACCATCGGCAACCTTTACCACATGACAGCGGATGACGGCGCCGTCGGCGGGCGACACGCAACTGGAGGCAGCCACGTGGCACCTCTATGCCAACAGTTTAGCCGTCGGCATACCTCCAGAGCTGAGCCAACGGGCAGGCCGTCGGCGTAGGTTCGCCACGTGGCCACTCCTGGTGCGTCCTGGCGCGCGGCTACGCTGACGGCATAGCCGTCGGCATATGTCCAGAGCGGAGCCGACGGGTGGCCGTCGACGTACCACTGCCACGTGGCGGCTCCTGGTGCGTCCTGGGGTGTGGCTACTCCGACGGCTATGCCGTCGACATAGCTCCTATTTTTGTTCACTTTCCTGCTCATCTTCAATTCAAATACACAGCACAAATATATCACAGACCATATACACAGCACATATATATCACAGATCCACATCATTATCACCACAAGATAGGTATTATCATCACAACATAAGTCGAATCAACACAACGTAAGTCGAAATAACACAACATAAGTCGAACAACACAACATAAGTCGGAACAAGACGACATAAGTCCATAATGGAGAAGCATGAAAGATAGAAGTCACCACCACCACCACCCAGAGGCTTAAGTGCCAGGACGTCCACCACCAAGTTCAAGTCACCGCCAAGACCGCCAAAGCCAATGTCGTCACTGTTACCGGCACCGCTACCGTCAAGACCGCCACCGCCACCTCCTCGGTAGATCGGAGTGATCGGGCTCCGTGACTCGGGAGGATGCCATAATTGGCACCACCACCAACGGATGATCCACCGGTTCCCTGCATGTTTGAAAAGAGATGTTAAAGAGATATATGATTGTGTTGAATAAACGATAAGTAGTGGTTCAATAGTTTGGGGATGTACAAACCGGAGTCGGACAGTGCTGTAACAGAAATTCTTCAAACGTAGCGAGCACTAGTTGTGGTCCAACAGGTGGTGGTGGTGGTGGTTCCATTACAGGAACCGTGTCGGATGCCCAGGAGTCAAAAACGAGCTGCATGTTAGTTGACCAAGCAAACACGAAGGTCAGAAGAAATGAAAGTGCAAATATGAAAGTAAAATGAAAGGGGCTAAACTAACCTTCATCATGCGACTGTTGTGGTCCGCGACTGCTGCAGCTCTCGCGTTCCACGCCATGGTCTCCTGACGTGTGTACTCCATGTAGGCCTACAATATGACATGATGAAACTCATAAAACATCTCAATGTGGAAAATAAAGTAAGAAAAAAGGAAGATAAGAGGGAAAATTCTGACAGAGTGTTGTTGGGCTAGGAGGGACTGTGAGTGTGCACTGGTCGTGCTCGGGTGCGAGCTCAGGCTCGGGCTGGTAACTCGGAGCTGTGTGTAGGAGATAGAAGGAGTGACCACAGCATCCAGAACCGGGCACCGACCATGCCTCTTTGCCTTTATGCCAACCACCGCCCTGTTGTCCATAGCCTCTTTTATGGGGTCAGGTGTGCCAGGATTGAACCCCAGATACACCTCCTTGTAGGCCTGAAGGTGCTTGCCGGACTTGCCGTAGTACTTGCCCTTGCAATCCTTGGGCTTAGTCCGCACATGGGCTAGCTCCCACGCCTCCATGTCTGAGAGCGGCTGCTTCAATTTCTCCTCTCGCACCACCAAACACCACCAAACAGAGGTTAGTCATACATAGAAGAAGAAGAATGTTTCATGTACATAGATATACCTGAACTTTCTTGTGCCTCCAGTGGTTCCAGTTTCCCTGACCATGTGTTCCGTCAGTCCCTTGATTAGCCCGGTTTTGGATGCTTTTAGCAGCCCACTTTTCATCATCACCGAGCCACAGATCAACCAATGTCGCCCATGATTCCTTTTTTCCATAACACCAACCAGGACACGCCTACATAATGAAAGCATAATGGCATGTCGACACGAAACATTGAAATTTACCACAAACATGGTAATGAAAAGTCGATTATACTTACCAACAGGTACTGCTCCCTAGTCAAGGTAAGATGCTCCTTCCGCGCGTATTCCTTGGGCATCTTCATATCACGATAGTCGTAATAATATTGTGAGATGGCCACCCAGCGCACCTCGTACTGCATCTGTCGGGCCTGCTTCCTCGCAGCTCTCAGAAACAACTTTTCGGCAATGGGCTTGTTCTCCTCAAGAACTTGATAGTATTTCTACAGTTATTCATAAAACCAGAATGGAAGAAGCCATGAGTTAAACCATTCGATGATAAATTATGAACGAAACTCAAGACTCATGCTTCTGAATAGAACTTACCCAAAAATTTGTTTTCATGGCCTTAGCATGTGTCTCATAGTCCGTGTTGGGAGCTGCTTCGTAGTGGTCCCAGGTCATGGCCAAAAACAGGCGCTCCGGGTGCCTGTCTTTGTCCGGAGCGAACAACCCCGGCCAATATTCCTTCAGCAAGATAGTGAGGATACCGTTTGGAACACGGACATTTTCAGCAACTGTCCAGCCCCTACAAAAGATAGAAAATATGAGCATGTTTACAAGCAAAAGAATTAAAATATGATTAAGGGGCACTTACTCTTTCCCCGCTGGCGTAATGATCCACATCTGCTCCTCGGTAGCAGGAACGGGGGGAAGTTTTGCAGCACCACGCAGCCACCCATTGTTGTTGCCAACCCCCTCCCTACCACCACCAATCTCCTCCCCGTCCCCAAACTCCTCCTCCTCCCCCTCCCAATACTCCTCCTCCTCCTCCTCAACCTCCTCACGAACCTCCTGCTCCTCCTCAACCTCCTCGTGAACCTCCTCCTCAGTAGAGGGTACCTCACTAGAGGAGGGCCTTGTAAACGACACCCCTAAGTCGGTGAGGGAGCATTGTTTCTGGCCCCGACCCCACCCTCCTCTAGGGGCTCTCCCCGCACCCCCTCCACCTCTAGGGGAACCTCTCCCTCGACCTCCCTTTGAGGAGTCATCCTCAAGTAGTCGGGAAGGAACAGTACGGGGTCAACCACTCTGACTAGCCATCGAGGTGAGTTTGGCTAGTAAACCCGTGCCATCGGCCTTGCCCTTGCCCGTGCTTAGCAAACCTGCATTGAAAAGAGAATAAACAATTAGTATACTAATAATGAAGAAAAAAACCATAGAAAAAAGACATTAATAAATAAGCATATTAATAAAGCATAGAAAAAAGACATGAAACGTACATCTGCTAGAACCCATACGAATCATCACTGTTGTAACCGATATCATCTTCATTTTCGGATAGAGGTGGAGGCTCTTCCTCATCGTCAGTGTCTTCATTTAACTTTTCTAGCATAAGTATGTCTTTTTCATTAACAATGGTCTCACCATCATTCCATGCATCGTCATCATTTGGATCCACATCATCATCACCCAAGGCGTCAGCGTCATCGCTTCTGACCACATCATCATCATCATCAGGTTGCTCTTGAAAGATCACTCCCTCGTATGTCATGGGGTTAATGTTTTAATAATCGTCATCGTTTGGGTCCGGTAGCTTACTATGTGGTAAGGCAGATAATAAACTTGTGTGGTTTGGGTAGCCGCAGTAAAGAGATCGGCTCCAGCAAAGATGGTTGATGGTTTAACTTCGACGAAACCAACGGAAGGCGTATTTCTCAGCCCCTTTACTGGGTCAAACCATCGGCATTCGAACACAGGGAGACTTAGGGTTTCGCGCCCATGGCTGAATGTAAGCTCGTATATTTTTCCTACCCTTCCGTAGTACTGAACTCCATTTTGACCTAGGGTGTACACTCTAGAATTTATAGTTTTGGGATCAGGCCAGCTGTTCCGGTGCTTCTCTGTAGGGAAGCAATACCCATTCACATCATACTTTTCACATGTCATGACCGAAGGGTTAAAACCCATGGAAACCCATCTCATTTCGTCATCCATAGATATGTTCCTATCTTTTGCCTACAAGTTTAATTGAAATTGTTGGGTGCATTAGTTTGGTTAACTAATAAATGTTCAACTAGGTATTTAATAGGGGAATGTGAAAAATTACTTTCGCCGTGAACCAAGCAACAAACTTTTTCCTTCCAGGGTGTCCATGCCGAAGAAGAGTAAGTGCCTCCGCCTCAGTAGGAGGAATCATTCCCGTCCACTCCTCATCAATGAATTGACTGAAAGAAGAAAAGCGGTGTTTAGGCCGAGACTAAGTGAACATAGAACATGATGTTGTGCAAGACATAAAGGAATGGTGTAGTGGTATTACCTCATCCAATCCTCCTCAACTTCCTTGATGTTGTGCAAGATATAGAACATGATGTCCTCCCACTCTTGTTCTGGCATGTTATAAGATTTCGAGCCCCCAGCCCTGCCACCTTGCCCGCTGAATAGATCGAGCTTGGGTTTATACTTGGGCTCTTCCGTATTGTATCGAGGCACCTTATTATGCAGAGTGGGAATGTGGTCTGGATAGTACGATGTCCTAAGGTTTGACACCTCCTCAAGGATAACTGCCTCAGCTATGGAAGCTGCAATCTTAGCTTTGTTTCCACATTTCTTTCGGAGATGCTTGTTCTGTCTCTTAGGGCCGTACTGCCAACGATTCTGCACAAGGCCCCCCAACAATACCTCTTTTGCGAGGTGCAAAATGAGATGTGTCATCGGAGTAAAGAAGCCTGGCGGAAAGATCTTCTCTAACTTGCATATCAACTCCGGTACCTTCTTATGCAATTGTCTAATCACCTCGGGACATACTTCTTTAGCACAGAGCGTGCAAAAGAAATGGCTTAGCTCCACAAGCACTCACCATACACGCTCGGGGACATAGCCTTGAACCGTCACCGGCATTAACCGCTAAATCCATACATGATAGTCATGACTCTTGAGCCCGGTCACTTTGACCGTTGGAAGATTGACTCCATTACTTATATTCGATGCATAACCATAAGTGAACTTCACAATGTGTTTGAGCCACATAAGTACCACCTTCTTTTCTGGTGGTTTAAGGACGAAGTCAGCATCTAGCTTGAACCAGTTTATTGGACCGCCTGTGGGAGGCCGCACATTTAGACGTGGTCTATCACAAATTTTTTGTTGATCGGCTCTAGCTTTAACGTTATCCTTTGTCTTATTAGGAATGTTGAGGAACGTGCGAAAAAGGGACTCTGCGACATTCTTTTCGGTGTGCATCACATCGATGTTATAAGGAAGTTTGGGGTTCTTGAAATAGGGAAGCTTCGTGAAGGGGCTAATGTGAGTCCAGTTGTGCATCTCACCATATCCCTCGAAGCCATTGACTTTGCCTTTGCCTTTGCCTTTGCCTTTAGGCTTGAGAGCTTTTAGCTGAGCAAGAACATCTACCCCCGAAAACGTTGGAATCTCGTTTACTTCATGGACAACCCGACCTTTCGTGAAGTTCTTCTTGTCTTCCCTGTCTGAATGGTCTGGAGGGAGGATCTGTCGATGCAGGTCAAAGGCTACATACTTGCGACCCTTCTGCAGCCAAATTAAACGTAGAGCCTGCATGCACACTGGGCATGGCATCTTACCACTTGTACACCATCCGCATAATAGGGCATAGCCGGGAAAGTCATGCATGCAATACATCAACCAAACTTTCAGCAAGAAATTTTTCTGCAGATGTCGGTCGTATGTCAACCTTGGGAAGTACCAAGAATGGTGCAAATCATCCACCAGCGGCTGCATAAACACTGCCAAATTCTTCCCCGGGTATTCAGGCCGTGGAATGATCAGCGAGAAGAACATGGTCTTGCGTTTGATTAGGACACCAGGAGGGAGATTGAGCGGAATAACAAACACAGGCCAGTAGTTGTATGGATTGGACGACATACCATATGGATTGACCCCATCACCTGTTATCGCAACTCTGGCATTCCCAGCCTCGGTTGCTTCCTCGGGGTATTCTTCATCGAATGACTTCCATGCTTCACCTTCCGATGGATGTACGATTTTATTTTTATGGTAGCTTATCCCTTTCTTGTGCCACTTCATCATTTTGGCAGACTCCTCCGTGATGAAAAGGCGTTGCAGTCTTTCTATGAAATGGAGATATCGAAGAACCTTTGCGGGGATGCCTAGCTGCCTCTTCTCACCTTCCTTACCGAACACCTCAAGGTACCGAGAGGAACCGCACTTCCTATAGTACTTGTCATCTGCATACTCGTGCCTAAACAAAAGGCAATTCTTCGGACAGACATGTATTTTCTCATAATCCATAGAGAGTGCCTTCATGATTTTCTTCATGGCATACATGCTTTTCGGCAGTTCATGACCCTCAGGAAGGCTATTAGCCCATACTCCTAGAAATGCTTCGATGCAAGCTCGGCTACAGCCGTACTCAGCCTTAACTGTCATCAGTTGCGAGAAGGCATCGAGCTGAGAGAGTTTGGCACCCGCATATAGAGGCTTCTTTGACGAAGCCAAGATCTCCAAGAAGGACTTTCCGGTTGCCTCCGGCTCCTCCGGTTCATTCTCTGAAGGTGTCGCATGTGTCGTATCTACAACAATGACATCATCTAGCATGTCTCTGACCCCGTCGTCCACATAACCACCGATGCGTTGTCGCATCACCTCCTCTCTACCATGGTCCCGCTCGGCAAAGTTTATCGGCATGTCAAAGTTTCGCAACCCACTCTGTTGTTACTCGATTCCCATGGATAAAACCATTGTACATCCACTGATTATCTGCCATCCTCTACTTTATTGGGAGCCACACAACAAAATTAAGAATTCGTTTAAATTAATCACATCAAATATTTATTTTCTACTGCGTTGATGGCACTAAATCTACCTACATCTCTAATAGGTAAAGAGGGCCCTAATCCCACCCGAGGATGTGTAGATTGAGTACGTTCTCCATGCTCTACCCCGTTTCGAGACAAAATTTCGGCAACACCTCCCCGCTGTTCTCCAGATACACGTCTTGGCAAAAAGCCGAGAGAATGTGCATCCGGAGAACAACGGGGAGGCGCCGCCGAAATCCTGTCTCGGAATGGGGTAGAGCATGGAAAACGTACCCAATCTACACATCCTCGGGCTGTCCGTGGAAAATGCTGGACAATCCGAAACAGTTGAGGTGATAAATATGCAATTGAATGCATATTTATCCATGCAACCATTTCGGACGAGAGACGCCTAGGTTACGCGACTTGACGTGAAAAGAAAATCTAGTGACATGATTAAAAAAGCATAGAAGGTGAAGGTGGATTCGTAGCTCACCCTCGGCTGTAGAGGAAGTAGTCGAACAACAGAGGGACGATCGGGCACCAACAACTCCGATGTCGACGATCACTCCACGGAGATGCAACACCACAAAGCCTGTAAATCGAGTGAAAAAAACTTAGGTCATCACATCTCGTATAGCAATCTTTGATGACAAAATGATAATGACATGAAAATAATTCACAAGATAACAAATGCCAGGTGAAGACTAACATAGCATCCATCCATCCATCCATCGCAATGGTATCACATCTCATATATCATCCATAAAAAAAATTAATGTGATCGTCTCACATCTCATATAGCATCCACAAAAAAATTAATGTGAGCGTATCACATCTCATATAGCATCCATTCATCCATCCAAAAAACATTCTTAACATTTAGCATATCACATATAGCATATCCAAATAACCACAAAACATCTATCTATCACATTGAGTATTTATCTAAAAAGCATAAAACTACACAAAACATACAAAAATTTGTCCACCTAATTTTTTTCACATTTTTACTCTCTACCATTTCATTCATCTATCTATTCATCTATTTATACTAAATACTACACACAAAAAATGTAAAAGTAACTAAAAAAATTACCTTCGGGGCGGGGAGGACGTCGAGGTGGCCGGGGCGGGCTCAAGAGAGGCCAAGGCGGGGAGGTGGTCGAAGGAGGCCGGCGCGGGGATGAGGGAGGCCGGGGTGGGGAGTCGGTCGAGGGAAGCCGGCCGGGGCGAGGACGAGGAGGCCGGGCCGGGCCGGGGACAAGGAGGTCGGGCCGGGGGCGAGGGAGGCCGGGGTGGCGGCGGCGTGGGTGGACCCGGAGCGGCGGCGGCACGGGTGGATCTGGGATGGCAGCGGCGCAAGGGAGGCTGGGGCGGCGGCGCGAGGGTGGCCAGGGAGGCGGCGGTGCGAGCGGCGGCCAACGGCACGAGCGAGCACGTGGTGGCGTGGGTGTAGACAGCGGCGGTGGCGGCGCGGGTGGAGACGGCTGGAAACGGGACGAGGGCGGGCAGAGAGAATGAGTGGAGGGGAGCTACCCCCGACTGGATAAGGTCAAGATATGCCGACGGCTTAGCCGTCGGCATAGGTTTATTAGCCACGTGGAATCTATGCCGACAGCTAAGCCGTAGGCATATCTACTTTTTCATATTTTTTATTTTTTAATTGACATTAACTTTAGTTTTGTTTTAAATGTCCTAGCAATTTTTAAAATATCCACTATCCTTCCTACCCTCCGAAGACCCGGTGTGATGTTTCGATGGCATAGGTACCCCCCCCAGACGCCCCCCGATCGGACTAAACCCTAGCCCCATTGACCCGGCAATCTAGGCCTTTGACTTTCGCCGGACGGGCTTTGACCAATGGACTCTTCCACCTGGTTGTGATAGGACAGCCCATAGGAACGTCCCCGAATAGGGTCTGGGACCAACCCCCCATTAGTTTCCCTCCGACTCGACCCGACGCACATGTTTCCCCCTCCAAGTGACAGCGACAGTGCCATCCATGGAGGAGGGCCTCACCCCGGAGCCCTGCGACGGATGTCTAGGCATGCCACATCACTTTCATACATGCACGAGTACCCGTGCGATGTTTTGGTGGCATAGCTACCCCCGAAGCCCCACCGACCAGACTAACCCTAGCCCCGTTGACTAGTAGATCTAGGCATTTGACTATCGTTGGACGTCCTTTGACCAATGGACTCTTCCACCTGGTTGCGATAGGTCGGCCCATAGGAACATCCCCGGACATGGTCTGGACCCAACCAGCCACTAGATTCCCTCTGGCTTGACCGACCCGTACGTTTCCCCCCTCCATGTGACGGCGGTAGTGCCGTCCGTGGAGGGGGGCACACCCCGGAGCCCCAAGAAGGGCGTCCACGCACGCCACAACACATTCACACATGTAGGAGGACTCGGTGAGGCACTTTCGGTGGCAAAGCCGTCTACATAGATACTTCTCATTTTTTTCTGTCCATTTTTTATTTAACATGCACCTTCATTTTCGAAAAGCACATCTCCTAACATGCACATTTATTTTACATGCATAAATACTTTGGTGGCATTGCTACCCTCCGAAGGCCCCCGACCGGTCTAACCCTAGCCCCGTTGACCTGGAGATCTACCCCTTTGACTTTCACCGGACGAGGTTTGACCGATGGACCTTTTCACCTGGTTGTGATATGCCAGGCCATAGCAACATCTTAGAACAAGGTCCGGGCCCAACCCACCGCAAGATTCCCTTCGTGTCGACCTGACACGACCGTTTCCCCCCTCCAGGTGCCGGCGGCAGCGCCGTCCGTGAAGGGGGTCACACTCCGGAGACGCGTGCCGGGTGTTTGCACCCGCCACCACATTTCCAGACGCATAAGAGGGCCCAGCGCAAGACCTGGCGGCATAGCTACCCCCCAAGTCCCCCATCCCGTCTAACCCTAGCTCAGTTGACCAGCGAATCTAGGCCTTTGACTTTCGCCAGCCGGGGTTTGACCGATGGACCTTTTCACCTGGTTGTGATAGGCCAGCACATAGGTACACTTCCAATCAACGTCTGGGCCCAACCCACCGCAAGATTCCCTCCGTGTCGGCCCGACGTGGCCGTTTCCACCCTCCGTGCGACGGCGGCATCGACATCCGTGAGGGGGGCCACACCCCGGAGCCGTGTATTACCTCTTTAAACATCCCACCACACCTTAAGACATGTATGAGCACCCGACGCGACGCTTTGATGGCGTAGCTACCCCCAAGTCCCCCGTCCCGCCTAACCCTGACCCCGTTGACCCGAAGATCCACGCCTTTGACTTTCGCCGGACGAGCTTTGACCAATGGACCTTTCCACCTGGTTGTGATAGGCCAGCCCATAGCAACATCTTAGAACAAGGTCTAGGCCCAACATCTTAGAACGTCTTAGAACAAGGTCTAGGCCAGCCCATAGCAACATCTTTGAACAAGGTCTGGGCCCAGCGCAAGACCTAGCGGCATCGCTACCCCCAAGTACCCCGTCCCGTCTAACCCTGGCTGTCACCTGGTTGCGATAGGTCGGCCCACATGAACATCCCCGGACATGGTCTGGACCCAACCAGCCACTAGATCACTAGTAGAAAACAGGGCTTTCGTCCTAGCCGGATCGGAGCAATAGTCCCGGCCGCGTTACGAACCGGGACTAATGTAAGCATTAGTCCCGGTTCGAGCGGCTAGGACGCCGGGCGGGGCTCGGCAGGCATCAGTCCCGGTTCGAATGGGACCTTTAGTCCCGGTGGGAGACACCAACCGGGACTAAAGGGTATCACCCCTTTAGTCTCGGTTGGTGTCTCCAACCGGGACTAAATGTCTATCTTTAGTCCCGGTTGGAGACACCAACCGGGACAAAAGGGGGTGAAAAAGTAAAACGGCTATAACTTTTGCATACGATGTCGAAAAAAAACTTTAATATATCAAAATGTTCAGCACGAGAAACTGGTTTAATTACTAAAGGTCCTTTTCCAGTTTTTTTTTTTGCTTTTCACTTTATTTATTTTCTTTTGTTTGTACTTACAGCGAAATATTTAGAGTTTTTGAGCGAAATTTGTGTGAATCACTAGTTTGTGAATAACTTTACTTTGAAAATAGATTTTTGAGTGATTCTTTTTCCTGCTGTTTAATATTAGTGTGTTTTATCATTATATTCAATTTGATAATTTTTAGGTTATTTTAAATAGGTGTTTTAATCAAAAACAGATTATGTTTAGCTCTTTTAGTTTTATAGCTCCAAAAATCAATAAATGCATGAAAATAGAGAATGAAGTGGGAAAGGGTTGAAAATTGATGATGTGGCTTTTAATGGTGCATGTTGAACGTACAAAAAGTCTGGAGTTAAAATAAGATTAAAAAATGAAATGCCTTTGTAACAGATGAGTTTTCGCCCGAACCCAGATACTTCGAAAGAGATTGTCCAGTTTGTACACAAAGTGCATCCAGTTTTTGCCGTAACCATCTCAACTTTTTAGCACAGGCTATGTGGGTGAAATCATGATACCATGCCAAGTTTCAACCTTTTCACAGTTCATTTGTAGTGCTTTTCAATTTCGGGGTCATTTAGCTCAAAAAAATCAATAAATGCATGAAAAATAGAAAATGAAGTGGGAAAGGGTTGAAAATTGATGATGTGGCTTTTAATGGTGCATGTTGAACGCACAAAAAGTCTGGAGTTGAAATAAGTTTAAAAAAAATGAAATGCCTTTGTAACAGATGAGTTTTTGTCCGAAACCCTAATACTTCGAAAGGGATTTTCCAGTTTGTACACGAAGTGCATCCAGTTTTTGCCGTAACCTTTTCAACTTTTTAGCACATTCTATGTGGGTGAAATGATCATACCATGCCAAGTTTCAACCTTTTCAGAGTTCATTTGTAGTGCTTTTCAATTTCGGGGTCATTTAGCTCAAAACAATCAATAAATGCATGAAAAATAGCGAATGAAGTGGGAAAGGGTTGAAAATTGATGATGTGGCTTTGAAATAAGTTTAAAAAAAGTTTTATGAAAAAGTAAAACGGCTATAACTTTTGCATACGATGTTGAAAAAAAAGTTTAATATATCAAAATGTTCAGCACGAGAAACCGGTTTCGATGGTAACCACCGTAGGCTGTTTTGTAAATTTTTAGAAATCCTCAAATTCCGAAAGAAAAAAAAGTTATCCTCAAATTTATTTATTTTTGAATTTTTGGTCAAACTACTTATTCAGTAAATATTAGTGTTACTCAATAATTATTGTTTTTTTAAATAATAGTTTCAAACTCAAATGGTGAAACGTGTGACATCATGCTCAAGGGCTTAATAGGATTGATATGATACATATAACATAAATTAATTGAATAAGTAGTTTATTTTTTAAAACGTTTTTAATTGTTTTAGATTTTTGAAATTCTAAAAGAATAAAAATTCAGATTTCAAAAATTAATTTTATTTTTTTTTAAAAATAAATGATGTCATATTTGGATTCCTCACATTTTTCTGATAATAATAGATACATTATTTGTCGAATTTCGATTTACAGATTTAAAGATATTAATTATGCCATATTAAATGAATAAATGGAAAAAAATGAATAAAATAATATTATTACTTATTTTATTTTCATTAAAATTCAATATTATTATTACTTATTTTATTTTAAACTTTTTATTATTTTGGATTTTTTGTTTTTTTGTTTTTTGAGAATTTTTTTTTTGAAAATTTTGCCTTTGTTTGAAGTTTTTTGGAGTTTTAAAATTAATCATTGTTGTTTGTTAATCATTGTTGTTTATTTTAATAATTGTTTGGAATTCTAAAAATTAAATCATGTGACATCAAGACCTAAGGTTTAATAGGATTGATAGCTTACTATTGTCAGGAAAACAACAAGTGCAGACTTGGAAACTAGGGGAGATAGAACTCGAAAGTTAAGCGTGCTGGGGTTGGAGCAGTGAGAGGATAGGTGACCGGCCGGAAAGTTAAGCGTGCTGGGGTTGGAGTAGTGAGAGGATGGGAGACCGGCCGGGAAGTTAGACGATTTGGAATGAATGCTCCACGCTGGAGCAGTGAGGAGGGGTGATTAGAGATTAAATTATCAAATAATTCGAAGATTTGAAAATCAGAAGAAAAAATTAAAACAAATCAAAAAAAATCGAAAAAATATATAAATTTTTTTTTGAAATTTTTTAAAAAAAAAATTCAAAAAAATTCCTTTAGTCCCGGTTGGTAACACCAACCGGGACCAAAGGTCCTCCAGCCCCCGCTCCAGAAAGCTGCCACGCGGAGCCCCTTTAGTCCCGGTTCGTAATCCAACCGGGACTAAAAGCGGGGGCCTTTAGTCCCGATTGTTTTGTCCCGGTTGCAGAACCGGGACTAAAGGCCCTCTGGAACCAGGACTGATGCCCTGTTTTCTACTAGTGGATTCCCTCCGGCTCGACCCGACCGGCACGATGCCCCCCTCCATGTGACGGAGGCAGTGCCGTCCGTTGAGGGGGGGCACACCCCGGAGCCCCCAAAAGGGCATCTACGCATGCCACAACACTTTCACACATGTAGGAGGACCCGGTGCGGTGTTTCGGTGGCATTGCTACCCCCGGAAGCCCCACCGACCGGACTAACCCTAGCCCCGTTGACCAGTAGATCTAGGCCTTTGACTTTCGCCGGACGTCCTTTGACCAGTGGACTCTTCCACCTGGTTGCGATAGGTCAGCCCACAGGAACATCCCCGAACATGGAGGGGGGCACACCCCGGAGCCCCAAGAAGGGCGTCTACGCGCGCCATAACACTTTCACACATGTAGGAGGACCCGGTGCGAGATCTGGTGGCATAGCTACCCCCGGAAGCCCCACCGACCGGACTAACCCTAGCCCCGTTGACCAGTAGATCTAGGCCTTTGACTTTCGCCGGACATCCTTTGACCAGTGGACTCTTCCACCTCGTTGCGATAGGTCGGCCCATAGGAACATCCCCGGACATGGTCTGGACCCAATCAGCCACTAGATTCCCCCTGGCTTGACCCGACCAGCACGTTCCCCCCCCCCCTCCATGTGACGGCGACAGTGTCGTCCGTGGAGGGGGGCACACCCCGAAGCCCCAAGAAGGACGTCTACGCACGTCACAAAACTTTGACACATGTAGGAGGACCCGGTGCGGTGATTCGGTGGCATTGCTACCCCGGAAGCCCCGCCGACCGGACTAACCTAGCCCGGTTGACCAGTAGATCTAGGCCTTTGACTTTCGCTGGACGTCCTTTAACCAGTGGACTCTTCCACCTGGTTGCGATATGTCAGCCCATAGGAACATCCCCGGGCATGGTCTGGACCCAACCAGCCACTAGATTCCCTTCGGCTTGACCCGACCCGCATGTTTCCCCCCTCCCCTACATGTGACGGCGGCAATGCCGTCCGTGGAGGGGGGTCACACCCCGGAGCCCTAAGAAGGGCGTCCACACACGCAACAACACTTTCACACATGTAGGAGGACCCGGTGCGGTGTTTCGATGGCATTGCTACACCCGGAAGCCCCACCGACCGGACTAACCCTAGCTTCGTTGACCAGTAGATCTAGGCCTTTGACTTTCGCCGGACGTGGTTTGACCGATGGACCTTTTCACCTGTTTGTGATAAGCCAGCCCATAGCAACATCTTACAACAAGGTCCGGGCCCAACCCACCGCAAGATTCCCTCCGTGTCGAGCCGGTGCGACCGTTTCCCCCCTCCAGGTGCCGGCGGCAGCGCCGTCCGTGAAGGGGGTCAGACTCCGGTGACGCGTGCCGGGTGTTTGCACCCGCCACCACATTTCCAGACGCGTAAGAGGGCCTAGCGCAAGATCTGAGAGCATAGTTATCCCCCCAAGTCCCCCGTCCCGTCTAACCCTAGCACAGTTGACCGGCAGATCTAGGCATTTGACTTTCGCCAGACGGGGTTTGACCGATGGACCTTTTCACCTAGTTGTGATAGGCCAGCCCATAGGTACACTTGCAATCAAGGTCCGGGCCCAACCCACCGCAAGATTCCCTCCGTGTCGGCCCGACGTGGCCGTTTCCACCCTCCGTGCGATGGCGGCATCGACGTCCGTGAGGGAGGCCATACCCGGAGCCGCGTGCCGGGTGGTTGCACCCGCCACCACATTTCAGGACGTGTAAGAGGGCCCAGCGCAAGACCTGGCGGCATAGCTACCCCCCCAAGTCCCCCGTCCCCGTCAAACCCTTGCACAGTTGAGCGTCGGATCTAGCACTTTCAAGATTCTTAAAAAAACATATAAAACTTGTCAAAATAGATGTAATTATCATTTTTTTGTGATTTCAATGAAGTATAGGGACCTATATGCAAAAGAACATAAGGTCACATTACTAACATACTCGAAAACAAATACAAACCACATATTCATAATCTATGCAAAATTCTACACCAAATCGATATATAATTTATGTATGTTTATGTTTAGGTAAGTCACATTTAAGTTAATCAAAAAATAATTTAGAAAAATAATAAAAAATTAAAATCAATAGAAAATCAGAAAACAGATAAAAACAAAGATATGCCGACGACAAAGCCGGCATATCTGTGCCCTGCATCGACAAGGTACGCCCAAGCGACGCGCCTCGGATCGATGACGTGGCACGTGCCGCGGATCGATGACGTGGTCTATGCCGACGGTATAGTTATGCCGACGGCCGCCGTCGGCATAGCTCTGACGTCGTCAGCCCGCCGTCCATCCCTGGGTCGCCTAGGTCACTTCTATGCCGACGGCCCATTTATATCGACGGCCGCCCTCGGCATAGATCAAGGTATGCCGACGGCCTTTCTATGCCTATAGTTGCCTTCGGCGTAGGCCTAAGGATGCCGACGGCTTTTCTACGCCTACGGCTTTTCCGAGGCCGTCGGCATAGCGCCGACTATGCCTACAGCGGCCGTCGGCATAGATAAGGTCGTCGGCGTCGAGCCTTATTCCGGTAGTGATTGTCCATCCTACCGTCATTATCCCTCGGAGATTAATTAAGAAAAATCCCTTTCAGAAAAGTCGCGTTCAAACCAACCGTATTCCACGTGCCCCTCTTCCCGTAATCTCTCCCTAATCTCACGCTGTTCCTATCTCCCCTGATTAATCGCCCTACTTCCAACCCACTCACCGCGGAGCTCACCATACCGTCGGTCGCCCGTCGTCGCCGCCCAAATCCGATCCACTGCAAGCGTCCCACTCTTCGATCCTGCCTCCGTTCCACCTTGCCGGTGCGCCATCTCGGCATTAGGCGGTCGCGAATGCCGGATTACCCAGCGCAGGCGGCTGGAGTACGAGCAGCTGCAGCACGCATCGAGTTGGACGCGGTTCATGCGCGAGCACAACTCAGCACCGGCCAAACCACCATGTGCTGCAGACTCCACCAACTATTGGCATACGCCATCAATCTGTATGCCCTAGGTTCAGTTTTCAGTGCTTCATATATATCAAATATGTGCTTTGTACGTTTAGATGGATTGGCAATACAGCCATGCTTCTCAAGTTCGACACCTTTTTCCTGTTGTAAGCATTGCCCCTTCTGTTGTTTTAAATAGCGGGCTATGCCATTTAGCGGCGGCTCGACCAGAAACTATGAAAGGCTATAGCGGAGCTAAGCTTCATTTAGCGTTTCTCTTAAATCATGAAAAATTGAGACAATAAGTATATAATCAGGCATCATATATGATATATTGCATATACTTTACATATACACATGTTCACACATCAAAATGCGAGTACCAAGAGGCATCCTAATTCAATAACCAAACTTCACATCAATGCATCATATATATCATAAACATGAACAAAAGATAATGCAAAATTATGGTTTTGTATAGCGGCTTAGCGGGCTAAATGAATCCAAATTTAGCGCTATAGCGGGAAATAGCGGGCTATTAGCCTCATTTCCAATTTTGCACTAAAAGTGCATAGCTTTAGCCGGAGAGCTCTCAAAGGCTATAGCGGGGCTATAGCAGAGCTATAGCCGGCTATTTAAAACAATATGATGCTTCAAAATATCCATGATTCATATGTTTTGTACATGTGTGCTTCTTCATTCATACAGTTTGTGGCATTTCGACTATGCTTCTATTATTTTTGTACTCTTGTTTGATGTAAGATAACATGAAATTGATGCTTCCAAAATGTTGTACTTCAGTCCAAATAGCAGCTTGTGGCAATAGTCCACAATCAGTCTACGAAATTAGTTTTTTTCTTTCTATTTTTGTTTCTGGAAGTACTTCATGCTCTTTCATGTTTCAGATTATATTTTATATTAGCTAATGGACTGTTTGCTTTTAATTTATTCGTAAAAAACAGATTGCCTGCATCCAAAAAGAAGATCCATGCTTCGGTGTGTTTTATATACATTCAATATGAAGCTGTTGCATATGTTTTATATACATCCAAAAAAATGATCCATGCTTCCTACTTTTATTTGTTGCATATGTTTCTATGGTACTGAATTTCGGGATCAACCATTGTATGCTTCTTTTATTGTACAAACATAGACATAGCAAACACTTTTATGCATCAACCATTACTAGTATGTGCTTCAACCACTGCCAGGGTTACTTCTAATTATGAACTTTTATTGTGCATACATTTTGATTTTTAAGTTAATATATGTATCAACCACTATCAATATGTGCTTCCTTCTTTCTTGTGGAATGCTTCTATTGTCCAGACATTTTGCTCCACCCAAATCCAGATGCGCTCTTTGTGGTGACAATAAGGCCAATGGTGGTGTTGCAATGAGGTTGAGTGGGCCGAGCTGAGACTAGCCAGCTCGAAGTTGTCAATCATACTGTTTACAATGGAGAGCTCATGGCGCACACGGATCTTGTCCATAATCAGCTTGTAAATAGGGTTATTTTAATCATTTTTTATTCTTTTTCTAAGAACAGCTGTAATATTTCGTGCATATCCAATCAGTTTGTTTCGACTCTTAATCTTTCTTGTTGTGCTTCAACGTGGTTTCTTTGGGAAGCAATGTTTCCATTTATAAAAAAATATGTTTCCTTTACAACAATATATTGTTTCCAAAGATTTTAATTTTAAAAAATATAGCATAAATCAGATGCTTCCGTGGAACAATATGTTTGCCGACCATAAAGCATGCTTCCATGTGTTAAAGAGACTGTTTCCATGGCACAAAAGCAAAGTCACCATCACGTAAAAATGTGTCTGGAAAAATTATAAATATTTTATCCAATTTAACCGGTGTAAAGCCATACTAGCGTGGCATCAACCAAATAATTCTTGGAAGCAACAATTTTTTAGAGAAAAGGCATGAGCCTGACTTTATAGATAAAGCCACCAGGCAGAGTCAACAACGCAGCAACACACAGAGTAGTAGCAACGCCCACAGAGACAGTTTAGAAAAGCAAACGTACATGGCTCCCAGGCCAGCACATGGCACGTAGGCCGGAAACTCAGAGAGAGACGACAAAAGGGACCACCAAGCTCCTAGCCGCCGGACTGATGCTGGAGAAGAGAAGTGGCAGTAGCTCGAATCTTGGTAGACATGAAATCCAAAGCATCACGGTCCGCCTCCTTAGTCAATAATCTCCACTGCTGCAAGAATATGCATGATTTAAATAAGCAATCAGATGGTTTAGCAGGGAAGATATGCTCGATGGTAAACTTGTTCCTAGTAGTCCACAGAGTCCAGCATATAGCCGAGAATCCCACCCAGAACAATCTCCTCTCGGCCCCAACCAGGTTAGAAGCCAGAATTTGAAGTTCTGAGAAGGAAACAGGGCTCCAAGATACATGAAGCCAGGACCTGATGCAGCACCAAAATAGTTTGGCCAGAACGCAACTGAAGAATATATGGTCCGTATCCCCCCTTTCACCACACAGAGCGCATCTATCGGATCCCGGTCCGTTTCGCTTACGGATCTGGTCAGCCGCCGGTAACCGCCCTCTAAAGGCTTGCCACATAAAGACCTTAATCTTGGGGGGGATACGTGCCCGCCAGATCACCTTGAACTTGGAAGTAGTAGTACCGGAGATAAGCTTGGCGTATAACGACTTAACAAAAAAACGCCCGGACGCACTATGGGGCCAAGTCACCGAATCCTCCTCTTCCGAGAGCACAGGGAAGAGGGCAACGAGACGCTGCCAATCCTCCATCTCTACAGGAGAAAGGGAGCGGCGGAGAGCCGGGTCCCAGTTATTCTCGAAGAGCTCAGAGATAGAGATCTCCAGGTTCGGCCAATAAGAGAAAAGAACCGGAAAGGAGATCACAAGTGGAGCCGGACCGCACCACCAATCAAGCCAAAACCGCGTAAACCTACCATTGCGAACTACAAATTTAACGAGAGATTTGAACACCGGCCGAACTTTAACCAGATCTTTCCAGAATTGAGAGGCGCCCAAAGGAAAAGGAAACAGATCATACTAGTACTCCTACGTATTAATGAAAATTAACTACAGTAGCTACCACCAGCCTCGTCCCTGCAAAAATGGAACTTCCACCAGGGACATGCACACGTAAGCTACGCACGAAGCAGTCAATCAATGACAGAATCCAGAAATCACGCGGGGAGGTTACTAGCGAATCGGACGACCAGCCTAATTTTAATGGGACGTCCACGGACTAGTCTGATAGGAGCAAGCCATCAGTAGTCTGATGGCTAGCGGTTCCCATTATTTAGACCGTGGGATAAGCTGTTGGCCTATTGGTATCCGTGTAGTGGACATTGAATGCTATGGGTGAGAGCGATGTAAATTTGTGTATTGCTCCCATTTTGGCTGCTCTTACAGGTACGGCTAGCACATACCATGTAGCCAATCGTGTCTATAAACGGATACAAATAATGTGTATCCCATATTGAGGTGGCTAGTGAATTTATACCTAGACTTATGGTACAGAACATGCTTCGTTCCTGGACCATGTATAGCTTTATGAGAATTGGAGAATAATAACTGTATTGATTGAGGCCTCAAAGGGCTGTTTATATAGATTACAAAACTTGGACTCCAAGACTAATAGAGATAGATTACAATTCCAAACTTGCCGGATATACTATCCGTAACCGACCTATACTCTAATATCCCCCCGCAGTCTCAGCATCAGGAGTAACGATGTTGAGACTGGAGCGTATGTCGGTGAAAGATGCAGTCGGGAGTCCTTTGGTGAAAATGTCAGCAAATTGAGCACTGGTAGGTACATGAAGAACACGGACCTCGCCAAGAGCCACCTTCTCTCGAACGAAGTGTATGTCAATCTCAATATGCTTGGTGCGACGATGCTGAACTGGATTGGAAGCCATGTAAACTGCAGAGATGTTATCACAATAAACGATGGTGGCACGATCCAGTGGGCGATGAAGTTCCACGAGAAGCTGACGCAGCCACACCGCTTCAGCCACAGCATGAGCAACCGACCTATACTCAGCCTCAGCAGAAGACCTGGAAACTGTTGCCTGCCTTTTAGAACACCAAGAAACAAGATTATCACCCAAATAAACACAAAATCCGGATGTGGACCGTCGAGTATCTGGACAACCTGCCCAGTCTGCATCAGAATAAACTGTCAAGCTTGTCGGAGAAGAAGAATTAATGAGAAGACCATGATCAAGAGTTCCTTTTAAATAGCGAAGAATGCGGTGGACGTGAGCAAGATGAGGAGCACGAGGATCATGCATAAAAAGACAGGCTTGCTGAACGGAGTATGAAATGTCGGGCCTAGTGAGAGTGGCATATTGTAGAGCACCGATGATGCTACGATACAAAGTGGGGTCAGAAACAGGATCACCATCAGCCGACAACTTGGCACCAATGTCTGCCGGGGTACGAGTGGGTTGACAATCAGACATACCAGAATGAGAAAGCAAGTCTAAAAGATAGGATCGTTGAGAGAGAAAAATGGTAGACTTTGTGCGAGAAACAGTAACGCCAAGAAAATGATGAAGAGGACCAAGATTAGTCATGGAAAATTCATTACTAAGAGAAGAGATTATATGTTGAAGAAAAGAGTCAGAGCTAGCCGTGAGAACTATATCATCAACATAAAGCAAGAGATAGGCAGTGTGAGAAGAGGAGCGAAAAATAAATAATGAAGAATCAGATTTGGATGGAATGAAGCCTACTGTTTGAATAAAGGCAGCAAAACGTTGAAACCATGCACGAGGAGCTTGTTTAAGACCATAAAGAGATTTGTTAAGAAGGCAAACAGAATTGGGAGAAGAGGGATTCTCAAAACCAGATGGTTGCTGACAATAAACTGTTTCATTAAGAGTGCCGTGGAGAAAAGCATTTTTAACGTCTAGCTGATGAATGGGCCAAGAGGAGGAAACAGCAAGACTAAGAACAACGCGAATAGTACTTGGTTTAACAACAGGAGAAAAAGTTTCATCAAAATCAATGCCTTGTTGCTGAGAGAAACCACGACACACCCATCTGGCTTTGTAACGAGCAAGGGTGCCATCAGAATGAAATTTATGCCGAAAGACCCAATTTCCAGAAACAACATTAACACCAGGAGGTTTGGGAACAAGAGTCCATGTGTTATTTTGCTGAAGAGCGTTAAATTCATCGCGCATAGCTGAGAGCCAAAGAGGATCAAGAAGAGCTCGTTTGTAAGAAGAGGGAATAGGAGAAAGGGTTGCCGGGGTTGGGGTGGCTGTGAGGTTGAGGCGTTTGGTGGGTAGAAGGAATCCGCGTTTGCCGCGGGTGCACATGATGTGATCATTAGTGGGTGGTGGAATGGGTACAGCGTTGGGTGGGAGTGGTGGTTGGGAGCCTGGCGGGGCCGGACTTGCCGGGGACAGGCTTACCGGACTTGCCGGGTTGTTCGGATTTGCCGGACTTGTTGTGCTTGCCGGTGACAGGCTTGCCGGATTTGCCGGGCTTGCTGGTGACGGGTTTGCCGGGCTTGCCGGACTTGCCGGGCTTGCCGTGCTTGCCGGGCTTGCCGGGCTTGCCGGACTTGCCGGGTCCGGACCTGCCGGGACTGCCGGGCTTGCCGGACTTGCCAGGTCCGGACTTGCCGGGTCCGGACCTGCCGGGACTGCCGGGCTTGCCAGGCTTGCCGGCCTTGCCGCGGGAGATGGAGAGGCCGCGGCAGGGGTGGTGGTGGTAGGGATTGATGCAGGGTTAGTGATAGAATAAGAAAAAGTGTTTTCATCGAATGTGACGTGGCGAGAGACAAGCACGCGACCAGAAGATGGATCGAAACAACGATATCCTTTGTGATCGTTAGAAAGACCAAGATGAATGCAAGGTAGTGAACGTGGTTCGAGTTTGTTGGAGGCGGTAGAGGCGGTGTTCGGAAAACAAAGACATCCAAAAACACGGAAAAAGGAATAATCGGGATGGGAGAGAAAAAGAGATTGAAAAGGCGAATAAAAAGGACATGTCTTAGTTGGTCGAATATTGAGAAGTAATGTGGCAGTGCGAAGGGCTTCGGCCCAAAACCGAGAGGGCAGAGAAGCTTGTAGTAGCAAGGTGCGAAGAATATCATTAATGGAGCGAAGAGAACGTTCAGCTTTACCGTTTTGAGGGGAGGTATAAGGACAGGAAAAACGAAGAAGAATACCTTGAGAGAGAAAGAAGTTGCGGTTTTGAGTGTTGTCAAATTCTCAACCATTATCACATTGAATAAATCTAATTGGCAAGCCAAAGTGTGTAAGAACATATTGTCGAAAATTGAGAAAGATGGCATGTACTTCAGATTTAGCACGGAGAGGAAAAGTCCAAATATAATGAGAATAGTCATCCAAAATCACAAGATAATATTTGTAACCAGAGACACTAGGGACGGGAGAGGTCCATAAATCACAGTGAATTAATTCAAAAGGAAAAGTGCTAAGGGTAGTAGAGGTTCCAAAAGGTAATCTAACATGTTTGCCGCATTGACAGGCATTACAAAGAGAGGGATTATGAGGAACACTAGAACTAGGAATACAAAATTCTTGAAGCAAAGATGACAAGGTGGTTTTATTGGGGTGTCCTAGACGACGATGCCACAAATCAATTGATGCAAGCATGGCTTGGGGAGTGGATGTAGGTGTGCCATGAAGCGGATAAAGATCGCCCGTGCTATTGTACCGAGCGAGTTCCTCCCCCGTTGCCAGATCCTTCACAGACAAACCAAAAGGGTCAAAAGCCAAAATTACTCGATTGTCAATACAAAATTGGCGAACAGAAATAAGATTTTTGATGAGGGAAGGAGCAACAAGAATATTGCGGAGAAGAAAATTGGCGAAAGAGGAAGAGATATAAGAATGACCAGTGCAAGAAACAGGTATGGTGGAACCATCACCAATGGTGATCGTAGAAAAAGCAGAAGGGAAGCAAGCTGACAGCAAATTCATATTTGAAGACATATGCGAGGATGCACCAGAATCGAAAATCCAATCCGTACCTTCGTTATTGAGAGTAAAGTTGTTCATGGCGTTGATGAAGGCGGCTTGATCCCAGGCCGGCTGCTGTGGAGGAGCAGAGGGGCCAGGAGCGTGCATGGGAGCGTAGGGCAGAGTCGGCGACTGGTAGTATGCTGCCGGGGCCGGCAAGGTGCCGTAAGAGGCCGGCAAGCCCGGCAAGGCCGGCAAGGTGCCGTAAGAAGCCGGCAAGATGTAGTAGGGTGGCAGTGGTCCTGGCACGCTGGGAGGTGGCGTAGGAGTGGCGGTGTAGATATGCGTCGGCGGCTTGGGCCCAAGGAGTCCAGGAGAGCCGGTGGCCGGGCGGAGGCCAGGGCTCCACGTGCCCGTGTAAGCAGGCGGGGCGCTGTACGGCGAAGGGGCCGACCAGGGCATCGGCCAAGCGTGAACAAGGCCGGTCCAGGGATCGTGCTGAGGAGACCATGTCGAAGGAGCTGGTGGCGATGGAGCGGCCGATGGCGGAGCTGGTGCGGTGCCGGCGGGGCGAGGAGCAGGGGGCCGGTAGATCGGATTCTTGCCCCGGTAGCTAGGGCTCGGGCGCCAGCCTGGTGGTGGTGAAGGAGCTGCTAGGCTTGCCAGGGCTGCCGGGTTTGCCGGGCTTGCCGGGCCTGCCGGCTGCCACAGGTTTGCCGGCGTCACCGCGGGAGGAGGAACGGGTGCAGCAGATTGGCGCGGCAACCCAGGCGCGGCAGCGTGAAACACCTGCGGTGGCCGTTGAGCCTTGCGAGCTTGGTTCTTCTCTTCTTGCTGGAGGAGGGAGCGGACCTCCTTGAAGGTAGGGTAGGGCTTGAGCGTGGGTATGAAGGACTGCTGCTTCTCGAACTGCTCGCCGAGGCCGACGAGGAGGGCGTTGATGAGGGCGCGGTCGTCGACGTGATCACCGAGTTCACGGAGTTCGTCGCCGATGGCCTTGATCCTCTGGCAGAAGACGGTGATCGGAGCATCTCCCTGGACGGTCGTACGGAGCTCGGTGTGGAGGGCGTTGATGCGCGCGTCGGAGTTGTCCTGGAACAGCTGCTGAAGGGAGGCCCAAAGCTCGGCGGCGGATGCATCATCGGAGGAGACCAGATTGAAGAGCTCCGTGGAGATGCGGGTGTAAATCCATTGGATGATGGCGAGATCGTCTGTCACCCAGCGTGGATCGGCGGGCTGCGGAGGGTAGGACGGGTCGATGTGGTGGCGGAGGCCGCAGCGGCCGAGGTGGATGTTGAAGAGGTGGCGCCAATGGTAGTAGTTGTGGGCTCCAAGATCGAGAGAGATCGGGATGAAGGGGGAGACGTCGGCGATGGTGTCGGCTAGGGAAATCATTGGTAGTTGAGGAGGAGGTAGTTGGGTAGTTGTAGAGGAGGTAGGGGCACCGGCGGCGCGGAACTCGGCTATGGAGAAGAGGGGCCGAGTCGGCCGCGGCCGCGGCGTTGGCAGCGATGCCATGCCAGGTGCGGAAAAACCTAGGCGTCTGATACCATGAGAATTGGAGAATAATAACTGCATTGATTGAGGCCTCAAAAGGATGTTTATATAGATTACAAAACTTGGACTCCAAGACTAATAGAGATAGATTACAATTCCAAACTTGCGGAATATACTATCCGTAACCGACCTATACTCTAATACTTTAGCCTCACCCCAAAAGATATTTAGGCTCCTTCCATGCTTTGAATATTGGTTGGTAATCTCGTAACGATCGATGCTTTTGCTGATTATTCATTTTGTTTACAGCTAGTTCACTGGACGCTACTGTGACCGAAGTGAGAGGAAGTGACTTGATCGGCGACGAGCAAAAAGGCCGGCGCTCGCGTGGTTGAAAGAGGTCGAGAGGTCGAGAGGCCAAGTGATCTGAAGATGTGCAGCATCTGTTACGACGGCTTGCTGATCTCCGCCAGGTGATCGACCCCGTCGGGACGTCTTTCTTTCCGGCCCTTCACGACGGCAAGCTGTCAACCTGACTCAAACATGATGGATGAGGTCAGAAACGTTTGCCTTGTGAATATAGCAGCAAGATAATTTGAGCCATAGGCGTAGGTTTCAGCCTGTGCATGAATGCATGATGTCTCGGTCATAGCAGTTTAATTATCATGTAAAAGTGGTTGCTTGCTTGGTTTTGCACCTTGTCCAGATCCTTTGTTGATCTCTGTCAATTCATAGATCATCCATAGTGTTCATTTACTTAGCCTCTATATTTCCCACCTTTTTTTGTTACAAATACTGCATGCGTACTCCGCCCAATTCTTTTTCAAGTGACGAGCAGGTGGTTCTTAAATTTGATTTTCCCATATCGCTCGGATTACATCTTCATATCCATTTTTAAATAGATCTTTCTAATTCAAATAATATGTTTTTTTTTTGTTAATTTCCCTAGTTTTTTGGGTTTTAATTGCATGGGATGTCGGGTTTGGTTTTTGGTGACTTGTCGCCATGTCACATGAAAATGTGGTTTGAGCCACATAGGTTTTGCTTACGACGCACATAAAAATGCTTTCAACCTCATTCTTCCCGGTAGCAAATATATCTATAGAGTGTGGTTGCTGGCTTGTGATGAACGCCTTAGGCATGGTCCAGGTGTTGCTCGCACAAAGTCCAGATTTTCCTACCAGGCAGTTACCGTATAGGACCGGCGGGCTCCTATCGCAGTAAATGTGAAGCAAACCTAGGCAGTGCACTGTTCAATACTTATTCAGTCCTAAGAAATGCAAGGAGATATACAGCTGGGGGCTCGGATCCTTATGTAGACCGTGGGTTCAGATGATGAGAGCATATGGTCGTATGAGCCGTATTGATTCGGGTTATATTGGTGTTCATGTGCGTGTATCCTCAAGGAAAATGTGTATGGCATGCATTACCAGTCCAGACTTAATGGTACAGATACAAGGAGTATATGTTATCGATGCCAAAACATCACACTCGTCATTATAATTGCTAGTTTTCATATAATTTATGGTTCACACAAGGGTATTTTCTTATCATTTATTATTATGTTTGTAATAGCACGTACCTGTGTCCACAACACTATTGGCTTAGCTTCTCATTTCTGAATTTGTAGAAGCTTGAGCTCGCTAGGGTTATGTGGAGTCTTGTCACCCAGTATTGCGAATTTGACAACACTACAACGCCTGCAAGATCAAACATCAATTACTTATGAAATCTATAACATTGTTCCTCACGAATATGGTGTATAGATAGATATCCATTAAAAATGTTCTACTATCGTTATTGTCACATATCTTCATTTCAGGTTTTTAGATGATAACAATATAACTGAAGGAATACCATAGGAGATTGGGAATCTTTCAAGTCTGACAACTCTTAAACTTGAAATTAATCAATTTAGGGGCTCAATATCCAATTCTCTTGGCCACCTTTCAGAACTGCAAAATCTATAAGTGAGACTATGACTTGTGTTATCTCTTAGTATTACAATACACTAACAAACATAAGAATGTTATAACTTCAACAGGGATCTGACCCAAAATCTTCTAAGTGGAAATATTCCAATCTCTTTGTCAAATATTCCATCCTTGGATTTCATGTAAGTTTTCCTTTCCATGTTGATATAAGAGGAAAAATGATCGAATGTGCCTTGTATTTATTTTAATAAGTGAATAAGACCATATGAACTCAATTATCTGATGATCTACGTTTTGTGTTTTCCAGCAAAATATGTCATATAACAATCTTAGTGGTAAAATACCTGAACAACTACATGTTTCCATATACAAGTATGGCCTACCTCAACTTCAGTACTCCCTCCAATCTGAATTATGACGCAACCTCTATACAATGCCCAGTTTGCACCGTGTAGAGAATGCGTCAAATAATTTGGATCAGGTGGAGTAGCTTATATTTGTATAAGCAATTTTATGCACTCCTTCAATTAACATAATGAGTGTAATCATGTTGTTCTAGCTATACCACCAACCACTTAAATTGTGGTCCACACTTAATGTCATGCGAAGGAAACATCAACAATACAAATAATCTAGAAACATACATGACAATCTATATGGAACCCAACATTTGGATTGACAAACGTGTGCTTGCATTTCATACTAAACATTTGTTAACAAGTGGATCCAGAAAATCCACCATAAAGGTGGTTCTTGGAAGCATTGGTGGAGCAATAGTTCTCCTTGTTCTTATGTATGTTCTAATCTTGCGAACCTGATTTGGTTTCTTATGTTCCATGTTAGTTAGGTTTAGGGGTAAAATTATTTTTGCTCATGCATGTTTACCATATTGGAATTTTCACCATGAAAATAATTTCCCATCTATTGTAGTGGAATTCCACAAAGAAAGGCTTTTTTATCAATTAAGGACATGATAAACATGTAAATTAAATTTAACATGAGCATGCTCTAAGCCTAGATCTTGGGTTGGCACGGCAATTCATGTTGCATCATCTCATGGTTGCAACAAGAAATTTGAGTAAAAAAATCTTGTCAAGGGCTCTTTGAGTAAGGTTTACGGTGTTCTTCCAAGCTAAGACAATAAAGCATTTGTTGTCAAACGATTGGCTAAAGTAGAGAATCATGGACATGATATGGGTTTCAAATAAGAAGCTGAAGTTATAAATGTTGTTGTCCATAGGAACTTACTAAAATCGATAGGTTATTGCATGGCACTAAGGGAGCGCTTCTTGGTTTATCCTTTCATGGAGAATTTGAGTCTTTCTTGTAGTTTATAAGGTAATATCACATTGCTAATATATTTTTTATATATATTTTTCTATGCACATATCTCATTGATGGCTTTTGCTCAGTTGAACTATCAAGTTCTGATAGTCTTTGGCACACATAATGTCTTACTTCTGCGAATGATGAATTATGAATCTCTGACACCACCAAAAGTAAAGATAATTGAATTATCTATACTTGTATGAGACACAAAATAATAACAAGAAAGTCATTCTAGGATAATATTATATCATATTAGTCTGCTTTGAACTATCGTCGTGGAAATTGATGAAATCACATAAATATGCAGGTTTAAAACCAAATAAACCAACATTAGATTGGACAAGAAGAATGAAAATTCCTCTTGATGCTGCCCGTGGTTTGGAATACCTTCATGATAACTGCAGCCCCTCGATTATCCATGGTGATATCAAGGCTACCAATGACCCACTCGATGGAAATTTTGAAGTTGTGCTTGGAGACTTTGGACTATGAAAGTTAATCGACCAAGGGAAAGAAATAGTGATGAGAGAGATCAAGATAATAGTGGGCTACATGGCTCCTGAGTACAGGAGTACATGAAAGACATCAACAAAAACCGAGATATATGGATATGGCGTCCTGGTGTTAGAGATTGTGACGGGAAATGGCCCAGACTTTCATGTTAAAAATATTTTACCCCTAATCCTAACTAACCTAAACATTAAAAAAATCACATCATCAAGGCGTTCTTCGCAAGATTAAACACACATAACAACTAGGAGAACTATTGCTCCACCAATGCTTCCAAGAACCATCTTTATGGTGCATTTTCTTAATCCACCTGTTAACAAATGTTTAGTATGAAATGCAAGCACATGTTTTTCAACCCAAAGTTTGGGTTCGATATAGTTTGTCATGTAGGTTTCTAGATTACCTATATTGTTGATGTTTACTTCGCATGGCATTAAGTGTGGACAACATTTTAAGTGGTTGCCTGTATAGCTAGAACCACATGATTGCACTCATTATGTTAATTGAAGGAGTGGATAAAATTGCTTATACAAATATAAGTTACTCCCTCCGATACGAATTAATTTATGCAGCCTCTATACAATGTAAAATTGACATTGTATTGAGGTTGTGTCAACTAATTCGGATTTAAGGGAGTACTAAAGTTGAGGTAGGCAATACTTGTATAGGGACGCATGTAGTTGTTCGGGTATTTCACCACTAAGATTGTTATATGTCAGATTATTGCAAAACATATAGATCATCAAATAATTGAGTTCATATGGTCTTATTTGCTTATTAAAACAAATACAAGGCATGCAATGACAACAATAACATTCAACCATTTTTCTTCTTTTATCAGCATGGAAAGGAAAACTAACATGGAATTCATTGATGGAATATTTATGAAAAATAGATTGAAATATTTCCATTTAGAAGATTTTGGCTCAGATCCTTGTTGAAGTTACCACACTCTTATGTTTGTTAGTGAACCATAATACTAAGAGTTAACACAAGTGATGGTCCGACTTAAAAAAATTGCAGTTCTGAAAGGCGGCCAAGTAAATTGGATATTGAGCCATTGAATTGATTATTTTCAAGTTTAAGAGTTGCTAGACTTGAAAGATTCCCTATCTCCTGTGGTATTCGTTCGGTTGTATTATTATCATCTAAAAACTTGTAACGAAGATATAGACAATAACGATAGTAAAACCATATTTAATGGATATCTATCGATACCCCATTTTCATGAGGAAAAAAATCATATATTTCATAAGTAGTTGATCCTTGATCTTACAATCGTTGTAGTGTTTGTCAATTTCGCAATGTTGGGCGAGAAGACTCCACTTAACCCTGGCGAGCTCAAGCTTCTACAAATTCAGAAATGAGAAGGTAAGCCAATAATCTTGTGAACATATGTACGCGCTATTACAAATATAGTAATAGATGATAAGAAAACAGCCTTGTGAACCATAAATTGTATGAAACTAGCGATTATAATGACGGGCACGGTGTTTGTGCACCGGTAACATATGCTCCATATATCTGTACCGTTAAGTTTCGACGGGGAATGCATGTCATACACATTTTTGTTGAGGATACACACACATGAACACCAATATAGCCGGTGTGCTATAAGGAGATATAATGCCGCCGGGGGGGGGGGGGGGGGCGAGGGGGAGGGGTTGCTTGCTTCAGATGTTCAATATCATGGACGTGTAAACGTCTGCCATATATTTTTAAGGCAGACGTTACCCATGGTTAATGGTTTGCCCGAAGAAAATGTTTCAGGGTATAGGCCGTTGATAGGGTGTGTCCCATAAGGGCACTCCCAATGTATTGGGTCTTAATGCTTTAGACTTCCCGTAGTTGACGTATCATATGAAATATCATGCATGTCAACTACGCAATTTAGATGAGGTGTCATACAATTAAATAAAGAAATAAATGATTAAGTATCATGTTATGCTACCATATTATAATAAATGATGTGTTACTATGTGCCGTACAAGACAGTAAATGAGGTTATCTATGATACTATGCACATTACCACAACCTTATTGGGTAGTAGAATTATTTTAGAGACAAACACCACAATGCATTATATATTAGATACTGTATCTAAATGATATTGCATTTAATAATTTATGGGTTATATTTACATCTCAATCTTGTGGCATAATTCGGAAGAGGTGGTAAGGAGTGAATGAAATAGGGAGATATGTCACAACGTATATTACACCGCATAGGAAAACGAGCCAAGAGCCATATCTTCACTAACATGAACAATAACCATGTTCTTTTATTTTTGGCAATGATGACTCTAAAATGGATGGAGGAGCACAACTGGCATGTTATGTATACTGTATAGAGTTTGCACGGCACTGTGTTTATTTCTTACACTTAAATAGCTTAGTCAGCACAAAATATATCATATTGCAATAAGTAATGGAAACACTTTTCTGAGCACTATTCTCATTTGATTACTATGATGCCAGGTAACTTGACTATTCAGTATCTATATTTGGGGTCTACACATAATAATTTTCTTTCTAAAGAACACCTCTCAAGTTTCATTACGCATGGGATGAGTCACTATGGTTAACATGGAAACTCGAGCATTTAGCGTTTGCAATTTACGACCTTTTTCCCCTATAGCATCCTGTTATACCTCAGTTGCTATCTAAATATAGTAACTGCTATGGTCGTTACTAAGGACTAGCTTGATATGGATTCAGAAATTTACCATTCATGTTTCTATGATTTTGTGATTGCTTTCTCAGTTTAATTGTAGCACTAAATAATCATGTGAATGTACATAAGATTGGCCTCAAACAAGATAGAATTGCAAACTGAGGAGTTTAGAGCGACACATGAAAATTAGGAGACCACTAACCCTACGGAGGAGGATTGGCAAGGAGATTAGAAGGCCAAGCCGTTTAGACCGCTCTGCAGAACTAAAACAGTTTTATACTACATAATTTACATATTTCAGATTTCACAAGTTTCTGATTACACAGTTTATAATTTTCAGAACGAAAGTTAGGTTCTGATATATTCACATTAGTTCAATATATGATGTCCACCTTGGATCCGTTCTTTCACATTCCCACTACTTTTCTTTTACCTTAACCCAAGAGGGAATGGATTTAGTTGTTCCAAGACTTCTATTTTTTTTCTATATTTTTATTCGAAGTTTGCTTCTCTGCCATGTTTACTTCGACAATGCCTATACCTATTATAAGTCCTTTCAAGTTCACACAAGAAATAGATATCCTGAAATATTTACTAGCGGATTGTGATTTGTTCATAGATTATGATTTCTTTTTGTTCTGCTTGAACTTCACATGACATAACAAAAAGATAACTGATGGGGTTTGTATTAAACTTGACTTTTGGTGAGGCAGGGAACATCACACACTATAGCTATTCTATTAATTTTCTAAAATTTCTAGAATATGAATTCAGAATTCAATACTCACATGAATTTAATGTGCTGCTTTGTTGTGTTGCACGGGCATGCTTACTAATATTTTTGAAAGAGTCTATTCTGCAGCCCCTTAAAAGAAAAGTCTATTGTACAACACATTTTTTTTGCGTCACTACTAACGTGTGATATCTTCTGGTCAAAATTCTCAATCTGAATATGCAGTTCACTTGTCCAGTTACTTTATGTGCTGAAGGTAAAAAACCCAGTATAAAGGTCTTACCCTGCCGATCAAACATCTGATATACAACAGATTGTAAAAAACCCATGAAGATTAATTCATAAGCTAGCTTCATGGTTTTCGATAGCTGATGTCAGCTTTTTCTGGATTAAAGAACGAAGGATCGCTGCTGATTATAATCTTAACTCTGTTTGCTTGACAGAACAGAGGAATGTGCCAGTGCCAGTTTGTCAAATACCTATGGATCAAAATAAAGGGCCTATGAGACACAGCAGATGATGGCATCAACTGAGAACAGTACTCCCTCCCTTCCACAGTATAGTGCATATTTTGTTTTTTCGAAGTCAAAGGCTTCTATGTTTGACCAAGTTTTTAGCAAGTACTAAATAAATAAAATATAAAGTACACTTCAAAACGAATTTAATGATATTTATTTTGTATTGTCGATGTCAATGAATTTTTCTTGACTTTTAGAAAACAAAATATGCACTGTATTTTCAGAGTGGAGAGAGTATGATAAATACTACAACCAAAAATCAAGTAAATCAGAGCAGATGGCCGATAGCTTGAATTTATTTTATAACGTGCCAACTAGTTATTCTTTGGGAAATTAAAAGAAGTAACTAGAATTGTATATAAAAGCGCGACATGGGAGCTTACATGCGTGGATGATGTCCTGCTGCTCAACCTCGGCGGCCCCGGAAGGCGTGGCTGCGTGTGTGGCTTTTCGGCGATGGATTTCCCTGTGGATCCGTTGGTCAGGTGACTATGTGGTACCCTTGTTTGATGTCTACGCTGCAGCTAGTTTCTGGAGTTGGGTTCCTTTTGATTCAGGTTACCAGTTCTTCACCGAAGAGGATGTGGATCGAGTGGCAGAGGAATGTGGAGAGTGTGGAGAGGAGTGAGAGAGTGAGCGGCAGGGGTGGATGAGATGTGTTTTTCTATTCTTGCACACTAGGTGCTCCTTTTATACTAGTCTCTCCCGTCCGAGAGGGGCACCTCCAGCAGTCAGTATGGCTTCTGGCGCGACTCTGTATTGCAATTTGCTGCAACTCCAGCAGTCGATCTAGAATAATTGAGGTACGATCACCTTTATATCATTCGTATTGAACTCGATGTTGTCGTTCTAGACAATCAAATTTGTCAGTTGGCTGTCTAGCCGGACTAATTTATCGCACTTGTACTGCCCGGTATCATTCGTCATTTATTCATGTCAAGTCACTAGCAGCTACTTCCTCCGACTTCCCATAATATAAACGCGTTTTTTACATTAGTATCATGTTGCTACTGGAGATTACTTCGCTGCACCTGCTACAGTGACGTTCGGCACTCACATGACCATGTATTACACGAGTCTGGGCTTGTAGTAATGCGCATCAATAATCATGTTTGCTTTTCTTTTTCGTATCATAGTGTAATGGAGTGAGCAGTGCCGTGGTCGATGCGTTCTACTCCATCATGGGCCACGTGGTTAAATAACATTTATAGCCCCCCGCAAAAAAAAACATTTATAGCCAGATTTGCGTAATCATGGGCCACGTGCAATCCCTTGTCACGTGGTGTTGGTAAAACTGTGTATTTCTTTTCATTAATTTCTTTTTTTTTTGAGGGATTCTTTTCATTAATTTCCTTTTGCCGGAGAGAGGAATCGTGTAAAACGGACAGCGATACGTACCCTACTCTTTCAAGGGCGCTTAACACTGGTTGTAGATACAAGAAAACAAAGTGAATCGTTTAGATGTTCATCATGTTAGAGTATACATGCGTGTAGCTATCTAGTTATTTAGATGCTCATCTACAGTAGAACAAAGTGAATCGTCTAGATGTCATCGTGTGGAGTGTATTTAGAGTGTATTCACGCGTAGCTATCTAGTCGTTTAGATGCTCATCTATAGAAGAACAAAGTGAATCGTCTAGATGCTCTACAGGAGATCAAAGTGAGACGTCTAAATGCCATCTACAAAAGAACAAAGTGAATCGTCTAGATACTCATCTACAGAAAAACAAAATGAATCATCTAGATGCTCGTCTATAGTGCTATATGTTGAAGATTCTCATCTACCAAAGAACATATACAGTCTAAAAGATACAAACCGTGGCAACCACTTGTTTCAGCCCACACCAACATAGGCCGATAGGTACATCAGACTTGCATTAACTGGAGTCGCTAACTAAATGTACTAAAAGCCCTTGATCAATCAACACAAATGCAAGCCCACGGGTTGCGCAAACATATCTTATTTGCGTGTTGTGTTCCAGCTGAATCAATCAAGCGATGAGTCGTGAGGCTGTTGTGTACATGCATGTTAGCCACTCCAAACTAACTGCACCGTCTTGACTCTTGAGGCACCCGGAAATTTCAGCCAGAAGCTCGTGAACTGGAGTCTTGCACGACTTGGCATTCGTGAGAAAAATGAGAGGGTAGTGGTCTGGGCAGGAGGTGGACACCACGTGCTCTCTCATTCTTGTGAGCTGGTGATTTGCAATTTTTTCAATTGTTATGTATAAACATTATTTTGTCAGCATGGTGTTTTACTGATATTGATATTTTAGTTCCTTTTTGTTATGACAATATTTCATGCATAGAAAATAAATTAGACATTTCCTATTATCAAGGTCTTGTATAGTACTTGCAACTTAAACACATCGGCAACTTTTATTCCAGTCGTACGTAATTTTCTAATGGTAAAACTGAATAGTAGCATACAACTAGTGGCATAATAAATGATAAAAAACCCTACTCCTTTTTTTTGAAACGCGGTCCCTTAGGGCCCGATTCATTAAAAAACGTCGAAGAGAATTGCCCAGTTAATTAACGGAAACCCGGACAAAAACCGTTACAACCCGCCCACGGGAAAGGGCACCCACCGACCTGGCTACCCACATGACCCACACACACCGCTGAGGAGAGGACACCGTCGAAGTTGCCTACAATGCCATCGTCATCACTTCTCCTCGAGCAAGTGACTCCGAGTTCTTCATGAACAACCCATCAAGACCACTCCGAACGAACAACACATGAGAACCAAGTCGGCCTTTGCCAAACAGTCGGCCAAACGCATCGAGGACTAGGCAGCTTCGACTTCGGCCGCAGACTCACAGAAGAAAGAAGCACGCCTTGCACCAACATAGCCAGACCTGCACATCAGCCGGCATCGTTGCCGTCGCATCGCCCCGCAACGCTACAGCTCCGACTTCACACTAAAATACACATCGAACGAGCGATGACGAAGGACCAGCCGCGACTCTGCTCCTCGTGCCACCATTATCGTTGCCACGCGAGTCGCAACGCCACCAGGAGCAAGGCAGTTGCCCCGCCACCCGCACTCGCATCGCCAGTCCAGCACCTGCCGACCGCGAAGTCGTGCGCGTCCAGCCCCAGGAAAGCGCGAAGGGGATCGACGACCTTCAAGGCAACGCCCCCAAGAGGGTAGCGACGTAGTGAACGACGCCGTCGCCTGACTCACGCTTGAGTCTTAGGCTTTCGCCCGAAGGTCATGGTCCGAAGATGCTGCGTGAAGAGAAGCTCCACAACGACCCCCCAAGGAGGAAAATGACGTCCAGCCATGCCGTCTAGGCTTTTGCCCGGAGCCACCCGCCCAACACCCCCACGCAACCGGCAGTGCAACACCACCAGTCTGCAAACCTGCTGGCCCACACACCTCCTACGCGACGACGACGCCATCATTATGTAGGAGCCACCATCCTCACCGCCAACAACCGCCAGCGAGCCGGAGCAGGTCGACCAGATCTGGCGCCCACCAACGCGCTGCCAGAGAAACATTCCTTTACTGATTGATAACATTCCTTTACTGATTCGCTTTAGGCAATCAGATTTGCACCAATGACATCCAGACCAGGAAGGTATATTTGCACCAATGATTGATATCCAGACAGGAAGGTATCGGTTCCAACCTAGTAGCTAGCTATCTAGGAGACTAGTAAGTGTGCACGTGCAACGCACGTATGACACACAGTTGCTAAGTGGATCATACCTACAAGCATCTTCTTAAGTCATCTTTTTTAGATAGAATTTGCAATGTTGTGAAGGATACAACGAAATATGAACGAATGTGCAGAAGCTATACAGTGGTACAATAATATATAGTGATGTCAAAAGTTGGTTATAAAAACTGTCAAAAGTTGGTGATGTCAAAAGCCGTCTTCGGATTTATAAATGTATAGTGATGTCAATAGTTGGAATGACAATAACACTTTTATGTCAGAACTGAAACCTCCATGCTCGATCCTTATATACAAGAAAATGAAAATAATATATTTTACAATGTTTCTGCAAGAGAAAATCAACAATGTGCTTGCATTGGCCAGGTTGAGACAAAACACCTTCAGGCAAGGGTAGTTATCACTTCTCCACTTTCTCTATACACAAGGCATTTTTCTGCAGATACCAAATATATCTTTTGTTAGGAAAAAAACTTCTTTTGCAACATTGAGTTCTAACATACAACCATCAAGGAAAGCAAATCAACATGGGAGATCAACCTATGACATGGTGGTTCATAAGTAGGTAACTTGTACTATGGTGCCATTGTGGAGGTACCAGTTTAGCATAGTTGCATTCATCATTGTTGTAGAGCACATAGGAACATGCATTTTGGTTGTTCATATCCACACCACATGACATTAATACCACCACACTAATCACATTTACATTTTCTATACTCTTATCAAGGTACAGTATGATGTAAAAATTTGAATCAACTCACTTCACTAAATTAGCACTAATGATTTAAATGGTCCTTCTCAAGGGTGTAGTAGTGTGTATCACTCACCCCCCTTCCTTATAAGTCTCAAGACTGAATGCCATGTGTTTTACCAGAAGAAACAAATCTAGTGAGAGATAGTGTGGATGCTATAACATGGACCCACTAGTACAAAACAGGGCTTTGGTCCAACCCAGAACAGAGCATTAGTCCCGGTTCTGTTACGAACCGGGACTAATGGGTGCATTAGTCCCGGTTCGAGCGGCGCAGGCATTAGTCCCGGTTCGAACGGGACCTTTAGTCCCGGTTGGAGAGACCAACCGGGACTAAAGGGTTTGTGACCGGCTTCGAACGGTGCCAGACCCTTTAGTCCCGGTTGGTATCTCCAACCGGGACTAAAGGCCCCCCCTTTAGTCCCGGTTGGAGACACCAACCGGGACTAAAGGGGTTGAGCGGTAGTACCGCTTGTAAGCGGTAGTACCGCTTGTACTGCTCCGTCCACTAGTTTCTGTTTTAAATTGCTTATATCTTTTAGGATATTTGATGTTTTTGAGTGATTCTTTTTGCATTGCATTCAAATTTTTGTCTAGTTTCTGTTTGTGCCCTTGTAACAGACGAGTTTTCGTCCGAAACCCTGACACTTCGAAAGAGATTGTTCATTTTGTACACAAAGTGCATCCAGTTTTTGCCGTAACCCTCTCAACTTTTTAGCACATGCTATGTGGGATAAATGATGATACCATGCCAAGTTTCAACCTTTTCAGAGTTCATTTGTAGGGCTTTTCAATTTCAGGGTCATTTAGCTCAAAAAAATCAGTAAATGCATGAAAAATAGCAAATGAAGTCAGAAAGGGTTGAAAATTGATGGCGTGGCTTCGAATGGTGCATAATGAACACACAAAAAGTCTGGAGTTGAAATAAGTTTAAAAAAATGAAATGCCTTTGTAACAGACGAGTTTTCGTCCGAAACCTTGACACTTCGAAAGAGATTGTTCATTTTGTACACGAAGTGCATCCAGTTTTTGCCGTAACCCTCTCAACTTTTTAGCACATGCTATGTGGGTGAAATGATGATACCATGCCAAGTTTCAACCTTTTCAGAGTTCATTTTAGGGCTTTTCAATTTCAGGGTCATTTATCTCAAAAAAATCAGTAAATGCATGAAAAATAGCAAATGAAGTCAGAAAGGGTTGAAAATTGATGGCGTGGCTTCGAATGGTGCATAATGAACACACAAAGAGTTTGGAGTTGAAATAAGTTTAAAAAAATGAAATGCCTTTGTAACAGCTGAGTTTTCGTCTGAAACCCTGATACTTCGAAAGAGATTGTCCATTTTGTACACGAAGTGCATCCAGTTTTTGCCGTAACCCTCTCAACTTTTTAGCACATGCTATGTGGGTGAAATGATGATACCATGCCGTGAGGGGAGGGGAAACCGTGAGGGGAGGGGAGGAGAGGAGGGAGGAGGAGCTCACCGGAGAGGAGGGAGGAGGAGATCACCGGAGATGAGGGAGGAGAAACCGTGAGGGGAGGGGAGGAGAGGAGGGAGGAGGAGGTCGCCGGAGAGGAGGAGGAGGTCGCCGGAGAGGAGTGGGAGGAGGTCACCAGAGAGGAGGAGGAGGAGGTCGCCGGAGAGGAGGAGGGGAGTATGGTGGAGGAGAGGAGGGGAGATGGAGTGGAGGAGATGGAGTGGAGGAGAGGTGGAGGAGAGGTGGAGTGGAGGAGAAAAATGAAGAGGTAAGGAGGAGAGGACCCCGCCCAGCCATATATACGACATAGTAATGGCGCACCGTGGGCAGGTGCGCCATTACTAACTTTTTTTTTATTTTTTTGATTTATTTTGAATTTTGAAGGCGGGAAGATAGTAATGGCGCACCTTGGGCAGGTGCGCCATTACTAACTTTTTTTTATTTTTTTTGATATAGTTTGAATTTTGAAGGCGGGAAGATAGTAATGGCGCACCATGGGCAGGTGCGCCATTACTGAGTTTGATTTTTAAATTAGTAATGGCGCACCTAGGTGTGGTGTGCCATTACTATTTTTAAATTTTTTTGAATTTTGAAGGCGGGAAAATAGTAGTGGCGCACTATGCACTCGTGCACCATTGCTAACTTTTTTTATTTTTTTTATTTTTTTGCCTCCAGATCTTAAAAGCATCGTAAATTTTTTTCTGTGGGGTTTTTGAGGATTCTAAAAATCGATAACGGGCGTAGCCAGTTGAATTCGGATGTAACTTTTCGAGTAGATGCTTTTTCATATAAAAAACTTTTTCATCGGAGGTCGTATGCAAAAGTTACGGCCATTTTACCGAAACACGGCGGCCTTTTGCAAAAAAATTCGAAATTCATGTTTGTTAATTTTCCTAACAACTAGAACACATAACACATGGGCATCTATTTTTTTGAATTTTTTTGAATCTTTTATCATTTTCTTTTATTTTTTTTAAACTGAAAAGGCGATCCACAGGGGTGTGGGTGTGTGTGTGTGTGTGTGTGTGTGTGTGTGTGTGTGTGTGTTTGTGTGTGTGTGGTGGGGTGTGTGTTTGTGTGTGTGTGTGTGTGTTTGTGTGTGTGTGAGACGTTAGTAATGGCGCACCCTCCCTGGTGCGCCATTGCTAACCCTAGCAATGCGCCATTGCTAACCTCACACACACACGCAGGCACACCCCCACCAGACATAGCAATGGCGCACCACACCTAGGTGCGCCACTACTATGTACCTTAGTAATGGCGCACCTAGGTGTGGTGCGCCATTGCTATGTCTGGTGGGGGGGAGGATGGACAAAAAAAATAGCAGTGGCGCATCACCATCATGGTGCGCCATTAATGTCCATATTAGCTATAGCCGTTTTTCTAGTAGTGTCGATTTCACCCGGGTTTACCCGGTGAAGTTTTCGCAGATTCTCAAAAATCCAAAAGTAAAAAAAGTTATTTCAAATCAAAAAAAATTAAAATTTTTAAAAATTAATTTTATTTAAAAATAAGATGGCATATTTGGATTCCTCACATTTTTCTGATAATAATGGATATATTATTTGTCGAATTTCGATTTACAGATTTAAAGATATTAATTATGTCATATTAAATGAATAAATGGCAAAAAAATGAATAAAATAATATTATTACTTATTTTATTTTCATTGAAATTCAATATTATTAGTACTTATTTTGTTTATTTTAATAATTGTTTAGAATTCAAAAAATTAAATCATGTGACATCAAGACCTAAGGGTTAACAGGATTGATAGCTTAAGATTGTCAGGAAAACAACAAGTGCAGACTTGGAAACTAGGGGAGATAGAACCTGAAAGTTAAGCGTGCTGGGGCTGGAGTAGTGACAGGATGGGTGACCGGCCGGCAAGTTAGACGATTTGGAATGAGTGCTGATTAGAGACTATAGATTAAATTCTGAAGCTTTGGTCCTTCCAACCCCGCCCCAGGCAGCGCCACGTGAAGGGCCTTTGGTCCCGGTTCGTAAGCAAACCGGGACTAAAGGTTTTGGGCTTTAGTCCCGACCCTTTAGTCCCGGTTTCAGAACCGGGACTAAAGGCCCTTACGAACCGGGACAAATAGCCCTTTTTCTACTAGTGACCTACATCACGCTATAAGAAGAACACTTCCCAAGATTCACATATAAGCAAGAAATTGTGGAAACCATAGAGCATTTTAATTTCATCACAGGGACCTAGCTATTTTCCTGCTTGGTATCCAAACCAAACATTTTATCGTTCTGTTATTCACTCATGGGGCACTGGGATATGATAATTTATTCAGTACATTATTTCTAGCTAGATTAACTTCAGTTCAACAGGTACCGTACTCAAACCTCATATTCCACGGCAAACCTTTAAATTACGAAACACAAAGAATTCTAATGGTCAACAACTATGTTATTATGGAAGAACAATACAAGTAAATGGGAACATACCATATTCTGTTATTATGTAGTAATGACAATACTGTATCAACAACTCAGAGTACCGCTTCTTTTCAAATATGTTCATACTGGAAGTAGTGAGAAGGAAAATGTCAGATCTTGGAGCAGAAAAGAAGACTGGAAATTAGGTGAAAAATAAGAAAACAAGTTACATGCAATCGACACATCACATTTTCTACATTGGTTCAATTTCACTCCCGAAGCTAGCTGCAGAACAAGAAAAAAAGAGAAAAGGAAAAGGATGAGGAATGCACTCTAATATCATATACAATTTTGTCATATATGCATGTCATGAAGTTTGTCTATGCACAGAATGGTATCTTCAAAAGTTTAGGTTAGTTACATGATTCGAACAGGATGCAAACTAGGGTACGCATTAGATATGTTTGCAAATGTTCTAGGTTTTTGTAAGAAATCTTAGTCCTTAAATGTGTACTGGTGAGACATTCAGTGCACAAGATAAAGTGTCTGAATGTTATATGTTTCGGTGCTACTTCCAGCAATCTTCAGTAAACATCAGTTTTTTGCCATGAAAGCTTTGTGTTACATATAAATTGGCAAACCTCGAGGACTTGCAGAAGCTCCTCGAAAATACATCATGAGTTCACGACCACCTACAATTGCTGTTGAAGTTCAATCCACTCTTCACTGTACCATCAGACACAGGATAACTTAGTGAAACACAATTCTAATCACCGGAAATCCTTGCAAGAGCAGGAACCATCCTTTAAGCAATGGAAACGGCTCCTATGACGTACTAAGATCTCCTGGTTATAAACCTGTGATATGCGCTTAATTGCTGCATGACAATCAGAGCATACACGCAAGTTTTTTACCACCCGAACCTGTGTCACAGGAGGAGTCATACTCCTTTCTTTTCCAAATATAAGCCTTTTTAGTGATTCCACGACTCTTAAACATATTTCACTTTTGCTTCGGTACACCCCCTAATATAAGGATGGTCCAGATCGCACGATACCTCTTCATAATCAGGGGCACGATTGGCATATTTAGAAAAGTGCTCCCCGCCTGCCCCCGGCTGGTACGTATACGTATACGCGTACGTTTTTTTCCCCGGCTGGACGACGCGCGGGAGACCCGCGGTTAGCGCTGCCCCGCCTGTGCCCTGCATGCACGCGCGTGCCCCGCCTGCCGCTAAATACGCCGCCTACCCAGCGTGCACGCGCCTGCCCCGATTGCGCCCTGCATGCACGCGCGTGGCCCCGCCAGCCGCTGACTGCGCCGCCTACCCAGCGTGCACGCGCCTGTCCCGCCTGCGCCCTGCATGCACGCGCGTGGGCTCGACTTTTGCGCATGCACGCGCTGCCGCTGACTGCGCCCGAAGCCTGCGCCCGACGCGCCCGACACGGCCCCGCTACCATCGTCGCCCCGCTGACGCCGTCGCCCGTCGCGCGCCGCTGCCCGCTGACGCCCTCGCCCGCCGCGCCCCGCTGCCGCCCTCGCTCGCTGTCGCCCTGCCGCGCTCGCTAGCCGCGCTCGCTAGCCGCGCTCGCTGTCGCCCTACCGACACCGAACGAACGTTGCGTCACGTCCGGCCAGTGTTTTAGGGTTCTTTCACCGGGAAAATCCTAGGAAATGCATCGGGCGTTGGAAAAAGATGAAAACTGGCATGCGTGCTGTCGATGGTGATGACAACGCGTGGCAAAAGTTTCGGGCCATTTCACGGAGTCGGAAAAAAAACGTGCTTCGGAACCCCACTCCGGCACACCGAAACGGAGCTGGTTGCACATGGCCTACGAGATCGCATGCATTCAGTTGCACCAAACCATGCAGACATGTGGGCATGGCCAACTTAGGCCCCCACGCAAGGTTGGAACGAAACCCGACACCGAACGAACGTTGCGTCACGTCCGGCCAGTGTTTTAGGGTTTTTTCACCGGGAAAATCCTAGGAAATGCATTGGGCGTTGGAAAAAGATGAAAACTGGCATGCGTGCTGTCGATGGTGATGACAACGCGTGGAAAAAGTTTCGGGCCATTTCACGGAGTCAGAAAAAAAAACGTGCTTCGGAACCCCCCTCCGGCACACCGAAACGGAACTGGTTGCACATGGTCTACGTGATCGCATGCATTCAGTTGCACCAAACCGTGCAGACATGTGGGCACGGCCAACGTAGGCCCCCACGCAAGGTTGGAACGAAACCCGACACCAAACGAACGTTGCGTCACGTCCGGCCAGTGTTTTAGGGTTTTTTCACCGAGAAAATCCTAGGAAATGCATCATGCGTCGGAAAAAGAAGAAAACCGGCATGCGTGCTGTCGATGGTGATGACAACACATGGAAAAAGTTTCGGGCCATTTCACGGAGTCGAAAAAAAAACGTGCTTCGGAACCCCGCTCCGGCACACCGAAACGGAGCTGGTTGCACATGGTCTACGTGATCGCATGCATTCAGTTGCACCAAACCGTGCAGACATGTGAGCACGGCCAACGTAGGCCCCCACGCAAGGTTGGAACGAAACTCGACACCGAACGAACGTTGCGTCACGTCCGGCCAGTGTTTTAGGGTTTTTTCACCGGGAAAATCCTAGGAAATGCATCGGGCGTCGGAAAAAGATGAAAACTGGCATGCGTGCTGTCAATGGTGATGACAATGCGTGGAAAAAGTTTCGGGCCATTTCACGGAGTCAGAAAAAAACGTGCTTCGGAACCCCCCTCCGGCACACCTAAACGGAACTGGTTGCACATGGTCTACGTGATCGCATGCATTCAGTTGCACCAAAACGTGCAGACATGTGGGCACGGCCAACGTAGGCCCCCACGCAAGGTTGGAACGAAACCCGACACCGAACGAACGTTGCGTCACGTACGGCCAGTGTTTTAGGGTTTTTGCACCGGGAAAATCCTAGGAAATGCATCGGATGTCGGAAAAAGATGAAAATTGGCATGCGTGCTGTCGATGGTGATGACAACGCGTGGAAAAAGTTTCGGGCCATTTCACGGAGTCGGAAAAAAAAAACGTGCTTCGGAACCCCCCTCCGGCACACCGAAACGGAGCTGGTTGCACATGGTCTACGAGATCGCATGCATGAAGTTGCACCAAACTGTGCAGACATGTGGGCACGGCCAACTTAGGCCCCCACGCAAGGTTGGAACGAAACCCGGCACCGAACGAACGTTGCGTCACGTCCGGCCAATGTTTTAGGGTTTTTTTACCAGGAAAATCCTAGGAAATGCATCGGGCGTCGGAAAAAGATGAAAACTGGCATGCGTGCTGTCGATGGTGATGACAACGTGTGGAAAAGTTTCGTACCATTTCACGGAGTCGAAAAAAAACGTGTTGTCGATGGTGATGACAACGCTGAACCCACGCTCTTTGGCGTGCTTGTTGTAGAATATGTATGCATCCCCTTGGGACTGAAAAGTCATAGCCATAACCTTCCAATGTGTCTCCAACATCTGCTGCTGGTATTGAGCCTCCTCAATGTCCATCTCTGCACCATCAGGACCATCTGAGCCCTCCTACAAAATTACATATGAAACTATGTCAGTTATTATCATCTATTACAAACTACCGCGCGCGGTACAAAATGTTTGAACGAACCTGGCTCAAGTTATCGGCCCACCATTCCTCATAATTATTTTGCTCATTCTCAACATCCACATCTTCCTGTAAATTAAAAACACAGACAAATAATTACACATACCGTACTCTGCCAATTGAAAAATGGAATCAAATAGACTTCACTTACGTTTTCACTGTTTGCACCATGTTCATTATTTTCAAAATCCTCTGAAGGTAAGTTATCATATGATGACCACGATTCGTTATCGCTGTTGTCATCATCTTCATTACTAGGATCATTATCGGTCCGACTGACCTTATTCGTACCATTATCATCGGCCGTAAATGAGGTTTCTTCGTCCATTTAAACACACGTTACCACCAACACTGCACATCATTGACAAACACATTATCCCACGTTAAATGCTAAGTTCATACAGTGGGTCATACTGATGAATAAATTGCAACATTTAACCTATGAACATTTAAAATGATTTCTTTCTAAATCTAACTCATTTTGATACGTGGTACAAGGGTTAGATGACAAACCGTGTGCGGCGGTGTCGACGTCTCCGGCGTGATTCAAGACGGCAACGACGTGGAAGACGACGAATCCACCCACGGGATTACCGGACGGATCCGCGGCGGAGGACGAGTGCGGTCACTGCCGGCGTTGTACGAGTGCGGTGGCCGGCGTGGGACGTCGGGACGGTTAGATGCGGCGTGGGATGTCGGGGTGGTTACAGGCGGCGGACGCGGCGTCGATGCGGAAACCGGCGACGTCCAAGACGTGCCCGGCTATTCCGTGACCGCCGACCACGGCGTGGGACACGATGGGTTGGAACGGCCGGCGTGGGAGCTCGGGGTGGTTACAGGCGGCGGACGCGGCGTCGATGCGGAAAACGAGGACCTGGTGAGGTGGGTGCGCGGCGGCGTCGAGCGCGAGGGGCTGGACTCGGTGCTGGACCCGAGGCTCACCGGCGAGTCCTGCACCTGCAAGGACGAGATGCGCAGGGTCCTCGGCGTTGCGCTGCTCTACGCCTCCAGCCTCCCGATCAACCTGGCCGGCTGCTTCCGTAACTCCCGACCGCGGCGTGAGACGCGACGGGGTTGCAACGAGGCGCCGGCGCCGGCGGTCTTCCACACACGTCAGGCGACCCCGCGACGATCCAAACGATGGCAGCCGCGTGATCGCCGGCGGCAGGCCAGATCGATCGGCGTTTTTTTTTCCTCTACACGGGCAGCAGGCGGGCTCTATCGTGGAGTGTTTGGGCAAGTTTTTTTTTTCTTAAGCACGTGTATTCGTACGGCCGGTGGGTATACGATACGAGTGGTGGGTATACGTTTCTTTCCGTATGACCATTCTGCCCTTCTACGTTTTGGGGGGTGTACCGAAGCACTTCTCAACATATTTATATACATCCGTATGTGGTCCATATTAAAATCTCTACAAAGTCTTATATTAAAAACGGAAGGAGTACATGATTGCATGGTCCATATGTACAATAAACACGCATGCACGTATATATGTATATATGTAACATAAGCATTTTAACTTTACACCTTTAATTAATTTGTCCAGCATAACAAAAAGATGAGACCTTTCTTTGTGTCTCGTCAGGCAGTATGCCAATGCATGGTTGTATGCATCGCTCGATGCAAAGACCGAGGTTTATCCTTCTTTTTGAAAAAAATTAGGCAACATGCCATGCACGCATACACACACTCTTCAAGACCAGCCGTGTGTGTTGTGCTTGTGCACCAGAGGCAAGCTAACTAGCTATCTCGCTATCCATCTCTCTCTGTACCACGCATGCTCCTGTCCTGACGGTCTTTGATAAAGCCTATCTCGCTATCTGGCTATCCATGTCTCTCTGTATCACGCACGCACACTTGCAGGCACCTTGTTTCTCCCTTTGCTATCATGCTCCTGGTGCATGTCATGCTTTATCAAAGTGCAAGCATATCACTCACAGCAAATTTCCCGCTATCCCTTACTATCTGCCTTTGTTATGCCTTGTCTCTCCCTCCCCGGCCCGTTTTGCACTTTGTTCCTAGACTAGATCAACGGTGGTCTTGTTTTATTCTTTAACTCCCCAGCCACATGCCTGCCTCTTTTTCTTTCTCATCTTCTAGCTCTGGTTCCCTCTCCTCCTCCGCTTTGATCGTACGTGCATATGATATGGGGCGGGAGCCACACGAGTATGCATCTAATTAATCTTTAGATGGTCACATATCTTCCGTTACCAACCGGTCGACAAATCGCCCACGTACTGATTTACATTCGTCCTAGGGTGAAGTCCAGGTTCGGTCACCTTTACACACATGGAGCTGTTCGTCGAAAAGATGCTTCACTAGTAGAAAACAGACCTTTTGTGCCGGTTCGTAAGGGCCTTTAGTGCCGGTTCTCCAATCGGCACTAAAGGGTGGGGACTAAAGCCCCCCCCCCCCCCCCTCCTTAGTCCCGGTTCAACACGGCCCGGCACTAAAGGCCCACCACGTGGCACCTGCCGGCGCCGTGGGCTGGGGGACCTTTAGTCCCGGTTGGTAACACCAACCGGAACTAAAAGTATTTAATTCTTTTAATTTTGGTTTATTTTTCCTTTTAATCCTTTAGGGGTTTATGAATTAATTATGGTTTATTTTTCCTTTTAATTTTGTGTTTTTCATTTAATTATTTTTCATTTCAAACATATATTACGCTACTACATACTGTACACGTTGTGCATATATATATAAATAGAATTTCTCGTAGAACCGATCATATATATATATATCATCGAATTTCTTGTACGACGACCATTCACATACATATATATATACAATTTGGTATATACAATTTCTCCTACAATTTGCGGATCATTACATATGCAGGTATTACTGCTTGATCTTGTAATGGTATTCTCCTTTGGGATCTATGACCTGGTCGAGCAGAAATCCAGCTATTTCCTCTTGAATTGCTCGTACGCGAGCCGTTGGTAGGAGCTGGCCCCGCATCTCCGTCAGCTATAAGAAGGAGATCTAGATGAATATATTAGTTGTGTGTATATATATTTTCTAGATCATGATAAAAAAATTATGGATAGTGTTCTGGCAAACGTACCCAAAGATTTCTTTCGTTTCTGCTCCTTTCAGACGTGATCATGCGAATGTTCTCGCAAACGTAGTATGCGCATAAATTATTCCCCTGCTCCTGCCTCATGCACTTTACGAGAATAAAATTCAATCAGGTAATAATTAATCAAGCATGATAATGGTATTGAAACTAGAATTAAAGAGATGCACGGACGTAGCTAGCTAGTACTACTTAATTACCTTGGGTCGCACCCATGTCAGCTTTTGTTCCCAGTCGCCTGGGACCAGTTTGACGAACTTGGTCCAAGCCCTGCCCGCCGGCAAAGAAAATGAATAAAGGAGTTATTAACTAGTTGATATCAGGAAATGAAGTAAAGAGGCCGACATAGTGCGATAATGATTGAAATTACCTGTCGACCATCCCCCTCACGGTTGCGTATTCGGATGGATTCTTATATAGTGAGTCCAGTACTTCAACTTTTCCCTTGTCAACTTCAATGATTAACAAGATCCAGTGGTAACTGCATGCGCACACGTTTTGTATAATTAAGCGGGCATGTGCATAACTCATCAACTACACTTATTAACATCTAGTAAGTAAAAAATAGAATTTGTAGTACAAGATATAGTAACACTCACCCGAAGTTGTAAGGAAGTAGTATTTCTGGTTGGGTGTTTAGTTGCTTCAAAAACTCTCGCAGGAATCTCTCTGTGTCTTTTCTCGAATATTCAGTTTCCCATATCGTCTGATTAACCGTATTTGGGTCAATGAACCCAATGCCATAGCGTCCAGCTTTTTTCATTTCATACATCTTCATTCTGCATAATACCACAGAAAAGAATATAGTGAGGATAATTACCGGTAATGAACGAGAGCACAGCTAGTTAGCTAGAGACTTAAATTATAGAAAGAAATCACTTACAGACAATAGCAACTGACGATAGATTTGTCGAGTGCGTCTTGATTGAATAACTGAAACAACTCTGAATAATGAATCCACAAATCTTTTTTATGGAAGTAATGCTTTTTCTTGACTTTCACCATGAGGGACTCTTGATTGGTATTTGTTGTTTCTTGCATGTCCCACGTATGCAAATTGTACAATCTCGTTGGTAGAAGCTTGACATCGTCAGGCTTGACCAGAGGTTTGCCGCGGACATATTGGTATTTTACTTCCTCCTCTGTAATCCCGGGGATTTCATCAAGGCCTAGAAGTTGTTCAATAGTGACACCGGCCTCTTTAGCCTGCCTTTTATGATCGTCGGTTATTACCAGCTGATCGGCGGTACTCACAGGTGTTTGTACAATGAGCGGGGGGATCGATTGCACTGCCTGTTCTCCCAGCTGGGAACAGTTTTCCCGCTTTTTTTGCCAACTGCTTGGCTCGAGCTCAAGCTCGACTCCTTTTGTCCTGCAAAATATGACTTCTTGATAGACCGCACATAGTCGGAGTCCTTCTGATTGTCAACCGGTCGAGCCATATCAATAAAGTGTTGTGAGACATGCTCAGGTACTTTCTGTTGGGGAACGTTGCATGGGAAACAAAAATTTTCCTACGCACACACAAGATCTATCCATGGTGATGAGCATCTACGAGAGGGAGAGTGAATCTACATACCCTTGTAGATCGCTAAGCGGAAGCGTTAAGAAACGCGGTTGATGTAGTCGAACGTCTCCGCGATCCAAATCGCAAGTCGTCCCTCGATCCGATCACGAACTAGTACCGAACGGACGGCACCTCCGCGTTCAACACACGTACGGCTTGATGACGCCTTCACCTCCTCGATCCAGCGAGAGATGATGAAGTAGTAGATGAGTTCCGGCAGCACGACGGCGTGGTGATGGTGGTGAGGAACAATCTCTGCAGGGCTTCGCCAAGCACTACGGAGATTATGACGGGAGAACTAGAGGGTTAGGGTTGCCGACACACGGCTTGGGAAATCTTAATGTCTCCCGTGTGCTAGCCCTGCCCCTCTATTTATATGTTGAGCCTTGGGGTCTAAACTTGGAGTAAAAGCCTCCTCCAGGTCGGTTTTGTCCGCACAAGGTCGGTTTGGCCCAAAGGGAAAGAGTCCAACTCGGATCCCTGCAGTACCGCGCACAAGCGGTAGTACCGCTCACGAGCGGTAGTACCGCTTGAGCAGTAGTACCGCTTCACACAAGAGGTAGTACCGCTTGGGCTGTAGTACCGCTTCACACAAGCGGTAGTACCGCTTACGCGGTAGTACTGCCTTTACCAGCGGTAGTACCGCTTAAGGCAGCAGCAAAACTTCCTTTTGCACTTTCCAATACCTCGTGGGCTTTACCCCTTTGGCTCATATAAAGTGTTGTTGCACCCGAACACTTCGGTAAACATCCGGAACCCCTTCCGGTGAATTCCGGAACCCTTCCGGAAACAAAAACACTATTATCACATATATCAATCTTTACCTCCGGACTATTCCGGAGATCCTCGTCATGTCCGGGATCTTATCCGGGACTCCGAACAACCTTCGGTCACTAACAAAATAACTCAACTATACTAATCGTCACCAAACGTTAAGTGTGTAGACCCTGCGGGTTCGAGAACTATGTAGACATGACCGAGACACCTCTACGATCAATAACCAATAGCGGGACCTGGATGCCCATATTGGCTCCTACATATTCTACGAAGATCTTTATCGGTCGAACCTCTATGTCAAGGATTCAGTTAATCCCGTATACTGTTCCCTTTTTTCTTCGGTATGTTACTTGCCCGAGATTCGATCGTCGGTATCTCTATACCTAGTTCAATCTCGTTACCGGAAAGTCTCTTTACTCGTTCCGTAATACAAGATCTCGTGGCTAACATTTTAGTGACATTGCTTGCAAGGCTCATTGTGATGTTGTATTACCGAGTGGGCCCTGAGATACCTCTCCGTCACACGGAGTAACAAATCCCAGTCTTGATCCATGCCAACCCAACAGACACCCTCGGAGATACCTGTAGAGCACCTTTATAGTCACCCAGTTATGTTGTGACGTTTGATACACACAAGGTACTCCTCCGATGTCAGGGAGTTGCATGATCTCATGGTCATAGGAACAGATACTTGACATGCAGAAAACAATAGCAATAAACTGACACGATCATATGCTACGTTCGTAGTTTGGGTCTTGTCCGTCACATCATTCGCCTAATGATGTGATCCCGTTATCAAATGACATCTCATGTCAATGGCTAGGAAACCTTAACCATCTTTGATCAACGAGCTAGTCAACTAGAGGCTTACTAGGGACACAGTGTTGTCTATGTACCCACACATGTATTTGAGTTTCCAATCAATACAATTATAGCATGGATAATAAACGATTATCATGAACAAGGAAATATAATAATAACCAATTTATTATTGCCTCTAGGGCATATTTCCAACAGTCTCCCACTTGCACTAGAGTCAATAATCTAGTTCACATCACTATGTGATTTACATTGTAATGAATCGAACACCCATGCAGTTCTGGTGTTGTTCATGTTTAGCCCTTGGAAGAGGTTTAGTCATCGAATCTGCAACATTCAGATCCGTGTGTACTTTGCAAATATTTAGGTCCTCCTCCTTGATGTAATCGCGGATGGAATTGAAATGTCGCTTTATGTGTCTGGTCCTCTTGTGAAATCTTGGTTCCTTGGCTAGAGCAATGGCACCAGTATTATCACAAAACAGAGTCATTGGGTTAAGCGCACTAGGCACTACTCCAAGATCTGTCATGAACTCTTTCATCCAGACACCTTCCTTCGCCGCCTCCGAGGCAGCGATGTACTCCGCTTCGCATGTAGAATCAGCTACCACGCTTTGCTTGGAACTGCACCAGCTAACCGCACCCCCATTAAGAATAAATACGTATCCGGTTTGTGACTTAGAGTCATCCGGATCAGTGTCAAAGCTTGCATCGACGTAACCCTTTACGACGAGCTCTTGATCACCTCCATAAACGAGAAACATGTCCTTAGTCCTTTTCAGGTACTTCAGGATATTCTTGACCGCCGTCCAGTGTTCCATTCCTCGATCACTTTGAAACCTTCCGACCATACTTATGGCAAGGCTGACATCGGGTCTTGTGCACAGCATTGCATACATTATAGAGCCTATGGCTGAAGCATAGGGGATGACACTCATCTTTTCTCTATATTCTGCAGTCACTGGGCATTGAGTCTTACTCAACTTCACACCTTGCAAAACAGGCAAGAACCCCTTCTTGGACTGATCCATTTTGAACTTCTTCAAAATCTTATCAAGGTATGTGCTTTGTGAAAGTCCTATTAAACGTCTTGATCTATCTCTATAGATCTTGATGCCTAATATGAAAGCAGCTTCTCCTAGGTCCTTCATTGAAAAACTCTTGTTCAAATATTCCTTCACGCTTTCCAACATTTCTATATTGTTTCCAATCAGTAATATGTCATCCACATATAATATTAGAAACGCTATAGAGCTCCCACTCACTTTCTTGTAAATACAAGCTTCTCCGTAAACTTGTATAAACTCGAACGCTTTGATCACCTCATCAAAGCGAAGATTCCAACTCCGAGATGCTTGCACCAGTCCATAAATGGATCACTGGAGTTTGCAAACTTTGTCAGCATTCTCTGGATCGACAAAACCTTCTGGTTGCATCATATACAACTCTTCCTTAAGGAAACCGTTAAGGAACGCTGTTTTGACATCCATCTGCCAAATTTCATAATCGAAAAAGGCAGCTATTGCTAACATGATTCTGACGGACTTAAGCATCGCTACGGGTGAGAAGGTCTCATCGTAGTCAACTCCTTGAACTTGTGAAAAACCCTTTGCCATAAGTCGAGCTTTATAGACGGTGGCATTACCGTCCGCGTCCGTCTTCCTCTTAAAGATCCATTTGTTCTGAATGGCCTTACGCCCTTCAGGTAATACTTCCAAAGTCCACACTTTGTTTTCATACATGGATCCCATCTCGGATTTCATGGCCTCTAACCACTTCTCGGAATCCGGGCCCATCATCGCTTCTCCATAGCTCGTAGGTTCATCGTTGTCTAACAACATGACCTCTAAGACAGGGTTGCCGTACCACTCAGGAGCAGCACGCGTCCTTGTCGACCTACGAGGTTCGATAGCAACTTGATCCAAAGCTTCATGATCATCATCATTAACTTCCTCTTCAGCTGATGTAGGCTCTACAGAAACATCTTTCTGTGCTGCACTACTTTCAGGTTGAAGTAAAGGTTCAACAACCTCATCAAGTTCTATCTTCCTCCCACTCAATTCTTTCGAGAGAAACTCTTTCTCAAGAAATGTTCCGTTTTTAGCGACAAACACTTTGCCTTCGGATCTGAGGTAGAAGGTATACGCAACTGTCTCTTTTGGGTATCCTATGAAGACGCATTTCTCCGCTTTGGGTTCCAGCTTTTCAGGCTGAAGCTTTTTGACATAAGCATCACATCCCCAAACTTTAAGAAACGACAGCTTTGGCTTCTTGCCAAACCAAAGTTCATATGGCGTCGTCTCAACGGATTTCGATGGTGCCCTATTTAAAGTGAATGCAGCTGTCTCTAATGCATAACCCCAAAACGATAGTGGCAAATCGGCAAGAGACATCATAGCTCGCACCATATCCAATAAGGTTCGATTACGACGTTTGGACACACCATTACACTGTGGTGTTCTAGGCGGTGTTAGTTGTGAAACAATTCCACATTGTCTTAAGTGACTGCCAAACTCATAACTCAGATATTCTCCTCCTCGATCAGATCGTAGGAATTTAATCTTCTTGTTACGATGATTCTCAACTTCACTCTGAAATTGTTTGAACTTTTCAAATGTTTCAGACTTGTGTTTCATTAAGTAAATATACCCATATCTACTTAAGTCATCAGTGAAGGTGAGAAAGTAACGATAACCACCGCGCGCCTCAATACTCATCGGACCGCACACATCAGTATGTATGATTTCCAATAAGTCACCTGCCCGTTCCATTGTTCTAGAGAACGGCATTTTAGTCATCTTGCCCATGAGGCATGGCTCACATGTGTCAAGTGATTCAAAATCAAGTGACTCCAAAAGTCCATCGGCATGGAGCTTCCTCATGCGTTTTACGCCAATATGACCTAAACGGCAGTGCCACAAGAAAGTGGTATTATCATTATCAATTCTACATCTTTTGGCATCAATGTTATGAATATGTGTATCATTACTATCGAGATTCAATAAGAATAAACCCCTCACATCGGGTGCATGACCATAAAAGATATTACTCATATAAATAGAACAACCATTATTCTCTGATTTAAATGAGTAACCGTCTCGCAATAAACAAGATCCAGATATAATGTTCATGCTTAACGCAGGCACCAAATAACATTTATTCAGGTTCATCACTAATCCCGATGGTAATCGAAGAGCGAGCGTGCCGACGGCGATCACATCAACCTTGGAACCATTTCCCACGCGCATCGTCACTTCGTCCTTTGCCAGCCTCCGTCTATTCCGCAGTTCCTGTTTTGAGTTGCAAATATGAGCAACCGCACCAGTATCAAATACCCAGGAACTAGAACGAGAGTTGGTAAGGTACACATCAATAACATGTATATCATATATACCTTGTTTGTTGTTGGCCGCCTTCTTGTCAGCCAAATACTTGGGGCAGTTCCGCTTCCAGTGTCCAGTTCCCTTGCAATGAAAGCACACAGTTTCTGGTTTGGGTCCAGCCTTGGGTTTCTTCATGAGAGGAGCAACTGCTTTGCCACTCTTCTTGGAGTTACCCTTCTTACCCTTGCCATTTTTCTTGAAACTAGTGGTTTTATTGACCATCAACACTTGATGCTCCTTCTGAATTTCAGACTCCGCGGCTTTCAGCATCGCAAACAGCTCGGCGACTGACTTGTTCATCCCGTGCATGTTATAGTTCAACACGAAGCTCTTGTAGCTAGGTGGCAATGATTGAAGAACTCTGTCAGTGATAGCCTCTGGCGGAAGGGGCATCCCCAATTCAGCCAGACGGGTAGAGTACCCAGACATTCTGAGTACATGATCACTGATAGACCCGTTCTCCTCCATCTTGCAAGCATAGAACTTATCGGAGATCTCATATCTCTCGATCCGGGCATTCTTCTGAAAGATAAACTTCAACTCCTGGAACATCTCATATGCTCCATGACGTTCAAAACGTCTTTGAAGTCCCGGTTCTAAGCCATACAATATTGCACATTGAACTATTGAGTAATCTTTAGAACGAGCCTGCCAGGCGTTCACAACGTCTAGAGACTCAACTGGAGCGGGTGGATCACCAAGCGGTGCATCAAGGACATAAGCCTTCTGGGAAGCCGTAAGGATAATCCTTAGATTACGGGCCCAGTCCACAAAGTTACTTCCATCATCTTTCAACTTAGCTTTCTCTAGGAACGCATTAAAATTCAGGGGTGCTACTGCGCGAGCCATGATCTACAACATAAATATAGCAAAGACAACTTAGACTATTGTTCTAGATAATGAGTTTAGTTAATCATATTACTTAAAAACTCCCACTCAAATTGACATCCCTCCGGTCATTCGAGTGTAACATGATCCAAATCCACCAACTCAAGTCCGATCATCACGTGAGTTGAGGTGGTTTCAATGGTGAACATCTTCATGTTGATCATATCTACTATATGACTCATGTTCGACCTTTCGGTCTCTTGTGTTCCGAGGCCATGTCTGTACATGCTAGGCTCGTCAAGTTTAACCCGAGTGTTCCGCACGTGCAACATGGCTTACACCCGTTGTATGTGAACGTAGAGTCTATCACACCCGATCATCACGGCGTGTCTCGAAACGACGAACTTTCACAACGGTGCACACTCGGGGAGAACACAATTTATCTTGAAATTTAAGTGAGGGATCACCTTATAATGCTACCGTCGTCCTAAGCAAAATAAGATGCATAAAAGGACTAACATCACATGCAAATCATAAGTGACATGATATGGCCATGAACTTGTGCTTTTGATCTCCATCTCCAAAGCATCGGCATGATCTCCATCATCACCGGCATGACACAATGATCTCCATCATCTTGATCTCCATCAACGTGTCGCCATGAGGTTGTCGCGCCGACTGTTGCTTCCACGACTATTTCTAACTCATAGCGATAAAGTAAAGCAAAATGGCGAAAATAATTAAAGACAACTCTATGGCTCCTGCCAGTTGCCGTACTCATCGACATGCAAGTCGTGATATTCTATACAACACATGATCATCTCATACATCACATATATCTCATCATGTAATTGGCCATATCACATCACAACATACCCTGCAAAAACAAGTTAGACGTCCTCTAATTATTGTTGCAAGTTTTATGTGGCTGCTACGGGTTTGCAAGAACCGTTCTTACCTACGCAAAACCACAATGTGGTGTAGTGATTGCTTTTTGATCTTCTAAAAGAACCCTCTTCATTGAAATCGATTCAACTAAAGTGACAGAGACAGACACCCGCTAGCCATCTTTATGCAACAAAGTCACATGTCATTTGAAGGAACCTGTCTCGCGTAAGCGTACGCGTAATGTCGGTCCGGGCCGCTTCATCTCACAATACCGCCGAATCAAGTATCAACTAGTAACGGCAAGCAATATGTATACACCCACGCCCACAACTCGTTTGTGTTCTACTCGAGATCTCATCTACGCATAGACCTAGCTCAGATGCCACTGTTGGGGAACGTTGCATGGGAAACAAAAATTTTCCTACGCACACACAAGATCTATCCATGGTGATGAGCATCTACGAGAGGGAGAGTGAATCTACATACCCTTGTAGATCGCTAAGCGGAAGCGTTAAGAAACGCGGTTGATGTAGTCGAACATCTCCGCGATCCAAATCGCAAGTCGTCCCTCGATCCGATCACGAACTAGTGCCGAACGGACGGCACCTCCGCGTTCAACACATGTACGGCTTGATGACGCCTTCACCTCCTCGATCCAGCGAGCGATGATGAAGTAGTAGATGAGTTCCGGCAGCACGACGGCGTGGTGATGGTGGTGAGGAACAATCTCTGCAGGGCTTCGCCAAGCACTACGGAGATTATGACGGGAGAACTAGAGGGTTAGGGTTGCCAACACACGGCTTGGGAAATCTTAATGTCTCCCGTGTGCTAGCCCTGCCCCTCTATTTATATGTTGAGCCTTGGGGTCTAAACTTGGAGTAAAAGCCTCCTCCAGGTCGGTTTTGCCCGCACAAGGTCGGTTTGGCCCGCAGGGAAAGAGTCCAACTCGGATCCCTGCAGTACCGCGCACAAGCGGTAGTACCGCTCACGAGCGGTAGTACCGCTTGAGCGGTAGTACCGCTTCACACAAGCTTTAGTACCGCTTGGGCGGTAGTACCGCTTCACACAAGCGGTAGTACCGCTTACGCGGTAGTACTGCCTTTACCAGCGGTAGTACCGCTTAAGGCAGCAGCAAAACTTCCTTTTGCACTTTCCAATACCTCGTGGGCTTTACCCCTTTGGCTCATATAAAGTGTTGCTGCACCCGAACACTTCGGTAAACATCCGGAACCCCTTCCGGAAACAAAAACACTATTATCACATATATCAATCTTTACCTCCGGACTATTCCGGAGATCCTCGTCATGTCCGGGATCTTATCCGGGACTCCGAACAACCTTCGGTCACCAACAAAATAACTCAACTATACTAATCATCACCAAACGTTAAGTGTGTAGACCCTCGGGTTTGAGAACTATGTAGACATGACCGAGACACCTCTACGATCAATAACCAATAGCGGGACCTGGATGCCCATATTGGCTCCTACATATTCTACGAAGATCTTTATCGGTCGAACCTCTATGTCAAGGATTCAGTTAATCCCGTATACTGTTCCCTTTGTTCTTCGGTACGTTACTTGCCCGAGATTCGATCGTCGGTATCTCTATACCTAGTTCAATCTCGTTACCGGCAAGTCTCTTTACTCGTTCCGTAATACAAGATCTCGTGGCTAACATTTTAGTCACATTGCTTGCAAGGCTCATTGTGATGTTGTATTACCGAGTGGGCCCTGAGATACCTCTCCGTCACACGGAGTAACAAATCCCAGTCTTGATCCATGCCAACCCAACAGACACCCTCGGAGATACCTATAGAGCACCTTTATAGTCACCCAGTTACGTTGTGACGTTTGATACACACAAGGTACTCCTCCGATGTCAGGGAGTTGCATGATCTCATGGTCATAGGAACAGATACTTGACATGCAGAAAACAATAGCAATAAACTGACACGATCATATGCTACGTTCGTAGTTTGGGTCTTGTCCATCACATCATTCGCCTAATGATGTGATCCCGTTATCAAATGACATCTCATGTCAATGGCTAGGAAACCTTAACCATCTTTGATCAACGAGCTAGTCAACTAGAGGCTTACTAGGGACACAGTGTTGTCTATGTACCCACACATGTATTTGAGTTTCCAATCAATACAATTATAGCATGGATAATAAAAGATTATCATGAACAAGGAAATATAATAATAACCAATTTATTATTGCCTCTAGGGCATATTTCCAACACTTTCTCCTTTGGCGGCGGGGGCGGTTTCGGTCCAATATGGGCCTTCACTTTGGCATCCACTACGGCGTCGAGTTCCTCCTCAGTCAGGTGGTAAGGCAACTTCGGAAGAGGCTTGAGGTTTGGACCATATTTGAATTTCTTGCCTATTGTACCGCTAGCCGTCGTAGCTACGGCCTCTCTCTTCTGCTGTTGCTTAGGCGACGGAGCACGCTGAGTCGGCCGAGACGGCAGACGCGGTGCCGGACTTGGAGGAGGAGGAGTCGGCTGACGCCATGCCGGACTTGGAGGAGGAGTCGGCTGACGCGGTGCCGGACTTGGAGGAGGAGGAGTTGGCTGACGCCGTGCCGGACTTGGAGGAGGAGTCGGCTGACGCGGTGCCGGACTTGGAGGAGGAGGAGTCGACTGACGCAGCGGCGGACTTGGAGGAGGAGGAGTCGGTGGCCTTGGAAAGACGATGCAATCCTTTTTCCATAGAATGATACGATGTATGGCCTCTCCCAGTGTTCTCTCCTCGTCACCTCCAAGAATGTCAAGTTGTAGCTCGTGATATCCTGACATCACTTCCTCAACCCCGACACGAGCATAGCCAGCTGGAATGGGATTGAAATGGAAGGTTGCTTCAGGGGGATTTGCTAAAGCATAGCCGTCCGCCACCTTCATGGATAAGTTCTTCACTTTCATGTGTAGCTCACAGTTAGTCCTGTCTTTGATATCATCCACAGGGTAGCTAGCTAGAAGTGCATCATCGATATCGGCCAGGGCAGAACCCACGCTGCTTCTCGGCATAGATGGGACGGTGCTATCCAATGCTGGATCGATCTGCTCATGCTGCCGCTGAGACGCCCTTTCCTGGCTGAGTGAGTCGATCTGCTCCTGCTGCCGCCTGAAACCGCGTTCCAACTCCAGGTGCTTTGATTCTAGGCCTTCAAGGCGGAGTGCTTCCTCCTTCTTCTTCTGCTCCTCCTGCTTCTTCTTTCTTGCACGGCTTCTGTAGTCGTCGTTCCAATCCGCAAACCCCTCAAACCACGGAACAACGCCTTTGCCTCGTGTTCTTCCCGGGTGTTCATGATTCTTCAGGGCACGCGTAAGCTCGTCGTTCTCTCTGTTGGGCGTGAACACCCCCGTTCGAGCTTCTTCTATTGCAATAAGTATTTCTTATGTCGCTTCTTTAAGACTTGCCTTCACCATAACCAGCCCTGTCTCTGGGTCCAACTTCCCCCCATGCGCATAAAACCATGTCCTGCACCTGGGGGGCCATGTCAATGTAACTGGAGTGACCCCTGCACTAATCATCTCTTGCTCAGATGGATCCCACTTAGGCAGGGCCACCTGGTAGCCACCTGGCCCCAGAGTATGGTGCCACTTCTTTTTCGCAGCATTAATCTTGTTTTTTCTCGACCGTTCCTTAGCTTCTTCCAATTCCTTGAACTTCACGAAAGCGTCCCGGTGATCTTTTGCCTTCACCAGTGCTCCCTTGAATTCCGGAGTCTTCTTTTTTGCTATGACGTACGCAGTCCATGTATTTTTCTTGAAGGTGTTGAATGCGATCGCCATCTTTTTAAGAGCATAGTTTCTGACTTTCTTCAGATCTGCATCTGTCAAATTATCTGGTAGGGTGAAATGCCGCATGAGCGAATCCCAAAGCACATCTTTTGCTCTTTCGTCGACAAAAGTAACTCTAGCTCGATCTCCCTTTGCTGGCTTTCTCCATTCTTGAACGGAGATCGGGATTTGGTCCCTGACAATAACTCCGCATTGATTCTTGAACTTGGTCGCATTTTTCCTAGGTTCAAGCGGTTCGCCATTTGATGTTTTGATGGAATCGATGTTGAACTTTACGCCAGGGTCAAACTTTCTGGCCGGGCCTCGAACTACCCTGTCGCTTGTAGAAGATTTGCTCGATCCGGAGGCCTAAAAGAAGAAAGATCGATTCGTTAATACATACAAATCAATTAAGACATGTAATGATCACCGGATGGCTTATATAATAAATATACCTCGCCGGTCTTTGTTATTTGAAGAACATTTTCTTCGTCAACATCGTTGTCGTCGCTTTCATCTATTCGTTCGTCTTCATCAAATATCATACAACCCTCACCGGAATTGTTCAGATATTGCGAGCCATCATCATCTTTAGGTTCATGCTCTGGGCTCGAGGAGCGTATGATGTCGAACAGAGCCTCTTCTCCTTCTCTGCCGGTATTGTCCATAGCTTTTATTTAACTAATCCAGAAGAAAGATAAAACAATTTGGTATTCAAATTAGAATGCATGCAATCAATAAGGAAAAACTGAATCATAGTACATAATATGCATCTCGAATAATTCATATAATATGCATCATCGAATATAATCTCGAATAAATCGTCTCGAATATTATCGAATATAATCTCGAATACATCTCGATTATTATCACTAATACATCTCAAATATTATCATATATATAACATCACTAGCTAATACAGATCGAATATTATCGAAGAATCTAGTTACTCGCGGTTCCTGAGGCAGGATCATAGCTCGGGTGAGATCCCTGAAGAACCATCACAGGTATTGGAGAACCTGACGTCCAACGCATCCATGTAGTGACGGATGTGCCCGTCCTCCTCCCTGACACGGCGACGTACCACCTCCGGCGGGGCCGGCTGCATCCGCACCGAAAGTGGCCCACGCGAACGCCACCAAAGAAGCTCCGGGTCGACGACGGGACCCGGGGTCGGGTTCCTCACCAAGCTGCGCGCCCCTGAAGGTAGCACCTCCCAGTGCCAGCCCGGCGGAGCCCAGTCCCGAACGTTGCCCCTCTGAAGCAGGACGTCGTCGCGAACGAGTCGACGACGAGGATGCGGGCCGGGCATCGTTGACTCCGAGAAGAAATTCTTATGAAAAATTTTTCCTATATATGCAATGTCATTTTATTACGAAATTTTGAGCAAAATATCCTCTTTTCAATTATAATGTCCCATTCCTAGGTTATAACTACCCTAATAATATTCCTTTCTCAAAAGATTCCGAAACTTTTCCCACTTATATATAGTCCTTCTAACAAATATATATATGGTCAAGTTTTTCCTATGCAACTTTTTTATATGCAAATTTTTTCTATACTATGATATACAACATTATATAAAATTAAAAAACAGAAAAAGAAACACTAATTAAGCATACTTCTATACATCCATTAAAAAATAGAAAAACAACATTATATGAAAAAACTTGTTTCAAAAATTAATTCCTCAAATATACTAATTAATTCCTCAAATGTCAAAAATTTCTATAGATACATATATACTAAATAATCATCTAAAACAACTAAAACATCTAAATAAAACAACAAAAACATTCATGCATACATGTATAAAAAAACTAGTGAAAAAAAATCGCCGGAGGGGGCGGCCGCGCGAGCTCACAGCGGACGGACGGCGGCGTCGAGGTGCGGCAAGGGCGTGGACGGACGGACGGCGATGTCGAGGGGCAGGGGCACAGACGGACGGCGACGGCGACGGCACGAGGTGCAGGGGCACGGCGGCCACGACGTCGAGGTGCGGCAGAGGCGCGGACGGACGGCGGCGTCGAGGGGCAGGGGCGCGGACGGACGGACGGCGACGTCGAGGGGCAGGGGCGCGCGGACGGACGGTAATGGTGAGCTTCGGCAGCCTGGCGGCGTGGTGGTTCGGCGTCGTCAAGAAGATTTGGGGAAAAATTCGTAAGTGCTGCTTATATAGGAGGCACCTTTAGTCGCGGTTGGTGGCTCCAACCGCGACTAAAGGCCACCTTTAGTCGCGGTTGGAGCCACCAACCGCGACTAAAGGTATTTTTCGCCAGGCAAAGCGGCGGGAAGCGCAGACCTTTAGTCGCGGTTGGTGGCACCAACCGCGACTAAAGGTCTCGTGCTGCCACAGCCGCGGTGTAGAAAGTTTAGTCCCACCTCGCCCAGCGAAGGACAGCCGCACTGGTTTATAAGCCCCGCTGCGGCTGCTCCCTCGAGCTCCTCTCTAAGCAGGCCTGTGTGGGCCTATCGAACCTGTGCTGCCCTGTTGGGCCTACTGGGCCTTGTGAGCCTGCGGTTGGGGCCCAGTAGGCGGGCTTTTTTTTACTTTTCAGTTTTTTTAATTTCTGTTTTATTTATTTTCTTTTGTTTCTGAGTTTTTTTGCTTTATTTAGAGTTAATGAGTGAATCTTTTTGCATTAGGTCAAAAAAATTATAAACTTTCTGTTAGTGGCAGTAGTTTTCAAATTTGAATAGTTTAAATTCGAATTATTGGAAATTTGTGTACATCACTAATTTGTGAATAACTTTACTTTAAAAATAGATTTTGCAGTGATTCTTTTTTCTGCTGTTTAATATTAGCGTGTTTTATCATTATGTTCAATTTGGTAATTCTTAGGTTATTTAAAAAATGAAATGCCTTTGTAACAGACGAGTTTTCGTCTGAAACCCTTATACTTCGAAAGAGATTGTCCATTTTGTACACGAAGTGCATCCATTTTTTGCCGTAACCCTCTCAACTTTTTAGCACATGCTATGTGGGTGAAATGATGATACCATGCCAACTTTCAACCTTTTCAGAGTTCATTTGTAGTGCTTTTCAATTTTAGGGTCATTTAGCTCAAAAAATCAGTAAATGCATGAAAAATAGCAAATGAAGTCAGAAAGGGTTGAAAATTGATGGTGTGGCTTCGAATGGTGCATACTGAACACACAAAAAGTCTGGAGTTGAAATAAGTTTAAAAAAATGAAATGCCTTAGTAACACACGAGTTTTCGTCTGAAACCCTGATACTTCGAAAGAGATTGTCCATTTTGTACACGAAGTGCATCCAGTTTTTGCCGTAACCCTCTCAACTTTTTAGCACATGTTATGTGGGTGAAATGATGATACCATGCCAACTTTCAACCTTTTTAGAGTTCATTTGTAGTGCTTTTCAATTTCAGGGTCAGTTAGCTCAAAAAAATCAGTAAATGCATGAAAAATAGCAAATGAAGTCCGAAAGGGTTGAAAATTGATGGCGTGGCTTCGAATGGTGTATACTGAACACACAAAAAGTCTGGAGTTGAAATAAGTTAAAAAAACTGAAATGCCTTAGTAACACACGAGTTTTCGTCTGAAACCCTGATACTTCGAAAGAGATTGTCCATTTTGTACACGAAGTGCATCCAGTTTTTGCCGTAACCCTCTCAACTTTTTAGCACATGTTATGTGGGTGAAATGATGATACCATGCCAACTTGCAACCTTTTCAGAGTTCATTTGTAGTGCTTTTCAATTTCAGGGTCATTTAGCTCAAAAAAATCAGTAAATGCATGAAAAATAGCAAATGAAGTCACAAAGGGTTGAAAATTGATGGCGTGGCTTCGAATGGTGCATACTGAACACACAAAAAGTCTGGAGTTGAAATAAGTTTAAAAAAAATGAAATGCCTTAGTAACACACGACCTTTCGTCTGAAACCCTGATACTTCGAAAGAGATTGTCCATTTTGTACACGAAGTGCATCCAGTTTTTGCCGTAATCCTCTCAACTTTTTAGCACATGCTATGTGGGTGAAATGATGATACCATGCCAACTTTCAACCTTTTCAGAGTTCATTTGTAGTGTTTTTCAATTTCAGGGTCATTTAGCTCAAAAAAATCAGTAAATGCATGAAAAATAGCAAATGAAGTAAGAAAGGGTTGAAAATTGATGGCGTGGCTTCGAATGGTGCATACTGAACACACAAAAAGTCTGGAGTTGAAATAAGTTAAAAAAATGAAATGCCTTAGTAACACAAGAGTTTTCGTCTGAAACCCTGATACTTCGAAAGAGATTGTCCATTTTGTACACGAAGTGCATCTAGTTTTTGCCGTAACCCTCTCAACTTTTTAGCACATGTTATGTGGGTGAAATGATGATACCATGCCAACTTGCAACCTTTTCTGAGTTCATTTGTAGTGCTTTTCAATTTCAGGGTCATTTAGCTCAAAAAAATCAGTAAATGCATGAAAAATAGCAAATGAAGTCACAAAGGGTTGAAAATTGATGGCGTGGCTTCGAATGGTGCATACTGAACACACAAAAAGTCTGGAGTTGAAATAAGTTTTAAAAAATGAAATGCCTTAGTAACACACGAGTTTTCGTCTGAAACCATGATACTTCGAAAGAGATTGTCCATTTTGTACACGAAGTGCATCCAGTTTTTGCCGTAACCCTCTCAACTTTTTAGCACATGCTATGTGGGTGAAATTATGATACCATGCCAACTTTCAACCTTTTCAGAGTTCATTTGTAGTGCTTTTCAATTCCAGGGTCATTTAGCTCAAAAAATCAGTAAATGCATGAAAAATAGCAAATGAAGTCAGAAAGGGTTGAAAATTGATGACGTGGCTCTGGACATAATATTTCGACGCGTTTCAAATGCCAAAACACATAAGTACACTACTATTACAAAGATTCCCTCCGGTTTGTCCGAAGTGGGACTTTCCAGATATATAAGTCCGGAAACTAACTAGAGAAGCCGGTCACATCCCAGAGTGGGATCTTTGGGTATAAAACTTTTTCTTCGCATGTGTCCCTTTGCGTCGTAACCATGGACAATCTTCATCATTTAACTTGATGCTCGGGTCAACATTCACTCTGAAGGGAGCAATTTCATGAAACTTTTCATAATCTTCTGACATGTCTATCTTGTCCTCCACTCCCACGATGTTTCTTTTCCCTGAAAGAACTATGTGGCGCTTTGGCTCATCGTATGATGTATTCGCTTCCTTATCTTTTCTTTTTCTCGGCTTGGTAGACACGTCCTTCACATAGAAAACATGCGCCACATCATTGACTAGGACGAATGGTTCGTCCGCGTACCCAAGATTGTTGAGATCCACTGTTGTCATTCCGTACCGCGGGTCTTCCTTTACCCCGCCTCCTGTCAGATTGACCCATTTACACCGAAACAAAGGGACCTTCAAACCAAGTCCATAGTCAAGTTCCCATATCTCCTCTATGTAACCATAATATGTGTCCTTTGGCCTATTGGTGTTTGCTGCATCAAAGCGGACACCACTGTTTTGGTTGGCGCTCTTTTTATCTTGGGCGATCGTGTAAAATGTATTCCCATTTATCTCGTACCCTTTGAAAGTCAATATAGTCGAAGATGGTAACTTGGACAGCAAGTACAGGTCATCTGCAACAGTGTCGTCATGCATGAGACGTGTCTGCAACCAACCGGCGAAAGTCACCGTTTGTTCATGTGTAATCCAGTCGTCAGACTGCTCCGGGTGTTTGGAGCGTAGAATATTCTTGTGTTGCTCGATATACGGAGCCACCAAGGCGGAACTTTGTAGAACTGTGTAGTGTGCTTGCGCCAAAGAATGCACGTCCTGGCATATTACTGAATTCTTTCCTAGCGTGCCTTTTCCACCTAGTCTGCCCTCGTGCCGCGATTCAGGAACACCAATCGGCTTAATGTCAGGAATAAAGTCAACACAAAACTCAATGACCTCCTCTGTTTCATGGCCCTTGGAGATGCTTCCTTCTGGCCTAGCACAATTATGAATATATTTCTTTAAGACTCCCATGAACCTCTCAAAGGGGAACATATTGTGTAGAAATACAGGACCCAGAATGGCAATCTCCTCGACTAGGTGAACTAGGACGTGCGTCATGATATTGAAGAAGGATGGTGGGAACACCAACTCAAAACTGACAAGACATTGCACCAAATCATTCTCTAACCTCGGTAGGATTTCTGGATCGATTACCTTCTGAGAGATTGCATTGAGGAATGCACATAGCTTCACAATGGCTAATCGAACGTTTTCCGGTAGAAGCCCCCTCAATGCAACCGGAAGCAGTTGCGTCATAATCACGTGGCAGTCATGAGACTTTAGGTTCTGGAACTTTTTCTCTGCCATATTTATTATTCCCTTTATATTCAACGAGAAGCCAGACGGGACCTTCATACTGAGCAGGCATTCGAAGAAGATTTCCTTCTCTTCTTTGGTAAGGGCGTAGCTGGCATGACCCTGAAACTGCTTTGGATCCATGCCGTCTTCTCCGTGCATACGTTGCTGGTCCTCCCGTGCCTCCGGTGTATCTTTTGTCTTCCCATACACGCCCAAGAAGCCTAGCAGGTTCACGCAAAGATTCTTCGTCACGTGCATCACGTCGATTGCAGAGCGGACCTCTAGGTCTTTCCAATAGGGTAGGTCCCAAAATATAGATTTCTTCTTCCACATGGGTGCGCGTCCGTCAGCGTCATTCGGAACAGATTGTCCGCCAGGACCCTTTCCAAAGATTACTTTTAAATCCTTGACCATATCAAGTATATCATCACCAGTACGGTGGCGAGGCTTCTTCTGGTGATCTGCCTCACCTTTGAAATGCTTGCCTTTCTTTCTTACGGGATGCCTGCTCTGAAGAAATCGACGATGCCCCAGGTACACATTCTTCTTACATTTATCCAAATATATACTGTCGGTATCATCTAAACAATGCGTGCATGCGTGGTATCCCTTGTTTGTCTGTCCTGAAAGGTTACTGAGAGCAGGCCAATCATTGATGATTACAAACAGCAACGCATGTAGGTCAAATTCCTCCTATTCTTTCTCATCCCACGCACGTACACCTTTTCCATTCCACAGCTGTAAAAGTTCTTCAACTAATGGCCTTAGGTACACATCAATGTCGTTGTCAGGTTGCTTGGGGCCGTGGATGAGCACTGGCATCATAATGAACTTCCGCTTCATGCACAACCAAGGAGGAAGGTTATAGATACATAGAGTCACAGGCCATGTGCTATGATTGCTGTTCTGCTCCCCAAAAGGATTAATGCCATTTGCACTTAAACCAAACCATACGTTCCTTGCGTCCTTTGCAAAGTCCTTCCACTTTCTCTCGATTTTTCTCCACTGCGATCCGTCAGCGGGTACTCTCAACTTCCCGTCTTTCTTACGGTCTTCGTTGTGCCATCGCATCAACTTGGTATGCTCTTTGTTTTGGAACAAACGTTTCAACCGTGGTATTATAGGAGCATACCACATCACCTTGGCAGGAATCTTCTTCCTGGGGCGCTCGCCCTCAACATCACCAGGGTCATCGTGGCAGATCTTATAGCGCAATGCACAGCATACCGGGCATGCATTCAAATCCTCGTACTCACCGCGGTAGAGGATGCAGTCATTAGGGCATGCATGTATCTTCTGCACCTCTAATCCTAGAGGGCAGATAGCCTTCTTTGCTTCGTACGTACTGTCGGGCAATTCGTTGTCCTTTGGTAGCTTCTTCTTTAACATTATCAGCAACTTTTCAAATGCCTTGTCAGATACACCATTCTCTGCCTTCCATTGCAGCAATTCCAGTGTGGTACCTAGCTTTTTCTTGTCATCTTCGCAATTTGGGTACAACAATTTCTTGTGATCCTCTAACATGAGCAGCAACTTTAGCTTCTCCTTTTCACTTGCGCAGTTTCTCTTTGCATCGGCAATGGCCCGACCAAGATCATCAGCGGGCTCATCTGATGCCTCTTCTTCAGCTCCTTCCCGCATTGAAGGCTCAGCTTCTTCCACCATTGTTGTACCATCGTATTCATGGAACCCATGGCCAGGATAGCTGTCGTCATCCTCTTCTTCTTCATTCTCTTCCATTAGGACCCCTCTTTCTCCGTGCTTGGTCCAACAGTTATAGCCGGACATGAAACCGGACTCAAACAGGTGGACGTGAATGGTTCTTGAGTTAGAGTAATTTCGATCATTCTTACAGCCAGCACATGGACAATACATAAAACCATCCGCCCGCTTGTTTGCCTTAGCCGCAACCAGAAAAGTATGCACGCCATTAATGAACTGGGGAGAGCATCGGTCATCGTACATCCATTGCCGGCTCATCTTCATTACACAACACCGAAAAGACCAAATTAATACAACTTCATACATAAAGTTCATACACACTTGTTCTCATAAAACAACATACAAACTCTCTAGCTAAAGCATTTAAATGCAACAACAAATGCGATCAAGATCGCAACTAAGGTAACAATTGATCCAACAGCATAGTGATACCAAGCCTCACTATCAATGGCATATTTTTTAAATTTTCTAATCTTCAAGCGCATTGCATCCATCTTGACCTTGTGATCATCGACGACATCGGCAACATACAACTCCAGTTTCATCTTCTCTTCTTCAACTCTTTTCAATTTTTCTTTCAAATACTCGTTTTCTTTTTCAACTAAATTTAACTTCTTCACAAGAATATCTATGTCGGTTGCAATTTCCGGTTCACATACCTCCTAGATAAAAATATCTATGTCAACTTGAGGGGCATAACTCTCATAAACACGAAATGCAACATATAGTTATAAAAGAGAGTATATACCACATCCGAATCATAAACCGGACGAGGGCCGACGGGGACGGATATCAAAACCATGCCACTATGTATAACAAACAAACATATAGGTAATAAAACTATACAAGTAACTATCTAAATCTTACAAACATGATTTTTTTTATAAAAAGGATAAGAACAAGAGGCTCACCAAGGTGGTGCCGGCGACGGGACGGTGCGGGCGATCGACGGTGGTTAGGACGGGGACGGGAAGGCACTAAGTAAACCACACCTACACATGCAAAGTAAGAAGTTAATTTGAGCTCAAATTGCATATAAATCAAATAAACTACCACATATAAATACTCCCAAACTAAAACCCACAAATCACTATACTTATAGAGCATTGCAAGAGCTAATCTAGCAATGAGAGATGAAAGGACAAAGTTGCTAACCTTTGTGAACACTTGGATGGATGGGGTGCCTCCAAATCTTGACAAATTTTGGCAAAAATGGAGGTGAGCTCGAGCAAGGGGAAGAACAAAGGAGAAGAAGAAGGGGAAAAACAGGGAGGAGTGTGCTCGGGCTGGCCAAAGGGTTCATATAGGGGATCTTTAGTCCCGGTTCGTGACACAAACCAGGACTAAAGGTGTGCCTATAGTCCCGGTTCGTGCCACGAACCGGGACTAAAGGTGATCGTGGGGCCCCAGGCTGACACCAGCTTGCCACCACCCCTTTAGTCCCAGTTCGTGTTACGAACCGGGACTAATGATGCCCGTCCCGAACCGGCACTAATGGTCACGTTAGTGCCGGTTCAAAACCAGACCGGGACTAATGCTTTGGACAAAAGGTCTGTTTTCTACTAGTGCTTGCATGCGGGAAATGGAAGGAGGAATGATCGCTACTGCACTAACAATGATAAAGCATACCATGGCCATGCATTGTCGATGAGGTATTGGAACCTCGAAGAATAGGATTTGATGTCGCCTGGTTGGTTGGCATCCGTACGTGGTATGACCAGGCCCCTCTGCTGCACAAGCAAAAGGAAAAAAGAAAAAGGAAGTATCAGGAGAAAAGATATATGGAACAAACCGCGGAACTCAAGAATCAAACGCCGGCCTATCTATCCATCTACACATCTTTTCTACAGTGGGAGTCCATTGTGTTAGAGTACTAATTATATAGTCATGTAGCCTTTTATATTTACCCCATTGTATAAGGGGATATTTTTCACCTGTACATGTATATATATACTGGCCTATGGCCTCCTGGAAATACAAGTTGCATATTTCCTAACATGGTATTAGAGCCCTAGGTATTTTTTCGCACGTGCAACTCGTGCTGCTCCCGATCCACTTTCTCGCGCCGTCGTCGGTGTTGTTTCTTCGTTCTCCGCCGAAGGCTGTCTCTGCCTCGTGCCGTTGCCCAGTCCCGATCGGATCGCCTGCCCCGTCTTCTACTCGCTGCCGAATCGTGTCGCCTGCCTTGTCCCAGTCTTCCGCTCGGCCCCGGACTGACTGCCTCGTCTAGTCCCGGATCGGATCGTCGCCTGCCTCGCCCCGTCTTCTGCTCGGGCCGACATCGCTTCGCTCCGCCCCTTCCTGCCTCGCCCCGTCTTCTACTCGGGCACGAATCGCTTCGCCCCGCCCCTTCTCCTACTCGCGGCTGGACCGCCCCCGCCCTGCCCTGTCTTCCACTCGGGTACCGGATCGCCACCAATCCCGCTGCAGTCCCGCACCAGATCGTGTCGCCCACTTCCAAACGCCCCCCCTCGGCTCTCCTCGCTTGATTTGAGCCACTGTCCCGCACCAAGATCGCTCTCACCACCAGCGGTTCTCCTCGGACGCCTCTGTACTCTCGTGAGCACTTGTCTGCCGCCGGTTGATCTGCAAAAAAAATGTCTACGTCATCCGGCTATGTTACAATTCCTCGTTGTCCAGTGATCTTTGATGGTACCAACTACATCGAGTTTGTTGGCTTCATGCGCATTCATATGCGTGGCATTCGTCTCTGGGCGTTCTTTCTGGCGAGGTCTCCTGTCCGCCGCGTCCAACTTCTCCTATGGCTCCAGTTCCGCCCACACCACCGGTTCTTGCTGCGGATGCTGATCAGGCTGCGAAGGATTGTAGGGATCGAAAGTAGGTCTAGAGGGGGGGTGATTAGACTACTTGACCGAATAAAAACCTAAACTTTTCCCAAGTTAATTGGTTGGCATATTTTGGCAATTCTAGCATATCAAGTTCACCATACACATGCATGTCTACGAGTATTGCAGCTGAAAGTAAAGACAAGCATATGTAAGAGGATAAGCTTAGGAAGATCAAACGCAATTTGGAGACACGAAGATTTTTTCCCGTGGTTCCGATAGGTGGCGCTATCGTACATCCACGTTTATGGAGACTTCAACCCACAAAGGGTAACTGTCGCGAGAGTCCATGGAGGGCTCCACCCATGAAGGGTCCACGAAGTAGCAACCTTGTTTATTTCATGATGACCTACGTCCACGTAGGACTAGCCTTACTCGAGGTAGATCTTCACGAAGTAGGCAATCTCCTTGCCCTTACAAACTTCTTGGTTCAACTCCACAACACGAAGTAGGAGGCTTCCAAGCGACACCTAACTAATCTAGGAGGCACCACCCTCCAAAAGGTAATAGATGCGATAGTAACGATGAACTCCTTGCTCTTGTGTTTCAAATGATAGTCTCCTCAACACTTAATCACTCTCTCACAGATTTGGCATGGGTAGAAGAGATTGATTGGGTGGAAAGCAATTTGGGGATGCTAGAAATCAAGATCCATATGGTTGGAGTGGATGATCTTGACCTCAACACAAGAATAGGTGGTTCTCTCTCAGAAATTTGGATATGGGAAGTGTGGGTCTGTTCTGAGTGCTTCTCTTTCAAGTGGGATGTGGTGGAGGGTATACACTACTGGAATCAGAGTATTTGTCGTCTACCTGTTCTTTGCCATCTACCAGCGGACGACAAAGAATGTCTTTGCCGTCAGCTTCCACAAAACAGACGGCAAAGAACTGGCTGATGGAAGAGATTCTGTTTGCCATCGGTCAGTTCTTTGCCGTCTGCCAGCTGACGGCAAAGAGCCTAAATGCAGACGGCAAAGAGCCCACCTGGGCCCCACTGGCCCATGGGGTTGGTGGGCCGTCTGCCTCGGGCTCTTTGCCGTTGTAAGAGCACATTTATCCATGTGTGGTTTTGGTAATTGATGACAATCCCTATGGACTAATGGTTGCCTTGAGTTATATTCGAAGGATTTGTCCATAGGCACTTCTTGAAGTACATGTGTTGGCTTCAAGGAGTTTATATGGTGACCAAGGTGGTATGTAAGGTTTTATCCAAAGATTGGTCATGTGAGAGTTGATCTCATTGCAAGCATGTCTTGAAGAAGAAGATTGTGTGAACATTCATGTTTACCTTCAAGACATCATCTTTGTAAAGAGAGAAGAGAAGACACAAGGTTGATCAAGATTAAGGCAAAGAATGATTCAAGTTGATCAACACACAAAGCGTAGAAGATGTACCAAGTGGGATCAAGTGATCCCATGGTATGGTAAGCATTGTCCATTACGCTTTGTGTACTAACCCATGGTCTACGTGAGAGTTCGTTGTGGGTTAGGTATATTTCCATGGGCTTGCGTCAAGAGGAAGATCTCATACAACCCATGGAGGATGACATCAAGTGGTGATCGTCATCAAGGTTGTGGTGTGCAAGTTCAAGTGAAGCATCACGGAGAGATCATGCTTGAAGCTTGTCGTCCATTGTGGTGACAATGGACTTGTGAAGATGTGCCAAATAGTGGCTCACCCATAGTGGAGTATGGGGGAGCAATCAACTAGTCTTCATCGAGCCAACACAATCAAGAAAGGTGGTCCATCTTGAGAAGGACAAGATGGTCATCATCTAGCTCAAGTGGACTATGCGCAAGGCAAAGGTTTGACCTTGATAGGGTTTTCTATTTTACCGGTCTCATGGTGGTAGTTGGGAGACCGGGTTATAGGATCGATTGCCGTACTATCAAGGGGGGCTCTCAAGTGAGTAGCTTGATCGTATCGTTCGTTGAGAGCTCAAACCATTGCATTTTTGGCATCATCATCTTTCTTGGTTCTTGGTTGGCTTTTCTCTTTGTGGATTCTTGAGCTTATGGTCAGCTTCCTGACAAGCTCAAGTTCATCGAAAATGGAGTCCATATGCATCTTCTATGATGTTTTTCGATGCTGGAGTTTTTACCATTGGCATTCATAGAGGTCGCTGTTTGGATAGTACTTGTCGTGTGCTATCCAACAAGCTTGAGTTTGCTCAATTCGGAGCTCGTATGCGAAAGTTATGGCAGTTTTAGTGCCAGAGCTGTTTTTCTCTGAACAGGCAGTAGTACCGCTCGGTACCACGGTAGTACCGCTTGGGCGGTACTTCCGCTATGTACTACCGCTCTACTTCTGCTTATATTTTGTTCTCTGGTCAGGGTGGTTTTCTGGACGGTAGTAGTGGGCGGTAGTAGGGCGGTAGTACCGCCCGCGCGGCACTACCGCTCTCTAGTACCGCTGCTACTACCGCTTATTTCTGGGGTCTGGCGTCTTACTGCATCCCAGCGGAAGTACCGCTGGGTAGGGCGGTAGTACCGCTCCGGCGGAACTACCGCCTCGAGTTTTCTGCCGTTTTGCATGTTTTCCCTAAAACTACCGCGCGGGCGGTAGTACCGCTCAGCCGAGCGGTAGTACAGCTTGTGCACGACCTGTGCACATAACGGTTGGATTTGGGGAGGCCTATAAAAGGGGGTCTTCTTCCCCATTGCTCCCTAACTCTTGAGCTCGTGTTCTCCCTCCATTGTTGACCTTCTTCAAGCTTGCTAACTCTCAATCCCTCCAATGATTCTTGCTAGTTCTTGAGGGAAAAGAGAGAGGAGATCTAGATCCACATTTCCACCAATCACATTATCCTCTATGTGAGGGGAACCCCTTGGATCTAGAGTTTGGAGTTCTTCATGTTCTTCTTCGTTCTTCCTCTCATTTCCTCCATAGCATTAGTTGTTGTGGTGGGATTTGGGAGAGAAGGACTTGGGCACTTCGTGTGCCCTTGCCATTGCATTTGGTGCATAGGTTTGAGTTCTCCACGGTGATACGTGGAAGTGAAGTTTGAGAAGCTTATTACTCTTGGGTGTTTGAGCACCCTAGAACTTGTTCCTCTTGGGTGCCTTGGCGCCCTAGACAGTTGGCGGTGCCTCGAAGCTCAATCATTGTGGTGTAAAGCTCCGGGCAAGCGTCGGGGTCTCCAATTAGGTTGTGGAGATTGCCCCGAGCAATTTGTACGGGTACCGGTGACCGCCCCCAAGGGTTGCCAAAGTGTACGGGTACCGGAGACCGCCCCCAAGGGTTGCCATTTGTACGGGTTCGGTAACCGCCCTCAAGGGTCCCTTAGTGGAATCACGTCATCTTGCATTGTGCGAGGGCGTGAGGAGATTACGGTGGCCCTAGTGGCTTCTTGGGGAGCATTGTGCCTCCACACCGCTCCGAACGAAGATTAGCATCCGCAAGGGTGTGAACTTCGGGATACATCATCGTCTCCACGTGCCTCGGTTATCTCTTACCCGAGCCCTTTACTTGTGCACTTTACTTTGTGATAGCCATATTGTTTCTTGTTATATATCTTGCTATCACTTAGTTGTTTAGCTTGCTTAGCATAAGTTGTTGGTGCACATAGGTGAGCCTAGTTGTTTTAGGTTTTGTGCTTGACATATTAAACGTTAGTTTTATTCCGCATTTGTTCAAGCCTAAACTGTAATTATTTTAAAGCACATATTCACCCCCCTCTAGGCGACATCCATGTCCTTTCAGCCGTCCGCTAGCAGATGGCAAAGAAGCTGGGTACTAACGGCGTTGGCCCGACCCCCCCACCCCTCTCTCTCTCTCTCTCCCTCTCTCTCTCTATCGCCCCCGATCCCCCCACGCCGCCCGTCTGCCCTCGCCTCGCCGCCAGGCCGCCCCGCCACCGGCCGCCAGCGCCCCCGCCCCCGCCCCCGCCCGCCCCGCCGCCAGGCGCACCGACCGCCGCGCCGCCAGCGCCCCCGCCCCCGCCCGCCCTGCCGCCCCCGCCGCCCCCACCTCCGGTGAGTAACCCGGCCGCCCCCTTCCTTTTTTTGTTTTTTTGTTTTTTTGTTAAGTTAGTTTATTAGGTTAGAAAAAAGAAAAGAAGAAGAAGAAAATTAGAAGAAAAGAATAAACGTAGAAGAAAAAAAAGAAGAAAAGAAGAAGGAAAAAAGGAAAAGGAAAAAGGAAAAGAAGAAAAGAATAAGAAGAAGAAGAAGGAAAAGAAGAAGAAGGAAAAGAAGAAGAAGAAGAAGAAGAAGAAGAAGAGAAGAAAAAAGAAGAAGAAGAAGAAGAAGAAGACGAAGAAGACGAAGAAGAAGAAGAAGAAGAAGAAGAAGAAGAAAAGGAAAAAAAGGAAGAAGAGGAAGAAGAAGAAAAGGAAGAAGAGGAAAGAAAAGAAGAAGAGGAGGAAGAAGAAACCGACACCCAAACACCCCGACATGACGCCCCGACACGACACCCCGACACCCCGGCACCCCGACACGATGGCCCGACACCCCGACACGACGCCCCGACACGACACCCGACACCCCGACACGACACCCCGGCGACGCTCCTCCGGTGAGCCCCTGCACGACACCCCCGGCACGACACCCAGGCACGACACCCCCGGCGATGCCCCTCCGGTGAGCCCCCTGCACGACACCCCGGCGACACCACGACACGACACCCAGGCACGACACCAGGCACCTTCACCTGCGTGTGGCGATGGGAAGATGTCACTTATAGATCGCCATTACAATCCCCCGCGCAGCTGTTAATACGCCGCCCCCGACGCCACTGACCCCCGACCCCCGACACCTCTTCGGCCTCCTGTTGACCAAAAGTTGCTCTTCGGCCTTCCAGAGGCCGACGGGGTCATAGTTTTGTAAATTATGAGTTAGGTCATATATTTTCTGATTTTATTATAAAAAACATCATATTTGTGTTGATCGGGTGGATTTAAATGTAAAGTAGTTTCGTCGCTGCGAGGGTCTGGTGTTCGACGACCTCCCCGTGCGTTCGACGAGCTCCGCCCCTGCGTTCGTGGGTGAGCACAAATGACATCTCCTCCTCCCCCCTTCATTTGCTCTTTTCTGGTCTTCGTGCCGACGAAACTTGCTAGGTATAGGTAGATTAAACCATCAGTATGCGTGACCAGTATGCGTCTCCCGTTCGAAAGGGTTACAGTTATAAATATGCATGCATTTGCATATTTATAACCGTGATTCTTTCGAATTGTCCAACGTTATCCATGGACAGCCCGAGTATGTGTAGATTGGGTTTGTTTTTCCATATGCTCTGCTCCGGATCCGATGCATAATTTCATCAGTGCCTCCCTGTTGTTCTCCGGGTACACATCCTCTCTGTTTATTGCCGAGACGTGTATCAGGAGAACAGCGGGGAGGTGCTGCCGAAATTTTGCGTCGGATCCGGGGCAGATCATGGGAAAACGAACCCAATCTACACATACTCGGGTGGGATTAGGACCTATCTTTACCTATTAGCGTGTAGGTTGCATGGATGTAATAAAACTGACAAACTTGATTAACTGATGAATATTTATGCTGAATTATATATATATTTCTTGTGTGTCCAGTAGCTAGGCAAGATGAGTGATCGTGCGTGGATGTACACCGGTCACACTAGTCACAAAGACATGACCAATGAATGGTTAACAAAAACCAAGGGGTTTGTGAGAACCGCATTTGCAAATGGCCAGAGAAAAACCTGGTGCCCCTGTGTCCGGTGCGACAACTTTCAAAGAGGACAGAGGGTGAAATGGGTAAACACCTGCACAAGTGGGGTTTTACGCCTGATTATACGTCGTGGACATTTCATGGTGAGTCTGCCCAACGTCCTAGAGCTGAGGTGGTTCTTCGTCGCACCGACGAGCATGGTACCGGGATCGAAGACATGGTGCAAGACTTTGATGATGCTCGGGATTCGGACGATGAGATGGAGGAATCTGCAAAGGCCTTCAATGAAATGTTGGAGCTTCAAAACGTCCTCTCCACGAGCACACTGAGCTTTGTCAGCTGGATGCCATCACGCAAGTAATGGCTCTGAAGGCTCAATTCAACTTGGCCAGAGAATGCTACGATGCGATGATGACACTATTTGGACGCTTTCTACCCAAAGGCCATGTAATGCCTGCAAACCTGTACCATTCGGACAAAATCCTCCGTGTACTTAAGATGCCCTATGAGAAGATAGATGCCTGTGAGAATGGATGTGCCTTATTTAGTCCTGAGTATGCGGACTTCAACTATTGTCCCATTTGCAAGTCTTCCAAGTATGTTGTGGTAGACAACGGTATGGGTGAGAAGATTCAGACCAAAATCCCCGTTAATGTTCTTCGGCATATGCCAATCATACCAAGACTTCAACGTCTTTTCATGGTCGAAGAGACGGCCAGACAGATGACATGGCACAAATTGGGCAAAAGAACCGAACTAGATGCAGATGGGAATCCGATGTTCGTACACACTTCAGACGCTTTTGCGTGGAAGCACTCCGATGCATTACATAAGGATAAAGCGGCAGATCCAAGGCATCCTCGAGTCGCCATCAGCACGGATGGGTTCAATGTGTTTGGTATGACGGTAACCCAATACAGTTGTTGGCCTGTATTTTTCATTCCACTCAATCTCCCCCCCGGACAGATTATGCAAAGAAAGAACATTTTCCTGACGTTGATAATTCCAGGGCCCAACTATCCGGGGAAGAATATGAATGTGTACATGCAGCCGCTTAAGGATGAATTGCAAGAAGCTTGGGATAATGGGATCAAGACATACGACGCTGCTACAAAACAAAACTTCTCAATGCATGTGTGGTACATGTACTCGATGCATGACTTGCCTGCGTATGCGCTATTCATTGGCTAGTGTGTGCATGGAAGGTTCCCGTGCCCCACATGCAAGGCAGCTCTTCAGTTTCGTTGGCTGCAGGCGGGTCGCATGTTTTCTTGCTTCGACTTGCATAGACAGTTCTTGGATCCTCGCCATAAGTTCAGAAAAGACAAGAAGAATTTCATCAAAGGTAGAGTTGTCAAAAACTCTGCACCACCTGTGTTGACAGGCCAACAGAACCTAGATTAGTTAAACGCTCTCGAGCCTGATCCAGAGCGTCCAGGGTATTTCAAAGGGTATAATTCGGAACACGCCTGGACTCACAAGACATGCTTGTGGGATCTACCTTACTTTAAAGACCTCCTTTGCCCACACAACATCGACGTGATGCACACTGAAAATAATATCGCCGAGGCCCTTTTTGGTACATCGTTCGGCATAGAGGGCAAGTCAAAGGATAATCCTAAGGCTAGAGTCGGTCAGGAGGCTCTATGTGATAGACCGTTACAAAACATGCGACAACCGAAAGGAAAGCGGAACTGGACGAAGCCAAAGGCATGGTTCAATCTTGGAAGGCCAACTATGAGGGAAATGATCTTGTGGGTGTAAATGTAGTTGATGTTCCTCGATGGGTATGTAGCGAATCTAAAGACGGGAGCGAGTCTTGACAAATTGAAAATATTTGGTCTCAAGAGTCATGATTGGCACATATGGCTTGAGCGGGTAATGCCGGTGATGTTGCGTGGCTTTATCCCTGAGGATGAATGGCTAGTACTGGCAGAGCTGAGCTATTTCTTCCGTGTTCTTTGTGCGAAAGAACTATCGCCTGGCGTGCTAGATGAAATGGAAGAGTTGGAGTCGGAGTTGATCTGCAAGTTAGAGAAGATCTTTCCACCGGGCTTCTTTAATCCAATGCAGCATTTGATTTTGCATCTCCCGACCGAGGCAAGATTGAGGGGGCCCGTGCAAAATCGTTGGTGCTACGCAATTGAGAGGATGCAGAAGACGCTTCGAGCAAAATGTAAAAATAAACGTAGAATTGAAGCATCGATGGCCGAGGCATTCATTACTAAGGAGGCGGCAAACTTCGTGACAGCACACTACGAAACCAAAAATCGTCATTTGCATAATCCGAAGCATCGGTACAATGCTGCCGACCCTAAAAAAAGGTGGATCCAACCTCAGCCTATTCAAAGGGAAGCTCGCACCAGCCGGTGCTTCGAAAGCAATAGCGTTGGATGTCGAAGAATGGCGGACCATTTCGTTGTATATCTTCTAACAAAAGTGCGGCCGTACATCGAGTAAGTTCTCGGTACATTGTTTCGCAACTTCTAATTCCTTTGAACTACTCTTATTCCCAGATATTTGATACAGTCGATACGTGATACGTTTCCATCGTATCTATAATTTTTGATTGTTTCATGCCAATATTATACAACTTTCACATATTTTTGCCAACATTTTATATGATTTATTGGACTAACCTATTGATCCAGTGCCCAGTGCAGTTCCTGTTTGTTGCATGTTTTTTGTTTCGCATAATTACCATAACAAACGAAGTCCAAACGCGATAAAAATTTACGGAGATTTTTTTTGGAATATTTGTGAATTTTGAGAAGTGGAGTCAATGCAAACGGAGGCCCACAGCCCCCACGATACATCAGGGCGCAGCCAGGGGGCCCAACCACGGCCTGGTGGGTGCTGCCCCCTCATATGTCGGTTGGAGCTCTCCTTCGGGCGCAAGGAAGCTAATTTTTGGATAAAAATCCCCTCAAAATTTCATCCCGGTCGGAGTTACGGATCTCCGGGAATATAAGAAACGGTTTTCTGCCAAAAAACAGGAACGTGAAACAGAAGAGAACAGAGAGGGAGATCCAATCTAGGAGGGGCTCCTGCCCCTCCATCGCCATGGCGGCCATGGACCAGAGGGGGAACTCTCCTCCCATCATCTAAGGGGGAGGCCAAGAAATAAGAAGAAGGATGGGGGCTCTCTCGCCTCTCTCCCGGTGGCGCCGGAACGCCGTCGGGGCAAGCATCGTGACGGCGATCTACTCCAACAATTTCGCCGCCGTCAACACCAACTCTCTCCCTCTCTATGCAGCGGTGTAACTCCCCTTCTCCCTGCTGTAATCTCTACTTAAACATGGTGCTCAACTCCATATACTATTTTCCAATGATATATGGCTATCCTATGATGTTTGAGTAGATCCGCTTTGTCCTATGGGCTAATTGATGATCGTGGTTGGTATGATTGTATATTTATTATGGTGCTGTCCTATGGTGCCCTCCGTCTCTCGCAAACATGAGGGATCCTCGCTGTAGGGTGTTGCAATGTGTTCATGATTTTCCTATGGTGGGTTGCTTGAGTGACAGAAGCATAAACCCGAGTAGGTGGGTTGTTGCATATGGGAGTAAAGATGACTTGATACTTAATGCTATAGTTGGGTTTTACCTTAATGATCTTTGGTAGTTGCGGATGCTTGCTAGATTTCCAATCATAAGTGCATATGATCCAAGTACGGAAAGTATGTTAGCTCATGCCTCTCCCTCATATAAAATTGCAAGAATGATTACCGGTCTAGTTATCAATTGCCTAGGGACAAATAACCTTCTTGTTTGACAAAAGCTTTCTACTAAACAACTAACTTTATTATCTTGCTTTTTACTCGTAGTTTTATTCCCGCTAAGTACTCCTAGTTTTATTCGTGCAAACTATCCTATCACCTACAAAGTAGTTTCATACTTGTTCTAGGTAAAGCAAGCATTTGCGTAGAGTTGTATCGGCGGTCGATAGAACTTGAGGGAATATTTGTTCTACCTTTGGCTCCTCGTTGGGTTCGACACTCTTACTTATCGAAAAAGGCTACAAACGATCCCCTACACTTGTGGGTTATCAAGATCTTTTTCTGGCGCCGTTGCCGGGGAGCAATAGCGTGGGGTGAATATTCTCGTGTGTGCTTGTTTGCTTTATCACTAAGTAATTTTAATTTTCTGTTTTAGTTGTTTTATTTTCTGTTATTAGTTGTTTTATATATTTAGTTATGGATATGGAACATGAAACACCAAAAAAATTAGTGGTACTTGCTACTCATGGAGATGGGGAACCTCCTAAAACCCTCGATGCTAATTATGTGGGACGTGTTAATTACTCCTTTGATAATCCTGAGAAATCATCATCGAACTTTATAATGGGAGACACGTTGGATCAACGTGAGTACTTTAGGGATTATCGCTTGTCTCAAAAAGGGAAACACTTGTGGGATCAAATTAGAATACTGGAATAGTTTGCTTGGGATGCATGCTCGAGATGTGACTTTACTTGTTGCTCTAATATAGAAGCTCGACACCTTCCCTTTCAATGCAAATTTAATGATAATGAAACCTTAGCTTCTTATGCTAAAGGTATTTATGATTACTATGATGTGGAACGAATAGAAGAATTTGTTACTTTTAAAGGTGCTTATGAAATTGCTTCTTTGCTTGAAAAGTATGATGATGATGTTCCTTACGAATCTGAAATTTTATCCATACTTAAATATTGCTATGAGAATTATGATTGCAATGCTGATATTATTGAATTTATTGAAAGAATGACCGCTGCCTTGGAAGAGACTAATATTTTGCAGGAATCTATGGAAGAAGAAATTGCTGAAACTGTGAGCTCATTAGATGAAAAAGATGAGGAGGAGAGTGAAGAACAAAAGGAGGAAGAGCGGATTAGCTACCCGTGCCCACCTTCTAATGAGAGTAACTCTTCAACTCATACATTGTTTAATTGCCCTTCGTACATACCGAAGGATGAATGCCATGATGAATGCTATGATGATTGCTATGATCCCGTGGATTCATTTGAAATATCCCTTTTTGATGAACTTGATGCTTGCTATGCTTGTGGCCATGATGCCAATATGAATTATGCTTATGATGATGAACTTGCTATAGTTCCTTATGTTAAGCATGAAATTGTTGCTATTGCACCCACACATGATAGTCTTATTATCTTTTTGAATTCTCCCAACTACACTACATTGGAGAAGTTTGCTCTTGTTAAGGATTATATTGATGGGTTGCGTTTTACCACTACACATGATGATTTTGATAAATATAATATGCATGTGTTTGCTGATCCTACTTGCAATTATTATGAGAGAGGAACCAAATCTTCACCTCTCTATGTTTCCAATACTATAAAATTGCGAGAAACTACTTATGCTATGTATTGGCCTTTACTTGATGTGCATGAATTGTTCTTGTATGACATGCCGATGCATAGGAAGAGAGTTAGACTTCGTTGTCACATGATATATATCACTTTGTGCTCACTACTAAATTACAAATCATTGCTAATTAAAATTAGCTTTGATATACCTTGGGATCCGGGTGGATCCATTACTTGAGCACTTTATGCCTAGCTTAATGGCTTTAAAGAAAGTGTTGCCAGGGAGACAACCCGGAAGTTTTAGAGAGTCATTTATTTCTGTTGTGTGCTTTTATAAAGTTTAAAAACAAAAAAAATATACGGGGGAACCTAAAACTTCACAAAAGGAATGGTGAAAGTGAGAGAAATGATGAGCATCGTTGAAGTGGGGGACGTCCTTGAACTTTTGTTCATGCCCATCGAAACTTTGTGAATCTTGAATCACGGAAAATTTTCCAACAAAAATAATTATCCCCTTGTACAAATCCATTGTATTATATAAAAATAATGTGCCAAGATTTGCCTTTAGGATGATTAGATTGCTTGTTGGTATGTACGGTGTAAAAACAGAAACTTTGGATGTAGTGCGTGAATTTTCATTTTTTATTGGAACGTCAAAAGTTTCTGAATTTTTTACAAAGTATTTCTATACAAAATTTTTAATTTTTCCTAATTTTTCAGAATTTTTGGAGTTACATAAGTATGGTAAAATTTCAGATTACTACAAACTGTCCTGTTTAAGATAGATTCTGTTTTTGATGCATTGTTTTGCTTGCTTTGATGAAACTATCAATTTTATCGGTGGTGTAAGCCATAGAAAAGTTATAATACAGCAGGGATAATGCAAATATAAAATATGAATTGGTTTGCAACAGTACTTAGAGTAGTATTTTGCTTTATTATACTAACGGATCTTACCAGTCTTCTATTAAGTTTTGTGTGGATGAAGTGTTCGAAGATCGAGGAGGTATCGATATGAGGAGAAGAAGGAGAGGCAAGAGTTCAAGCTTGGGGATGCCCAAGGCACCCCAAGTAAATATCCAAGGAGACTCAAGCGTCTAAGCTTGGGGATGCCCCGGAAGGCATCCCATCTTTCTTCAACAAGTATCGGTATGTTTTCGGATTCGTTTCATTCATGTGATATGTGCAAATCTTGAAGCGTCTTTTGTGTTTAGTTTTCACTTTTCTTTTATGCACCATGCTGGTATGAGATAGTCCATGGTTGATTTATAGAATGCTCATTGCACTTCACTTATATATTTTGAGTATGGCTTTATAGAATGCTTCATGTGCTTCACTTATATCATTTGAAGTTTGGATTGCCTGTTTCTCTTCACATACAAAACCGTTATTTGAAGAATGCTCTTTTGCTTCACTTATATTTATTAGAGCATGGACTTTTGTAGAAAGAATTAAACTCTCTTGCTTCACTTATATCTATTTAGAGATTCAACAGGAATTGGTCATTTGCATGGTTAGTCATAAAATCCTACATAAAACTTAGGGATCACTGAATATGATACGTTTGATTCCTTGCAATAGTTTTGCGATATAGGGATGATAATATGTGGGAGGTACTAGTGGATGATCGTGTTTAGTAAGATATTGGTGTTAAGGTTTGTGATTCCCGAAGCATGCACGTATAGTCTCCCGTTATGCTAGGAAGTTGGAGCACAGTTTATTTTTGATTGTCTATCTTTGTGTGAAGGTCGGGGGCGCGCGATGGTTAACTCCTACCAACCTCCCCCCTAGGAGAATGCGTAGTAATACTTTGCTTCGAGAGAGCTAATAAAACTTTTGCAATAAGTATGTGAGTTCTTTATGACTAATGTGAGTCCATGGATTATACGCACTCTTACCTTTCCGCAATTTGCTAGCCTCTACGGTACCGTGTATTGCCCTCTCTCACCTCGACAGTCGGTGCAAACTTCGTCGGTGCATCCAAACCCCGTGATATGATACGCTCTATCACACATAAGCCTTATTATATCTTCCTCAAAACAGCCACCATACCTACCTATTATGGCATTTCCATAGCCATTCCGAGATATATTGCCATGCAACTTCCACCGCCTCCATTTTGATGACTTGAGCATTCATTGTCATATTGCGTTACATGATCGTAAGATAGCTAGCATGATGTTTTCATGGTTTGTCCGTTTTTGATATCTTTGCTACGCTAGATCATTGCATTCATATAGGGTCATACTTTGTTCTACTATCGTTGTGATATTGAGTTGTAAGTAAATAGAAGTGTGATGATCATCATTATTCATTATTAGAGCATGCCCCAGTGATGAAAGGATGATGGAAACTATGATTCCCCCACAAGTCGGGATGAGGCTCCGGACAAAGAAAGAAAAAAAAAGAAAAAGAAAAAAAATAGAAAAAAAGAAAAAGAAAAAAAAAGAGAAAAAAAATGAAAGAAGAAGGAATACGGGCATGCTAATTCCACACTTGTGCTTCAAAGTAGCACCATGTTTTTCATATAGAGAGTCTCCTGTGTTGTCACTTTCATATACTAGTGGGAATTTTTCATATAGTTAGATGCATACCCACTTAGTTTTCATATTGAGCTTTCATACACTTGCAGCTCTTAGTGCATCCGTTACATGGCAATCCCTACTCCTCTCATTGATATCTAATAGCAAAAGGCCCGTGCTACGCTACGGAACTATAGTAAGGGTCTGTTCTGATCTCCTCCCACTCCCAACTTCACAAAATATGGGTCAGAAGTCAGCCCGAACGCGATTGCTCCAGGGAGCTATAGTGGGCTGTAGTTCATTTTTGTGAAGCTACTGATTCCCAACTCCACGTTTTTCTGAATCAGAAGCTGGAGTTATTTAAGGACGAACTACCACCGCCAATAAAAACGCTTCGCTCACCTCCTCCTCACTCAATTACGCAGGGACCCGCTCGCTCACATCTCCCTCCCCCTCATGTAGTTCCGCCCAGATGGGCTCCTTCTAGCCTGCCCAACATGGCAACCAGCAGGCCTTCAGCGTGCGTGCTAGGCTGCCAGCTCATCCAAGCGCCGATAGAAGCTACCGCTACTCGAGAACGTTTTATGTTCGCCATCTGAAGCAAGAAGTGACTAAAAAAGCTAGATATGAGAAGTTTTGGAGAAGCTAGATAGTTTCAGAACAGGCCCTAAGTATCGAGTCAAATTTAGTCCATTCTAGGGTCGGTGTTTAGGGAGACACGGTAGTCTTTCATATCTTTGACTTGATAGAGACTCCTAGAAGTTTAAGAGTATGAGTTGTTCCCGAAGATATCAACCAACCTTCTAATGACCTCCTAGTCAAGTCTAGGTTATATTAACCAACCTTCTAATAACCTCCTAGTCAAGTCTAGGTGAGTGTTGGAATTGATGTTACATGCCAGGATTGTTCCTATAAAAGTATAAAGACATGTACATGTGTGCCTTCATGCATGGGTATTAATATTAAGGCTTACTTACCTGAAGGGTCATGGTGCCCTCCCTCCAACATATACAATTTATATCCAGCATATGTTCTTATTAGCCTCGGTTATATATTTCAGATTCTCAGTATAGTTTCCTAATGTTTATTTTTCTTTAGATAAAAATAGATATTCATTTCTGTTAGTTGTTCAAAGAACCCAATCAAGATCTTCTAAAACACAAGGTAGCAACTACTTATTTCTTTTGCCATTGTTTGTAGAGTATTACTACTCAGATTCCAACCATATATGGCACTCACAATTCCCGTCTCCCAAAAAATTCACGGCTATTTAGTTGACTATTAGTTGCCTGTCAAGAGAAAGTTGAAAATATAATTTTATCCATGGCCATCAGGGGCATTCCCATCGGGTTTTCATGGCCACTGATAACCTTTTGGTTAAACAAATTTCTAGAGGTGACACACTATCTGAAATCTTCATAGCTCCGCTTTGCTTGTTGGTCATGCCTTGTGATTATTTTGCCAAACGATGCATGTACTCATTTTGAAATTAGTTCGCATCCCATATTTTTAGCATGATTACGAAGCCAAAGTCTTAATTAGTTTTGAACTGAAAGTGCAAAAGAATGTATTAATTTTATCTTGCAAAACAACTGAAAACTCTGACTTTCTGAACACCAACTCAAGGTGATTATGTACTGCTGCAGTTAATTCTGTTATATGCTTGATTGAAATTGACCCTTAACCGATCTAAACAGGGAGTACATACTGTAGTAGGATCAATGGTATCTTGTTAGCGCTGCTGCTTTGAGATTTTTTCACGCTGGGTGGTTCACTGGTTTCTGAACACCAACGAAGATAGCTTCAAGAAAAGAAACATCATCATTAACTTGGTAGGTGCATCTGTCCAACGCGCCGGCGACGACTTCCCGATCAAAATTGGGCGGCGTCAGCAACATCTCAGACAAGAAATAAAAATGGCAATGCTGACAGGACAGACGAAAATGGTGGCGATGGCGGGCATCTGTGCAAGGTGGGCGCGGCCTCTCGCGGCACCTCGGCCACATCTGGGCAGCCCCGATGGCATCTTGTACAGAGAAGAATCTGAACATCCGTCGTGCACCGAACAGAGCCGCGGCTCGCTGCCGCTCTTCTTGACTCCATCTTCTTCTTCCTGCACTGCGCGACAACCGGGACTCCAGGAGAGGCGCCGCTACCCGCTGCTCTATCCTGCGCATGCCTTCAGGTCCGCACACATGGCAGGTAAGAGGTAAACTCATCCTCTGTCATGGCCGCAATAGCAGCCCCTGCGCTCGAGGTCTCTGGATGGGTCCTTGTGCCCTCTTACACGTTGAGTGGGCGGCATCTCCAGCGGTTAGCAACAACGCGGCATACCTCGTAGAAGGCGCGTGGCGGCAGCCATGAAAGGAAGGCTGAAGCGGCACACCACGGCGGCAGCGTGAGCAAGGAGGAGAAGGTCAGGCAGGGCCAGGGGAAGGAAGCATGACGCGGCCTCTGTGGAGATGGCGTAGGCGGGGACGACGGCGTCTCCACGAGCGCAGGGAGATGCGGCCAGGGGGAGGAGGTTCGCGGGGGTTGGGAGAGTGGCGGCTGGGCAACCCGGCAGAGGGGAGGAGAGGAACCTGGACACCAGGATACGAACCTGGATCAGGCGACCAGAGCCTTCGCCGGACCAGCAGCAGGTAGCCGTGTCGTCCCTATTATCCCTTCTCTTCTCTCCATCTATGGGAGCGCCGCCGCCGGCCATGGAGTGCCGCCGCCGGTCTCCACTACGCGCCGCCGCGCTGGATCCCGACCTGATCCACCTCGCGCCGATGTCCACCGTTTCCCCGCCATTCCCCGCTTCCCGGAGCCCCGTCGCCGTCGTCCTGCGTCATCTCCCGATTGGATCGGGAGCGCCACCGCTACATCTACAGCCGAACGCAGAGGGATGACGAAAAAAATATCGAACCGTTTTTCTTTACTCAGCATGGATTGCGGGTTAAATAACTAAAACATCAGCGAAAAGTCTAATGTGAGGACGAGCTCACATGCTCCCTTTGCTACAGTGCACACACAAAAAATATTTAAAAAGTTCAAAAAAATCTGAAATTTTTTGTCAAGAAACTTTGATGTTTTTTCTACACGCGTGCAAAATTTCGTGACAAAATGACATTCACGCAGGTCTCGGCAAAAAAAACAAAATCGATGCTCCAAAATGCTTCCAAAAACAGTTTTTTTGGAGCATGATTTTGTTTTTTTTGCCGGGACCTCCACAAATGTCATTTCATCACGAAATTTGGCACGCATGTAGAAAAAACATCAAAGTTTCTTGACAAAAAATTTCAGATTTTTTTGAACTTTTTAAATATTTTTTTGTGTGCACTGTAGCAACGGGTGCATGTGAGCCCGAGCTCACATGCTCCACGTCCTCTTTTTTGAAACAATGCCACGACGGTGAGCGGGCAGAAGCAATATTAGCTGCTTTATTATTACTAGCACATATGCCCCTACGTTGCAACGGAAGAAAAGAATGTGTTTTGTTGCGAAGTTAACATCAATTGTCATTGAACCATGTTTGCCGGGTTGAGGATAAGTTAGATGAAGAAAAAATTGATGATCAATTGACAGTATGGATTTTTGGGCTATGAGACTATTTTCAATGTCTCTACGCGTTGAGGTGATGCCAAAGTTTTTCTCATGACCACGTCGGTGCAATGCCAAAGTTTTCAACGTCTGCTTCATGAAAGGAACATATCGTGGTGCACGGTGGTGACATCCGAGGACGAACATGCCAGGGTGTTGCTATGGAAGAAACAAATTCTTTAGCCCTTCAACATTTGATTAGTAATTCATTTAGCCCTCTGTTCAAATCTTCCATACACAAAACTTGTAAAATGACATTAAACACCGTGTATTTTTCATTTAAGATGCCATTTTATACCTTATTTACAAGCTAGATCAGAAACATGATTTATAATATACTCACATGAATATATGATATGTCCAAAGTAGAAATAATAAGTTTAATTGTTACAGAAGCGCGTGGTATATACCAAAATCACAAGCCACTTTATTGTAGTATTTTGTCCAGTAAACGATCATTGACAGACACAGTAGTTCATCGGAAACTAATTTCGTTACCACCATAGTTCTGGAGCATAAGTTAACTGCCGAACTTGTGAGCAGGCACTGGTTAAGAATGTAATTGATCTTATCCTACATTGATTAAAAACTGTCATGGTGATCCTTAGGCATTTCCACATAAAATGGTTCAGCAAAAGATGTTCCTCAAGGGTGGCAAAGAGAGATTGTAACTCTTTCAATTCATAGAAGAGAGTGGTTTTTCTACACCCCACTTCGGTGCACCCCCGCTACACTCCCTCAAGAAAACATATCAAAACATTTTCAAAAAATCTGAAACTTTGTGAAAATGATTATGAACAAATGTTATGAATGCGTGCAAAGTTTGGTGGTCAAAAAACATTCGAGGAGCTCTGTACAAAAAAAAACAAAATCACTCAAAGTTAGTCAAAATGCATGTGCACTGTTTGAGCAGATTTTGTAATTTTCTCTTTTTTGTACAGAGCTCCTCGAATGTTTTTTGACCACCAAACTTTGCAAGCATCCATAACATTTGTTCATAATCATTCCCACAAAGTTTCAGAATTTTCTGAAATGTTTTGCTATGTTTTCTTGAGGGGGTGCAGCGGGGGTGCACCGAAGGTGGGTGCAGCCACTACTTTCCCTTCATAGAACTCCATGTCTTATCCTTGACACATTCCTTGAAAGTGGCAACATAAGCATATTACATCTGATTACACCATTGCACCAGAGTTCAGAAGTGTTGGCGATTCACGGCTTCAGATATAATCCCCTAGAAAATAAGCACGCAGTGCACTCAAAGTAACTGAAGCAAACTAATTGGTCAAGTAAAACTAACTGCAACTCATCTAGAATTTCTTGGTCAAGTAAAACTAACTGCAACTCATCTAGAATTTCTTGGTCAAGTAAAACTAACTGCAACTCATCTGTATCGGCAAAAATAACACTTGCAGGATTAAAACCTCAACACTTTTGTGTTGCTTTCTCTTCAACATTAGCTGCAAAGAGATTAATTAACAACCGGTTCTCAAGAATTCTCCCATACCTGAACAGACTTCATCAGTTATAAAAAAGGAAGTATACCATTGGCAAGGACCTTTCCCTGTCAGCACGCATCATCAGCGATTGCTTTGCGCTGTCCTGCTGGTCTTGTTGGCCTATTGCGCTATCAGGCTGATTTTCGTTTCTCCGCCACGTTTTGTTTTCTGATAAGAAAGCATCTCCTTCCTTGCCCGTCTATTGTCGTGCCAGACTCATTATCCTAGCAGTGTGTTTATTGGTACTCAACGCTTCATCGGCAACCAATAGCCTCTCATTTCTTATTCTCTCCAAACCTTTGTTTATTTATTTATTCCCATCTATTGCCGTGCTAGGCTGATTCTCTAGCAGTTTTTTTACTGCTAATCTGCCTCTCTAGAGTTCTCCTGCTCAAGAGACCAAAGCCTCCTTTCAACAGCTCTTTTATATATAAATTTTCTCTCTTACTTAGCACGGAACATACGGGCTTAATAATTTTGGTCAGGAACAGTTCTTAATTCTGATTAGGAAACAATTATACAATCTATTAACATTAATAGAAGAAATCTAAGAAGATGGTATATGCTAAACTGTCAAAGTACAAAATATATTCTAGACTTAATACAGAGGGGTAGAAGGATTAGCTATACAATGAAGATAATCTGAAGTTTAGCTGTGTGTTATGAAGAAACAACAGATAACACACAACATCCAAATTTCCCCATTGAGAAACGTCATCTGATTTCATTGGCTCACACTACAATCAACAAATATTAGATCAGGTAAACTGGAAAATAGCCTCATGTAAACATCAAAGTAAGCTGGAATCCAAATCGCTGAAGCCTGATGTCAACGGTTACCTTGCATCAAAGTGACCTTGTTGTCTAGTGTTTAACTCTCTGATGCAAGGTATCAAATTTCAACACTGAAACTCTAGTTTAATATGCGATCCAAATATTTGAAAGCAACAGTTAAGCATCAATACTGTAGAGTGTGGTCGATTCAAAAAATAAGCTTACAAAGATTATGCCACCATTTTCCAGTATATAGTATATGCACTACGAAATCCATAATGTCGCCTATATAGCCAGCTTCTGATGCCAGGAGTGCTTGTATCCATAACAAAACAAAACTGATGATTCACTCAGTAGCAAAAGAAGAAATATTTGGGCACTGAGAAACAGAGGGATTTGCTCACCATGCACACTGTGCGTAGGCTAGCTCCTGCCAATGCCATGTCCTTCATTGATTACATCGGACAAACTGGTAACCAAGATTGATTTATCAGATTCCATTCCATCAGGCTAATCAGTAAGTTGGAGCTTGCTTTTCTTCCTGTCGCTCGAGACTATGTTTGGCTGCTTGAGTTCAGACACATATATTAAAGAACAGGGCAACGCCGCAGAGTAAGTTACCTTTACACTCTGATTATGCTTGTAATAGACAACACCCATGATGGGTCTCCGCAAGCTTTTCATTTGCACAAAAATAAGGGAGGTACAGACGCTTATTTCACTTCTTTGTTTACATCTACCAGACTTCTTTTATCAGAATTCAGAATCCTGCATATACGAATACGACAGGATGTTACCGTCCGTTTCGAAAAAAAGACAGGATGCTGCCGCAGCGAGAATCTGCTGCCTGCGAAGTGGTGCCATCACAATGTCGCAAGAAGCAATCTTCAAGATGCGGACCTGCATGACTGCCTGTGAATAATCTGTCCAGAAATCAAGATCCTACCAAAAAGTATACGCCTCCGGTAAGAAATTGTGAGAGCTCTGATTTGTTCTGCACCTGCAAGTACCTGGTGTGTGCTCATACAGCCACAGGCGGAGGACCCGGTAGGGCGAGGCTGGGCGGCCGCCCTACCTTGATTGTGCGCAAATCTTGTTATACTTGTACGTGACGTCGCTGTGTACGCATGCATCCAGATACAATCGCGCATGCATCGAGCTGGAAGAAACAGAGAACTAGGAAAAGCAGGGGGCATGGTCGTATGGGGCTGGTTTCAGCCCAACACAACCGAGAAAAGCAAGGCCCAAGCACAGGAGCATCCACCCCACCGATCTAAGCCCAGCACACGAAAATATAATTGAAAACTGTTCGTGTGTTCAGTCCAGTGTATTGAGCAGTTTGTGTGTATGTTACTGGTGACCAGTTCTAGGTGGCATGTTTTTACAACTATTGCGAGTGCAAGGTCCGCCACACCTTAAAAAAAATCCGTCCTCCGCCACTGCATACAGCCACGCAGCATCCATCGGGCCACCAACTGCTGCCGGCTTCTTTGCCATAAGGCGGCGAACACGTCGTTGTTTTCCGTTCGTCGTTGTATTTGGTCTTCATATTATTTTTATTCTTCCGGCGCGCAAGCAACGTGCGAGCAGCACGCCTGCCAGGAACCCGTCGGCGCCGAACCCTGCCACCACGTCGAAGTAGTCCACGACGAGGGCCACGGGGTTCCCGGAAAGCTCCTGCAGACGGCCCTCGAGCCTACCAGCGCGGCCATGGCGAGCGCGCCCCGTCGATGGAAAGCACGCGCACGCGCCCTGCCGAGAGCACGCCCCTGCCGGCTCCCGCGCCTGCGCGCCGAACAGGAAGTTGGACTCGAGGATGGAGAAGATCTCCTTGCTGAGACGGTCCGAGCCACCGCCACCGGAGCCGCCACCGCCGGCGACCACCTCCCTCACCTTGTGCCCCCTTCTCCTTCTTCTTTCTTCCTCTCTTTCCTCTCTCCCTCACGCCATGTCTCTCTCTTTCTCTGGATCAGCAGGATTCCGTCGCCACCGGAGGAAGACGCTACACCCGCCGCCAGATCCATCGACGCCGTGCCCGGATCGAGCGTCGCGCGGGGTAGGGCGCCTCCTGGCAGAGGGGATCGAGAGGCGAGGGAGAGAGAGAGGAGCATGTTCGCGTGTGTGTTTCTGTTTTTCTTCTCACTTTAAAAAGGACCGCGGGTTGAATACCTATAAATTATAGGGATTTATTTGCAAACATCCTCAACGAAACGTTTTTTTTCACTTAATAAAGGACTGCGGGTTGAATACCCACAACCACAGGGACTTTTGTGCCAAAAAGCCATGACGGTGAGCGGGCAGAAACGATAGCCGCTTTATTATTAGGTAAAGACTAGTACAAATGCCCGTGCGTTGCACCGGGCGATAAAATGAATATAACCTGCATCATGTGCCATTATGCGTCATTTTTTATATTCGTTTTTAATAAACGTTGATAATATGATTAAAAATGCAAATTTCCTTATTTTTAATAAAAGTTAACATTTTAGGGAAAAAAGTCCGTGCATTGCAACGGAAGAAAAAATGCCACACACTCTTAATTTATAAAAAATGCTCTATAATCTAAGAATTTGTAGCTACCACCCAAACAAAGATGATCTTAGCCTACAAAAGCGCAGTTCAAGATTTCACAGGTATTCTACTCCCTCTGGTCTTTTTTAGTTTGCATATTAGCTTTGTCTGAAGTCAAAGTATCTCTATTTTGACCAAATTTGTAGAAAAATGTATCAACATTCACAATGCCAAATCAATATTGTTAGATTCATAATGAAATGTAGTTTCATGGAGTGTATATTTGATATTATAGATGTTGATATTTTTTAATGTATATTTGGTCAAACTTTGTGAAGTTTGACTTGACACAAATCTAATATGCGGAGTAAAAAGGACCGGAGGGAGTATTTCAATACTGCTTGCATGTAGATTTAATGTGTATAAAGAAACGGGCAAGTGATCATGCATTTCTTCATGTCATGTGCGGAATGGGTGTTATTACAGGCCGGTAAAAGAAAATGACAAAAACAGACGATGACACATTAGCACACTACGGAGACATGTGTGCATCAAGGGCGGTTTTCAGTTTAAGCATCACCAACTTAGGGTAACTCTTGGACACTATTTTTACCCTCCGTTCATAAATTTCTTTGTAGAAAGCCGGATGCGGATCACCTCTAGGCGACGACTCACCTTGGCACTGGGCTGGACGGCAACAAGGGCGTCCGGGTCTGGATCTCGTTTCTCTTGCCTACAGCCGGCAGAGGGGGAAGATGCGCCCATGGTTGACGAGTCATCTTCGGTGACGCGACGGCGCAAGTCCGATGAGGAGCTCGCCGAAGAGTTTTGGGCGGACATCGGCTATCCGACACCGGTGTCAAGGGTGTGGGAGCGACCTTCATCTCGACGTGCAGGTGATCATGTGAGCAGGTCCGAGACTGAAGGTGTTCCACAAGCGGAGAAGGACGGGGAGAAACGCATTTCGATCGGGCCAGGGAGTTCATCCACGGCGTCGGCGAAGGATGGACGAGGTGCTGTCGGGGTGCCGGCGACGTCTAGGGTTTTGGTCAAGCCTTGGATCGGCCCCATTCCACCTCCTCGGGTGTCTCCTCCTCAAAGGATTGGCGATGTCATGCCGCACGCCTGCCTTGGTGCGGTGGCGGCCTCGCCGCAGCTCAGATCGCTAATGACGCCGTTGCCACAGGCGCTTGGGCGGGGATCCTTGACGACTGAAACTCGAACGCCTGATCCGGTCCTCACGGCGGGTCCAGACCCTAATCCTGGTATGGCTGATCCTGGGCGTCCATTACGTATGGTTAATCTCAACCGTTGGCTTTGGCATTTGTGGAACAGGAATACGCAAGGAGGAAACCCTAATCTCTCTCGTTCTTTCGCGGCCGTCGTCCGTTCTCCGGCTATGACGCGCGGTGATGCGGCCGCGCCGACCGGCCTCAGCTCCAGCCACCACGGTCGCCCGAGCACCGCCACTTCTCTGCCGCCCGACGCTTCATCGTCTGGTGGTGCTCCGGGCTTCGCTCCTGGCGTCTTCCCACCGGTCCTGCCGACGCAGCCCCTTGCACCGGCGGGGAACCTGGCGACGGCGCCGCTTCAAGCTTCTTATCAAGCACCGGTGCAGCAACAGCAGCTCTATCAGATGCCTCTCCCGCAGCAGTTTGCAGCCAGTTACCAGCAGCAGCCGTACTTTCAGCCTCAGGCAGGATATGTGCAGCAACAGCAGCAGCCCGCGGTGTTCTCGTATCAACCGCCTGGTACACATATGCAGCAGCAGCAAGGGCCTCCCGCCGGCATGCAGCCGATTGCTTTCAACGCCGGGCCGGCGTACAAAGCGGCAGCTGGGCCGTCAGCTAACGCTCGCCCTCGCAAGCCGAAGAGTGGCAAGGGTGGACGCCCCAAATACTAGCAGGGGGCGGCGCCTCCTACTGTCGCTGTTGCCGCCCCCGCCTTGTCTTCGCAAGGGCAGTAGGGGGCGCCTGCTCTCGTTCCTGCAACAACTATGACAGCAGTTCACGGTCAGATAGTACCGATTCAGAATCAGCCTCACCTTCCGGTTCAATCTGCAGGGTCTGCTGATGTGGTTACGGTGTCTAAAAATTTGTGGTGCACCAAATGTCAGTCCGCAGGACACCTGGCTGAAGATTGCGAGACACAGCAATATTGTTTCATATGTAACAAGTCGAACCATCCGATGACCTTGCGCCGGTGCCCTGCACTTAAGATGCCGAAGCCGGTGGCGATGCTTTGTGGCTATGGTACTGAGAACATGGCCTTCTTTCAGATGCCTGGCAATGTCTCCAGGGAGGATCTTGCTCCACAGATTTCTCCAACGGCACTAGTCATGATCTCTGGTGGCTCTATTACTTCCAGCATCGTGGAGGCCGAGGTTGCCAAGATTGCGCAATATCAGCATCAGTGGACCTGGGAGGCTATACCACATGGCCAGAATGCTTTTCTCATGTCTTTCCCTAGTGATGAGGTGCTTCTGAGAGTAACTGGGTTTACGGTTTTCATCAAATCGCACAATGTCACTTTGGAGTTCAAGGCCTGGCAGTCTGAGGAGATACCGCACTGTTTCGAGTTGATTCCTATTTGGGTGCATGTTCACGGGGTGCCCCATGCGCTTCGCCACTTCTTGGGTCTTTGGGCAGTAGGTTCGGTCATTGGCGCCACGCTGGATGTGGACTTACTTTGTTTGCGCCGCAGAGGCATTGTTCGCATACAGGTGGGTGTGCTCAACCTCGATGCTTTCAAGAGGAGCACAATTAATTCCCTTTCGTCGGACGTGGTTGTTCAGAAGAAGGGATATGAGTTTCGCTATAGTCTGGAAGAATCAGATTTCCGTGTTGATGCTGACTTCGTGCCTCGTGTTTGGGAGCACGATGATGATCCTGAGAGCGACAAGGGACATGACAGAGAGGACTCTATGAGGGCTGATGATACAAGCAAGAGGCCCAAAGCGTCGTCATCGTCTAACACTACGTCGACTACTACGAACACGGGTGGAGTGGTACCTATGCAGATTGCCACAGTCACACTTGCTCCCTCTGGGCCTTTGGCGCCGGGGAAATTCATTGCTGTTACACCACCGAACCCGCATCGGCGTACTTCTTCCTTGCCTGGTTCGCAGATTTCTCAGGGGTCTCCGCCGTTGGGTGAACCGACTACGACTTCAGCGCACTTGGCGCCAAGGAACACTTCTACGTCGGCCTATGCTCCTGAGTCGGCTTTTCAGTCGCCACCTTCTCCGGCTTTACCTTCGGTTCGGCTTCGCTGTGATGAGACGCTTCCATCACAGGAGAGGAGCGCATCACCGGAGGGCGCTGCGGTGGACGTACCGCCACTTACTTCGTCTGGACAGCAGTCTCCTTCTCGACGGGGGGTGATCTTCTTCCCGTCTGTGCGGGCTGATCACGAGCTGGCGATGGCGGAGCTGCGGGCTCTGTCGTCTGCGCCATCATCACCAGGAGGGGCGTCGGCTTCTGGGATGATCGCGGCGGAGGAGGGCGAGGTGCATCCCACACGGTCTTCGACATCATCGTCGGACCCATCTACGCCGCCGTCCAGGGTCTCCGGGACACTTGCTGCTGCGGAATCCACACCCACACCTCTCAGACGCAGCGGCCACCACCTCGTTAGTGCTGACGGTGCATCAGCTACCGACGAGGACTCCATGCTGAAGGCCATGCGTAGAACGGCCTCTCGCAACCTCGACTTTGAAGGTACTTCTGCTCGCAAATCTTTTTTGTCTTTTGATAAAGCCAAAGTTTCTTCAAATATTACTAGTCTTGGTATTTCATTAGGACGAAATGAAAAAGCGGTAGATTTTTCTGTTAAGGCTCTTAAGCAAGTGGAGTTCGACCGGCTTACGGTTGCTCCAAAGTCGCCTATGTTTGTGGACCCCTTAGTGTCAGATGAGGAGGATGAGGAGTCTGATGTCAACCATGAAGGCAAGCTCCTTTCCTATCTGATTAAAGATACAACTGAAGTAGACTTGGATGATACCGCGCGTGACACTATGCTATGTGAGCTCGTCGCGTCGGTACGAAAAAACAAGTCTAATTCAGCAAACAAAAAGGGACGTCCAACTAAGAAGGCAAAGGTCTCTAAACAAAAAAAAGGTTCATCATGAGAGGAATGTTTTGGAATAGCAGAGGTCTTGGTGACTTGGCTAAGCATAAACATATTTCCGATTGTGTTAGGGATCATGCTCTTGACTTTGTGGCCATCTCTGAGTGTGGCAAACGTGACTTTCCAACACGTGATCTTGACCACTTTTCATGTGGTTATGATTATGAATGGCATATTCTACCGCCTTCTGGGAGGTCTGGGGGTATTCTGCTTGGTATACACTCCACATACTTGGAACTTCTATCCACATCGAAGGGGGAATATCATATCAAATTCCACCTTCGAAATAAATCCGACAACTTCATTTGGAGCTTGGTGGCTGTTTATGGCGCCGCTCAAGAGGAGTTCAAGTCGGCCTTTCTCAAAGAATTGGTCAACACCTGCCGAGAGAATCCCCATCCCATGTTAATCGGGGGGGGGGGGGGGATTTCAATATCCTTCGATATCAGCAGGAAAAAAACAATGACCGGTTTGATACTAGATGGCCGTTTCTTTTTAATGCTGTTATTGACAGTCTCGGTTTGCGGGAACTCAGTATGTCTGGTCGCCAATATACCTGGGCCAATAACAGAGCAAACCCAACCTTTGAAAAACTTGACCGGGTACTAGTTACCACCGACTGGGAATTTAAATATCCCCTAGCTTCCGTACGGGCACTAGAAAGAATCGAGGCCTTATCGGATCACGCTCCATTGCTTACCGATTTTGGTCAGGCAGCTCCAAGTGCGAATTGCCATCAGTTCAAATTTGAACTGGGATGGCTCACTAGAGAGGGTTTTCACGAGCTGGTTAAAAAAGTGTGGCAACGCCAACCTCGTGGTAACACGCCAATTCAACGATGGAATAATCGTATTCGCGCTCTGCACCGATTCCTTCGTGGTTGGGCTAAACACACTGCTGGTATCTACAAGAAAGAGAAGTTGCGACTCTCTACCTTAATTGATAATCTCGATAAAATCGCGGAGGCGAGGCCTCGTTCTGCCACGGAGATTGAGCAAAAAAGTCATCTCAATGAGCAGCTAGCCCACCTCTTACGTGAGGAGGAAATTAAATGGTACCAGCGGTGTAAGACGGACTCGCTCATCCTAGGTGATGATAATACGAAATACTTCAAATGTTGGCCAATGGCAGACATAGAAAGAAACGTATCTTCGCTCTAGATCAGGAGGAGGGTCGGATCGAGGGGGACGCACCACTAAAAAACTTCATTACAAAGAACTTTTTGGACCATCAGCCGATACAACTCTTGAGATGGATGAGTCTATTAGTCATGACATTCATCAAGTTTCAGCTGCGGAAAATGAATTCCTAACCTCTCCATTCTCTAAGGAGGAAATTCGTACTGCGGTGTTTCAGATGGAACACAACAAGTCTCCGGGTCCGGATGGTTTTCCGGCGGAGTTCTATCAATGTTTTTGGGAAATGATTAAGTCAGACTTGGTTCAGTTGTTTAATGAATTGCATGCTCACCAACTTGACATCTCCCGCTTAAACTTTGGGGAAATCATTCTTCTACCTAAGACTAAAGATGCTAGTCGAATTCAACAATATAGACCGATTTGCCTACTAAACGTAAGCTTTAAAATCTTTACGAAGGTTGCGACTAACCGGCTGAACGGGGTGGCTGACCATGTAGTCAAACCCACCCAAACAGCTTTCATGCAAGGACGGAACATATTGGATGGTGTTGCTGTTCTGCATGAAACTGTACACGAGCTTCATCATAAAAAGTTGAATGGAGTTATATTTAAAATCGACTTCAAAAAAGCTTATGATAAAGTGAAATGGCCCTTTCTATTGCAAACATTACGCATGAAGGGGTTTTCCAATACATGGTGTCGATGGGTAGAGAGTTTTGTGTCTGGAGGTAGTGTGGCCATCAAGGTAAATGATGATGTGGGCAATTACTTTCAGACTAGGAAGGGGCTTCGTCAAGGGGACCCCGCATCCCCCATTTTGTTTAACATTGTGGCTGATATTCTAGCTACCCTTGTTGAGAGGGCCAAGATAGCCGGACAAGTCACCGGTGTCATACCTCATTTGGTAGAAGGAGGACTATCTATTTTACAATATGCGGATGATACCATTCTGTTTTTGGATCATGATTTAGAAAAAGCCAGAAACCTTAAATTGCTGTTATGTGCTTTTGAGGAACTCTCTGGTCTCAAAATTAATTTTCATAAGAGTGAACTCTTTTGTTTCGGTGAGGCCGCAAAAGTAGCACCTGATTATGCTGAAATCTTTGGCTGTCAACTCAGGCAATTTCCGATTCATTATCTGGGCATCCCCATTCATTATCGGCGCTTGACGATAGCTGAATGGAAGCATGTAGAAGAGAGACTGGAGAAACGCCTGGCCAGTTGGAAGGCCAAACTCTTGTCCTATGGGGGTCGATTAATTTTGATCAACTCGGTCCTCACCAATATGGTTCTTTACATGTTATCATTCTTCCATCTTCCAAAAGGAGTGCTTCAGCGCCTAGATTACTTTAGATCAAGATTTTTTTGGCAGAGTGATAATGAAACCAAGAAATATCGTCTGGCTAGGTGGAATGTATTATGTCGACCTAAAAGCCAAAGGGGTCTTGGAATCCAGGACCTTGAGATCAAAAACATCGCACTTCTCAGCAAATGGGTGTATAAACTACTCACTGAGAATGGTGTTTGGCAGGAAATCATCCGTAATAAATACGTGGGTTCCAAAGCAATATCTCAAGTGTACTGGAAACCTGGCGATTCTCATTTTTGGAGTGGGGTGATGAAAGCTAAAGAATTCTTTTTTCAATTTGGAACGTTCTCGGTCAGGGACGGCTCCCAAGTCCGTTTCTGGGAAGATACCTGGTTGGGGACCAATCCGCTTAGTGTGCAATACCCAAGCTTGTACCGGATTGTTAGACATAAGGTTGTCACGATCAAACAAGTTTTGGGTCAGGAAAATCCTGATATTTCTTTTCGTAGGGATCTTCTAGGACCTCGTCTGGCAGCCTGGAATGAATTGCTCATCCGTTTGGGGGCCATCCAACTGTCGGAGGAACCGGATATCTTTAGATGGAAATTGCATCAGAATGGCAAGTTTTCAGTCAAGTCCATGTACGATGCACTGGTCCATAACGAGGTTCCGATTGATAGCAGGAAATTGTGGAAGCTCAAAATCCCTCTAAAAGTGAAGATATTCCTCTGGTTTCTCAATAGAGGGGTGATCTTAACTAGGGATAATTTGGCACGACGCAGCTGGCAAGGGTGCAAAAAATGTGTTTTCTGCCATCATGACGAGTCCATTAAACACTTATTTTTTGAGTGCAAGTTTGCTCGGTCTGTATGGGCCATTGTTCAAATAGCTTCGAATCTTTATCCCCCTCGTAGTGCACGGAACATGTTCGGCAATTGGTTGTGGGGAATAGATAAACAATTTTCTGCACACATTCTAGTGGGGGCGGCTGCCTTATGTTGGGCTTTGTGGCTCACCAGGAATGACATAGTTTTTAACCATAAATGTGTTTCATCTCCTATGCAGGTTATTCATATATGTTCGCGATGGCTCCGTATGTGGTCTATCCTGCAGAAGCCGGAGGACAGAGACCTTTTTATGATGGCGTCTACTCGGCTGGAGCGTTCAGCCAGGGAGGTTTTCTACCCCCATGGATGGCGGTGTGATCTTCGGATAGGATCGGCCACATCTTAGGCTGGCTTTATCTTGATTTTGTCGTACTGGCTGTTTGAGCCTTTTCTTTTTTCCTTTTCGGTTTTTGGACTTGTTGGCTGAGTGCATCTAGTTATGCAGAGGCCGGGCGTTCTACGATGCGATTGTATCAACTCGATATTTCAATTCAATGAAAAGCCCTTTATCGAAAAAAAATATTTCTTAAATACATGAAGAGTTATTAAAAAGATACGTGATTTTTTAATCATAAAGGGAGATTATTTTTGTCTGGAAAAGAATATTTTTATGGTCTCCTGTGGACGCAGGTACTTGCGCCCCTATTTCATCACTATTTCTTGCCATACATGTCATAGGTATTGTCCCTGTTTCATCACTATTTATATCTTATCAAACATGTCTTTTTTTTATTTTTTGTCATGCATGCTTCCTTTTTTACTTTTTGTCATGCATGTCCTTTTTTTCTTCTTCTTATATATAGGAGAATAGCGTAACATCTCATCTTTATCGGATCTTCTTTGTATTTTTTTCTTTTATTTCTTTTATAGCGGACATCCCATCTTTATTGGGTCCTTCTTTTATTTCTTGTCATGCATGTCCTTATTTATTGAGTGTCTCTAGAAAATTTATCTTCAATTTGTTTCCAATCCTAATTTTGTTGAGGTGTTAATCCCCAATCCGATTCAGTACCGGTATGAAAGAAAGACAGATAATGCATTATTGATTAAGATTGCACCCTAGATATTATTTTTAAATTGTTAACATGTAAAATAAAATCATATTTAGATTCTATATTTTTTTCTAATCAAATTCCATATATAACATGTTAAATTTGAAGTTACGGTTTAGAATATATGAGTATTTTAAAAAACATTTGATATGTACTACGGATTTAATGTAAAAAATATCAGTGGATTTTCTCCAAAATAACATGACGGACTAAGAACACCTATTTCCTTTATTAGTAGGTATAGATAATCCGTGAATTGCAGCAGAACAAAGACCAGTTGCCATGAATTAGGATTGGCCGGGTCTGTTCAAACTTGATATACCCAATATTTTTGAGGCTATCAAGATAATCATCGTACTTTTGCATTTTAATTTGCTGGAGCAACGTGCCAAGATGTAATGATATGCATAAACATGTAGACTTAACATATGCAAAGATACATCTTAGTTACTATTGTTTTATCTCAGACTCATTAAGAGTTTTATGTCATCTTAGTCATTTTAGAAGCATATCCAGTTGTTGCCCCTAAGGGCAAAAATGTTTGCGCCTTGAAGTATTCGTTTTATCCAATCCTAACTTCCACATATAAAAATTAAAATGATTAACATGGAGCTAGCAACATTGTCATACTCTTGTCACCTCTGATAATATTTCTTTCACGGAAAATCTAGTATAACAAAAAGAAAACATCCCAGCAAAATTGTTAATAAATATCAGAAAATCAGTTGAACATGCTACTGGTCATGCACAACTCACACACAACGCTTACAAAACACTCAATCTAGTAGCAATAAACATCCGCCATGAAACACTTATAATCAGTGCAAGCAGTCCGTACCTCTCTCCTAGCATTAGTAGCAGAACAAAGCAAGTACCAACAGCAACCCAAAACAATGAGATTTTTATCTTGCAAATATTCCCCCTCTATCTTTCTCTGCCTCACTTTGTATGATAGCAATGGGCAGCAACACCACAACTTCAGAAAATATAATAAGGAAGCCGCAAGTAGCACCATTATGTAACCTCACATCCAAATTGTTGAGAACGAGCAGTCAATAATTTCATCTTTCATTCAGCTCCATTGCCACTCACACCTCGCTGCCTCCCTCCCTACATCCTCGGCTCCGTTCCCTGTCCCGCATCAGGGTCAAACACGAGAGCTCCTCCGGTTCTCATAGCTGCCTGTTAGCTCATCCTCCCCTGATCTCCCGTCGTGACCTCTCATAGCCTAGCCACGCCCTTTGACTTCCTCTCCCTGCAGCACCGCGTCACTTGACGACATTGCCTCCCCCGTCGACCTCATTTCCTCTGCATCTTTGCTGAAGCAGGGGTTTGCGGAGCAGTCAGATCGGTAGCACGGAGAAGAAGCAGTGCCCTCGCTAACGAAGACATCGTTGGTGATGTCCTGGCGAAGAGCATGCTCCCGTCCCCCAACCGCTGGGATGTGCTGCAGAATACCCAATGGTAGAGAGTGTTCTCCCATCTCCCAGTCAGTGTGCACTGCGGCAAGGCCGCCTAGATCCGGGGATATATCTGAATTGCGACCCAGCTCGTCGGTGACGGCTGCGACGCAGGGGTCGGCTGGACAGCGGAGCAGAAAAATCATCGACGGTGTTTGAGACGTGGCCGGAAGACAGGAGCCGATTTACTCGATTATGTTTGAGGAAATTCGTGGGAAATTGAGGGGTTCAGAGGATTGGTTTTCCTTTATATCTTCGTCTGGATTGGTTTCAGAGTTCCATACGACTCGTATTGAACGGGGTGAGCGCAGCACTGCACGGCATCGACGGCATCGATCCGGCGGTGTGGAACGGAGCATCACCACCGCAGGGGATCCCGGGACGGTAGCAACAGGACCCGCAGAGGCTACCGGCAGCGCGAGGAGCGGACGTCCGTGATGTACGCCTTCTTGTCCGCTTCTTCTCCGCCTCACGCATCGATATTTATTGAAGGGGTTGGGAAGGCAGTGGGGAGGTGGAGTTTGACTCCAACTCAGGTCCGCAGGGAGTTTTTTTTATGCTAGACAAAGTACGAACGAAAATTACATATGAGGATGAACGTACGGACGGACGAAAAGTTACGGACGAAAATTAAGGAGTTAGAAGCAGTAATCCCTTTATTAATAGGTATAGATTAGGTAGAGATTGATGGCCATCTCCATAGCCCGTTGATACGCCGAGTTGATGTGAGACTTTCTTCTTTACTTTTACCCCTTTGAAACCTACCACCATATTCTATTCCACCCATAGTGCTATATCCATGGCTTGCGCTCATGTATTGCGTGAGAGTTGAAAATGCTGAAGCGCGTTAAAAAGTATGAACCAATTGCTTGGCTGACACCGGGGTAGTACATGATTTATATTTTGTGTTAAGAAGACAGAGCATGACAAGGCTATATGATTTTGTAGGGATAGCGTTCTTTAGCCTTGATATTTTGAAAGACATGATTGTTTGTTGGGATGCCTGAGTATTAATGTATTTATGTCGAAACTAGACTATTGCTTTGAATCACTTGTGTCTTAATATTCATGCCATGATTAGATATATGATCAAGATTATGCTAGGTAGCATTCCACATCAAAAATTATCTTTTTATCATTTACATACTCGAAGACGAGCAGAAATTAAGCTTGGGGATGCTGATATGTCTCCGTCGTATCTATAATTTTTTATTGTTTCATGCCAATATTACACAACTTTCACATATTTTTGGTAACATTTTATATGATTTATTGGACTAACCTATTGATCCAGTGCCCAGTGCCAGTTCCTGTTTGTTGCATGTTTTTTGTTTCACAGAATTACCATATCAAACGAAGTCCAAACGCGATCAAAATTTACGGAGATTTTTTTGGAATATTTGTGAATTTTGAGAAGTGGAATCAATGCAAACGGAGTCCCACAGCCCTCACGATACATCAGGGCGCGGCCAGGGGGCCCAACCACGGCCTGGTGGGTGCTGCCCACCTCGTACGTCGGTTGGAGCTCTCCTTTGGGTGCAAGGAAGCTAATTTTTGGATAAAAATCCCCTCAAAATTTCAGCCCGATCGGAGTTACGGATCTCCGGTAATATAAGAAATGGTTTTCGGCTAGAAAACAGGAACGTGAAACAGAAGAGAACAGAGAGGGAGATCCAATCTAGGAGGGGCTCCTGCCCCTCCGCCGCCATGGCGGCCATGGACCAGAGGGGGAACTCTCCTCCCATCTAGGGGGGAGGCCAAGGAATAAGAAGAAGGAGGGGGGCTCTCTCCCCTCTCTCCCGATGGCACCGGAACGCCGCCGGGGCAAGCATCGTGACGGCGATCTACTCCAACAACTTCGCCACCGTCAACACCAACTCTCTCCCCCTCTATGCAGCGGCGTAACTCCCCTTGTCCCCTCTGTAATGTCTACTTAAACATGGTGCTCGACTCCATATACTATTTTTCAATGATATATGGCTACCCTATGCAGTGGCGGAGCTTGAGCTAAAACCATGGGGGGGCCATTGGTTGGGGGGGGGGGCAAATAAAATCACTATATGTTGATTTGTAGTGGAAAAATTTGTCTAATACATAGATATATACACAAGTTTTTCTTTGAGCTGGGGGGGCCACCGCCCAGGTTGGCCCCCATGAAGCTCCGCCACTGACCCTATGATGTTTGAGTAGATCTGCTTTGTCCTATGGGCTAATTGATGATCGTGGTTGGTATGATTGTATATTTTATTATGGTGCTGTCCTATGGTGCCCAATGTCTCGTGTAAACGTGAGGGATCCTCGCTGTAGGGTGTTGCAATGTGTTCATGATTTGCCTATGGTGGGTTGCTTGAGTGACAGAAGCATAAATCCGAGTAAGTGGGTTGTTGCATATGGCAGTAAAGAGGACTTGATACTTAATGCTATGGTTGGGTTTTACCTTAATGATCTTTGGTACTTGCGGATGCTTGCTAGAGTTCCAATCATAAGTGCATATGATCCAAGTACGGAAAATATGTTAGCTCATGCCTCTCCCTCATATAAAATTGCAAGAATGATTACCGGTCTAGTTATCAATTGCCTAGGGACAAATAACCTTCTTGTTTGACAAAAGCTTTCTACTAAACAACTAACTTTATTATCTTACTTTTTACTCGTAGTTTTATTCCTGCTAAGTATTCCTAGTTTTATTCGTGCAAACTAACCTATCACCTACAAAGTAGTTTCATACTTGTTCTAGGTAAAGTAAGCATTAGCGTCCGTAGAGTTGTAGCGGTGGTCGATTGAACTTGAGGGAATATTTGTTATACCTTTAGCTCCTCGTTGGGTTCGACACTCTTACTTATCGAAAAAGGCTACAAACGATCCCCTACACTTGTGGGTTATCAATACGTCGCCAAATTCTCGTATGAGCGGTTATCCAAAAGGATTCCATCGTAGAGTATGAACTTCTGGCAAAGCATGGAGGCGGCTATCCCGGTTTCATCTGTTGGTTCAAACAAACGGTAATTTCCATTAGACCATTTCATTTCTTCGTCTAATTTGCGGCTAATGCAATAATCCTTTCGTATTAAACTTGTAGGCTAATTTAGAGTCTATGGACGCCGAATTGAGACAAGTCGCTAATGGTTTTGACTATAAGGTCCGTTCATTTGATAAATACGACATCAACGGGTATCGCTTTCGTACCTTTGGCAAAGAACTATCTATGGCCGACCGAAAGTCTACAAATTGTTGTGTCTTTGCTATCGGCGAAGGAGGTACCGAGTATTATGGAAGAGTTGAAGCAATTTATGAACTTCTATTCTATGCTAAAAACCCACCAAACGTCGTAGTCTTCAAATGTTATTGGTTCCAGCCGAAGGAGACTAGAAGGACTCATGAACATATAGGGCTAGTCAAAATCAAACAAAGCATCCGTTTAGATGTTCCCAATATCTATATTACGGCTCAACAGGCGACCCACGTTTTCTATCTACCGTGGGCCTGCCAAACTGATCCAAATATGAATGGTTGGAATGTCGTTTATGAAGTTCCGCCACGTTTTACACCACCCCCCCAATGAAGAGGATTATGAACCTCACATTAACCCAGACATTTCCTCTGCATCTTTGCTGAAGCAGGGGTTTGCGGAGCAGTCAGATTGGTACCACGGAGAAGAAGCAGTGCCCTCGCTAACGAAGACACCGTTGGTGATGTCCTGGCGGAGAGCATGCTCCCGTCCCCCAACCACTGGGATGTGCTGCAGAATACCCAATGGTAGAGAGTGTTCTCCCATCTCCCAGTCAGTGTGCACTACGACAAGGCCGCCTAGATCCGGGGATATATCTGAATTGCGACCCAGCTCGTCGGTGACGGCCGCGACGCAGGGGTCGGCTGGACAGCGGAGCAGAAAAATCTTCGACGGTGTTTGAGACGTGGTCGGAAGACAGGAGCCGATTTACTCGATTATGTTTGAGGAAATTCATGGGAAATTGAGGGGTTCAGAGGATTGGTTTTCCTTTATATCTTCGTCTGGATTGGTTTCAGAGTTCCATACGACTCGTATTGAACGGGGTGAGCGCAGCACTGCACGGCATCGACGGCGTCGATTCGGCGGTGTGGAACGGAGCATCACCACCGCAGGGGATCCCGGGACGGTAGCAACAGGACCCGCAGAGGCTACCGGCAGCGCGAGCAGCGGACGTCCGTGATGTATGCCTTCTTGTCCGCTTCTTCTCCGCCTCATGCATCGATATTTATTGAAGGGGTTGGGAAGGCAGTGGGGAGGCGGAGTTTGACTCCAACTCAGGTCCGCTGGGAGTTTTTTTTTATGCTAGACAAAGTACGAACGAAAATTACATATGTGGATGAACGTACGGACGGATGAAAAGTTACGGACGAAAATTAAGGAGTAAGAAGCAGTAATCCCTTTATTAATAGGTATAGATTAGGTAGAGATTGATGGCCATCTCCATAGCCCGTTGATACGCCGAGTTGATGTGAGACTTTCTTCTTTACTTTTACCCCTTTGAAACCTATCACCATATTCTATTCCACCCATAGTGCTATATCCATGGCTTGCGCTCATGTATTGCGTGAGAGTTGAAAATGCTGAAGCGCGTTAAAAAGTATGAACCAATTGCTTGGCTGACACCGGGGTAGTACATGATTTATATTTTGTGTTAAGAAGACAGAGCATGACAAGGCTATATGATTTTGTAGGGATAGCGTTCTTTAGCCTTGATATTTTGAAAGACATGATTGTTTGTTGGGATGCCAGAGTATTAATGTATTTATGTCAAAACTAGACTATTGCTTTGAATCACTTGTGTCTTAATATTCAAGCCATGATTAGATATATGATCAAGATTATGCTAGGTAGCATTCCACATCAAAAATTATCTTTTTATCATTTACATACTCGAAGACAAGCAAAAATTAAGCTTGGGGATGCTGATATGTCTCCGTCGTATCTATAATTTTTTATTGTTTCATGCCAATATTACACAACTTTCACATATTTTTGGTAACATTTTATATGATTTATTGGACTAACCTATTGATCCAGTGCCCAGTGCCAGTTCCTGTTTGTTGCATGTTTTTGTTTCGCAGAATTACCATATCAAACGAAGTCCAAACGCGATAAAAATTTCGGAGATTTTTTTTGAAAATTTTGTGAATTTTGAGAAGTAGAATCAATGCAAACGGAGTCCAACAACCCTCACGATACATCAGGGCGTGGCCAGGGGGGCCAACCACGGCTTGGTGGGTGCTGCCCACCTCGTACGTCGGTTGGAGCTCTCCTTTGGGAGCAAGGAAGCTAATTTTTGGATAAAAATACCCTCAAAATTTCAGCCCGATCGGAGTTACGTATCTCCGGTAATATAAGAAATGGTTTTCGGCCAGAAAACAGGAACGTGAAACAGAAGAGAACAGAGAGGGAGATCCAATCTAGGAGGGGCTCCTGCCCCTCCGCCGCCATGGCGGCCATGGACCAGAGGGGGATCTCTCCTCCCATCTAGGGGGGAGGCCAAGGAAGAAGAAGAAGGAGGGGGGCTCTCTCCCCTCTCTCCCGATGGCACCGGAACGCCGCCGGGGCAAGCATCGTGACGGCGATCTACTCCAACAACTTCGCCACCGTCAACACCAACTCTCTCCCCCTCTATGCAGCGGTGTAACTCCCCTTGTCCCCTCTGTAATGTCTACTTAAACATGGTGCTCAACTCCATATACTATTTTCCGATGATATATGGCTATCCTATGATGTTTGAGTAGATCCGCTTTGTCCTATGGGCTAATTGATGATCATGATTGGTTTGAGTTGCATGTTTTATTATTGGTGCTGTCCTATGGTGCTCTCCATGTCGCACAAGCGTGAGGGATCCCCGCTGTAGGGTTTGCAATATGTTCATGATTCGCTTATGGTGGGTGGCGTGAGTGACAGAAGCACAGACCCGAGTAAGTAGGTTGTTTGCGTATGGGAATAAAGAGGACTTGATACCTTATAATGCTATGGTTGGGTTTTACCTTAATGATCTTTGGTAGTTGCGGATGCTTGCTAGATTTCCAATCATAAGTGCATATGATCCAAGTACGGAAAGTATGTTAGCTCATGCCTCTCCCTCATATAAAATTGCAAGAATGATTACCGGTCTAGTTATCAATTGCCTAGGGACAAATAACCTTCTTGTTTGACAAAAGCTTTCTACTAAACAACTAACTTTATTATCTTACTTTTTACTCGTAGTTTTATTCCTGCTAAGTATTCCTAGTTTTATTCGTGCAAACTATCCTATCACTTACAAAGTAGTTTCAAACTTGTTCTAGGTAAAGTAAGCATTAGCGTCCGTAGAGTTGTATCGGTGGTCGATAGAACTTGAGGGAATATTTGTTATACCTTTAGCTCCTCGTTGGGTTCGACACTCTTACTTATCGAAAAGGCTACAAACGATCCCCTACACTTGTGGGTTATCAATACGTCGCCAAATTCTCGGATGAGCGGTTATCCAAAAGGATTCCATCGAAGAGTATGAGCTTCTGGCAAAGCATGGAGGCGGCTATCCCGGTTTCATCTGTTGGTTCAAGCAAACGGTAATTTCCACTAGACCATTTCATTTCTTCGTCTAATTTGCGGCTAATGCAACAATCCTTTCGTATTAAACTTGTAGGCTAATTTAGAGTCTATGGACGCCGAATTGAGACAAGTCGCTAATGGTTTTGACTATAAGGTCCGTTCATTTGATAAATACGACATCAACGGGTATCGCTTTCGTACCTTTGGCAAAGAGCTATCTATGGCCGACCGAAAGTCTACAAATTGTTGTGTCTTTGCTATCGGCGAAGGAGGTACCGAGTATTATGGAAGAGTTGAAGCAATTTATGAACTTCTATTCTATGGTGAAAACCCACCAAACGTTGTAGTCTTCAAATGTTATTGGTTCCAGCCGAAGGAGACTAGAAGGACTCATGAACATATAGGGCTAGTCAAAATCAAACAAAGCATCCGTTTAGATGTTCCCAATGTCTATATTACGGCTCAACAGGCGACCCACGTTTTCTATCTACCGTGGGTCTGCCAAACTGATCCAAATATGAATGGTTGGAATGTCGTTTATGAAGTGCCGCCACGTTTTACACCACCCCCCCAATGAAGAGGATTATGAACCTCACATTAACCCAGACACATATGAAGGAGAATTCTTCTAAGAAACACGTCTTTTCAAAAAACGTTTCAAGAACCGCTCTACTTCACCCCAGAACATTGAAGTTGACAGCGACAGTGAATCCGTCTTCACCCTTGAGCCGGAAAAAGAAGAGGTTACTGCTGCGGATGACCTGTAAATGCTTGACCGATTACATAAAGGAGGCCTTCCACATGTTGTTCCCGATGTTCCCGATGAGCACGTCATTCATGATAGTGATGATGACGATGCATTTATTGATCCCAGATCATATATAGACGATCAAGATTATTATTAGTTCATGTCAGGTATTCAATTTTTATTATATACATGATGATGATACACTTAAATTATATACATATTATTATTCATGTCGGTATTCAATTTTTTTATGTTGTACTAATTTCGTTTACTCTTTGTCATGGCAGGTGTTGAAAGATGGTGGGCGCGGGTCCAGAGCGCTCCGCGTCTCCTTCTTCGTCGGCGCGTGGTGGGACTGGTACTTCCATTCCACCCCAGACTCTCCGAAGAGTGTTGCTTGACAATATGCAGACACAGGCGGGCGCTTCTTTGTCGGCGTCGTTGCCCACCGGGAGAGGAGGTTGGGGGAAGAAGAGAGGTAGTAGAGGTACATGTGGTCGCGGGAGAGGTACGCAGGCTTCTACGCCTTCCTCGCCGCTTCGTCCCACGAGATTCCGGAGCAGAGCAGGGATCGGGCTACGTCCCAGCAGACCCGATGGGATACCTGGCCAGATTTGTGTCAGTAGGAGCCGAGTGGCCATGCTGATGGTGGCGGGGATCGGTTTTTTGATAGCGATGGCGAGGTGGTTGAGGGGGGCACCGTCTACCAGCTTGGTAGTACACGGCTCCCGCCCGTGCCGGTGACCCACGAGCAGAGGTGGTCGATTAGGCCTGATGGGCAGAAGTAAGTGCATTTACTCCTTTTTAACCTTTTGCCTTCATGTTTCTTCAAATATCTAATGCGTTGGCCTTGGCATACTGCAGGGGTTGGTGATGTCTACTACGCAACCTTCTTCTTGTAGACTCATGTTGGGCCTCCAAGCGCAGAGTTTTGTAGGACAGTAGCAAATTTCCCTCAAGTGGATGACCTAAGGTTTATCAATCCGTGGGAGGCGTAGGATGAAGATGGTCTCTCTCAAACAACCCTGCAACCAAATAACAAAGAGTCTCTTGTGTCCCCAACACACCCAATACAATGGTAAATTGTATAGGTGCACTAGTTCGGCGAAGAGATGGTGATACAAGTGTAATATGGATAGTAGATATAGATTTTTGTAATCTGAAAATATAAAAACAGCAAGGTAGCAAGTAACAAAAGTGAGCAAAAACGGTATTGCAATGCTTGAAAACAAGGCCTAGGGTTCATACTTTCACTAGTGCAAGTTCTCTCAACAATACTGACATAGTTGAATCATATGTAAATCCCTCACGTGCGATAAAGAGTTCACTCCAAAGTCACAAATAGCGGAGAACAAACGAAGAAATTATTGTAGGGTACGAAACCACCTCAAAGTTATCTTTTCCGATCAATCATATGAGCTATCCCTATAAGTGTCACGAACAGCCCTAGAGTTCGTACTAAAATAACACCTTAAGATACACATCAACCAAAACCCTAATGTCACCTAGATACTCCAATGTCACCACGATTACCCATGGGCATGATTATACGATATGCATCACACATTTTCAGATTCATCATGTTCAATCCAACACAAAGAACTTCAAAGAGTGCCTCAAAGTTTCTACCGGAGAGTCAAGACGAAAACGTGTGCCAACCCCTATGCATAGATTCCCAAGGTCACGGAACCCGCAAGTTGATCACCAAAACATACATCAAGTGGATCAATAGAACATCCCATTGTCACCACGGATATCCCATCGCAAGACATACATCGAGTGTTCTCAAATCCTTTAAAGACTCAATCCGACAAGAAAACTTCAAAGGGAAAACTCAATTCATCACAAGAAGATAGAGAGGGGAAAACTCCATATGATTCATCTATATCAATAAAGCTCGCGGTACATCAAGATTGTGTCATCTCAAGAACACGAGAGAGAGAGATCAAACACATAGCTACTGGTACATACCCTCAGCCCCGAGGGTGAACTACTCCCTCCTCGTCATGGAGACCGCCGGGATGATGAAGATGGCCACCGATGATGGTTTCCCCCTCCGGCAGGGTGTCGGAACGGGCTCCCGATTGGCTTTTCGTGGCTACAGAGGCTTGCGGCGGCGGAACTCCCGATCTAGGTTTCTTTCTGGGGGTTTTGGTATTTATCGGAATTTATGGCGTCGGTCTCACGTCACGGGGACTCCCGAGGGACCCACAAGCCAGGGGGGCGCACCCTAGGGGGGCGCCCCTAGGCTTGTGGCTGCCTCGGGACTCCTCTCCGGTATCTTTTTGCTCCAGTATTTTTTATATTTTCCAAAAATATTCTCCGTAAATTTTCAGCCCATTCCGAGAACTTTTATTTCTGCACAAAAAACGACACCATGGTAGTTCTGCTGAAAACAGCGTCAGTCCGAGTTAGTTCTAATAAAATCATACCAAAATCATATAAAATTATTGTAAACATGGCATGAATACTTCATAAATTATAGATACGTTGGAGACGTATCAGTTGGCAACACACCAAGGATGTCCGCATGCCCAACCAAGTCCTTGGTGTGATTTGCCGGCTAAACTTCCCGGGGTTTGTCACGTTGCCCGGTGAGGGTCAGCTTCCAGAGCTAGGATTGAGATGGGAGCACTACTTGGCTGCCCCGGTCCCACCGGAGGAGACGATCGACGGTGTCTTGTGCCGCACGAGGACCGACATGGTGATCAAAAAGTTTTGGGTAATTTCTCCTTTACACAATTAAAAATCAACAATAGCTAGTTATTGTACTAATCAGTGTTGTCTCGTTTGATTGCAGACCTTCTACAGGTGTGAGGAGGGATACGAGGAGGCCGCGGCATAGGTTATCGGTGCCGAGTGCAAGCGCTTACTACAGAACTTACGGACGAGGCTCGGCCGCAGGCTGTTCGAGACTATTACGCCTCGCGTGGTGTTAAGAAGGACAAGTCGTCGTGCCGCGGAAAGTTTCTAAAGAAGGAGCAGTACATGAAGGTAATTACCTATTCTTAAGGCCTTGTACTTAGTTTCCTTGATTTGATTCGTAGGCGTAGCGCTCAAATTTCTCTTTACTAACTTAGGTGCCCCCGAGATGGTGTGCGGATAAGATGGATTATTGGGAGGCGTTGGTGGATGAGTGATGCTCAGACGAATGGCTAGCCGTCCACAACAATGCCAAGGACCGGCGTGCCAAAATGGTTGGTGTGCCACACCATCAAGGCAGCGCCAACTTATATAAGTTCGGGCGGAACTGGGTATGTGGTTTGCTTCATGATTCATGCAATTCATTCTTGATGCTAGCTTGAGCCCTTTACTAATACTTTGTTCCTCTCTTTTAGGCGCAACACAATAACACAGCCAGAGGTGTAGGACCTCTATGCCATGGCCCATACTGCCTCGTACAAGAAGGCCAAGGCATTCTCTGAGTCTGACCTCGATCATCCCGAGAACTTCACCAACATCTCCTCCCACCACAAGCTCGTGAGGTACAGAGATGAGGGGAAGGCGAGGAAAGGGGAGGACTTTAACCCGAGCCAGCATCCTATTGATCCAGAGCTGGTAATGATAGCTGGTGGCGGGAGGCCCCATGGCTCGATAGCCATTGGAGATGGACTTATACGTTGTCCTCGCACTCTCCGAGAGATCAAGGCGCGCCAAACGAGCTCATGTCCTGAGATAAGGCCTCGTCCACGGCCATTCGAGCTCGCCATCGAGGTTAGTTATACAGACTCAGATATCTTTCCTCCATTACATTGTGTGTGCGGCCATCGATGATTACAATGCTAACGAGGAGTGGTGTTGCAGGCTGCTCTTCAGAAAGACAGGCAACCTAGGCGATTCTGGAGGATAGGGACCGGCAGGCGGCGGAGAAGGATAGGGAGTTGGAGGAGAGGTCGGCTAGGTTGTTGGAGGAGGAGAGGGCACGAAATGACGCGGCTCACCGGGCCATGTACGAGCTCCTCGTGGTAAGTTTCATCTGCATCTTAGACAAATCATGCACGTAATGTTCGTTTCATCACTAACTAATATGACTGACTCGTCAAAACCAAATGTGTAGTCTCTGTGCGACAAGACCGGTCAGACCCCTCCGCCGATGCCAGTCATTGCTCTGGTGACCACGGTGAGTTTCATTTGAATGGTCATTAGTTACTAGTCTTAACATGTGAGTGTCATCATGCTAACGACATTGCAAATGATCTTTGGTGCAGCATAACTCTAGACAAGCATCGCACAAACCTTCTCCAGGTGTAACCGACACGAGCAACACCGGTGCTTCACCTCCGTGATGACGGTAAGTTTTCTCTAGTGTTTTGCTTAACAAATGCATAATGACCTATACTTAGCTTATTTAGTTCATTTATGGCATAATTAGCTTACTTAGATCAAAAAATGCATAATAACCTTGGTTAGCTCTAAAATGACCTATACTTAGCTTTGTTTCCTCCAAAATGACATAATAAGCTTACTTAGCTCCAAAATGACCTATTTTACCTAAGTTAGCTCTAAAATGACCTATACTTAGCTTTATTTCCTCCAAAATGACATAATAAGCTTACTTAGCTCCAAAATGACCTATTTTACCTAAGTTAGCTCTAAAATGACCTTAACTTAGCTTTGTTTCCTCCAAAATGACATAATAAGCTTACTTAGCTCCAAAATGACCTAGTTTACCTAAGTTATCTCTAAAATGACCTATACTTAAATTTGTTTCCACCAAAATGACATAATAAGCTTACTTAGCTCCCAAATGACCTATTTTACCTAAGATAGCTCTAAAATGACCTATACTTAGCTTTGTTTCCTCCACAATGACATAATAAGCTTAGTTAACTCAAAAATGGCATAATTACCTAGGTTAGCTCAATAATGACCTGTACTTAGCTTACTTATGTCAAAAATGGCATAATTAGCTTACTTAGGTAAAAAATGGCATAATAACCTTGGTAACCTCATAAATGTCATATACTTAGCTTATTTTCTTCCAAAATGACACAATAAGCTTAGTTAGGTCAAAAATGGCATAATTACTTAGGTTAGCTCTAAAATGACACAAATAACCAATAAGAAGAAGAAAAACAATAGGAGAAAGAGAAAGAGAAAGAGAAGAAAAACTCTTCTTCTTCTTCTTCTTCTTCTTTTTCTTCTTCTTCTTCTTCTTCTTCTAGTCTTTTTCTTCTAACTTTCTTATTTCCCATTTTGCAGATTTGATTCACTTCACGGAAGCTTGCATTGATGGAGTGCTTGTGTTTACTTTTTGTTTTGATTTTGTATCGATGAACAATGTGAAACTTGCTACCTATGGATGAAACTATTGTAATATGGATGAAACTATGTATGTATGGATGAAACTATTGTAATATAGTGAAACTTGCACTTTTGATTTGGTATGTCTGTTGGATGATCATATCCATATAGTAGGGATATAGTTTCTTATGTGTTGGATATCATATATTTGTTGTGAAACTTGCACACATTGTTTGCCCTGTGAAATATATATATATATATATATATATATATATATATATATATATATATATATATATATATATATCATATATTTGCCTGTGAAAATGCTTGGATATAACAAAAAACAGAATAAAAAGGGGCAATACAGGCACTTTGTCGTCTGCCACCGACGGCAAAGGTGACACGTGGCAGCAACCTGTGCAACCTCGGAGCACTTGGTCTGATCCATTTGGTCACTTTGCCGTAGGCTGGCAGACGGCAAAGTATGACATTTTGCCGTCGGCTGGCACATGGCAAAGTATGCCAGTAGCCACCTAAGGCCAGCTGACCCATTTGGCCACTTTGCCGTCTCTGAAAGACGGCAAAGGAGCTTGTCTCTTTGCCGTTTGCGGGCAGACGGCAAGGGATGCCGTTAGCCACCTAACGGGGCTAACCTTAACGTTATGCCGTCCACTCACTGTGCCGTCTGCAGGGCATATAGGGCAGAAGGCAAAGTTGTTTGCCGTCCGCTTTACTTATGCAGATGGCAAAGTAGCCCTTTACCGTGGTTTTCTATGCTGGAAGTGGGACCGTCTGCTGGCAGACGACAAAGGAGTTTGCCGTCCGTGAACCTATCCTTTGTCGTCCGCCATGGCAGACGACAAAGTACCTGATTCCTGTAGTGTATATATAGGCATCTCCAAAAATCCAACAGTTACAACATTATTGCCCAACTCGGTGAAACCGAAGTGAAAAATCGGTTGCACCGACTAGTGCAAAATGTGGCAACTTTAGGGTTTTCGGTGAGACCGATATGGAATTCTCGGTGGTACCAATATGAGTGGCCGAGGGCAGTTACAAAACTCGGTGAGATCGATTCACAATTCTCGGAAATTCCGATTTTGTAAATGAGACATCAGAGAGTTGGTCACTGATCTCGGTTGCACCGAGTGTGAAACTTGGTAGTATCGAGAAGAAGGTTTTGGCTAGGGTTTCTGTCTAGGGTTTTGACTCGGTGTAGCCGATAGGATATTGTTGGTGGCACCGATTTTGAGTGGTAGGATCTATGACAGAATATTTGTGGGAGAGCTTGTGAGTGTTTTTGGTGGCTAACACTTGATCATTTTGAGCATTTCATTCACCATTATTACCTCACCCCCTTTTGATAGGATTGGCTTTCCTATGAACTCAAAGTGATTTCTCACAAAGCAAAATGTAGAGTCTTCATGCTTGTAGCTTGGTCAATCCTATTCCTTCTAATGAAATATATGTTGTTATTAATTACCAAAACCACCTAGGGAAAAGTTGTGCTTTCAAGGATGCCGCTAAGCTTGCTAATGAGGCAGCCGTTCGGGCTTATGACGAGCAGTTTTCGACTTATGAGGAGGATCTTCAGACTTATCACGAGGCTCTCTCTGGTTACACTCAGTGGCTTGATGATGATGCTCGTGCCGTGGCTGTTCTCACTGCTAGTGTTCTGCCTCAGTTTGCCCTCTGAGTTCCTCGACCTCCCTACCGTATTTGAGATGTGGACCCGTCTTCGCCAGCGGTATCAGCCCTCTGGTGATGCTTTATACCTGTCTGTGGTCTGTCATGAGCATGCTGTTCAGCAGGGCGACTCTACTGTGGATGATTTCTATGCACAGAGTTCTGCTATTTGGCGTCAGCTGGATTCTCTCCGTACTGCTGGTTGCCATACTTGCCAGTGTTGCCAGGCTGTGCGGTCTGATTTGGAGTTTCATCGTATTTATATAGTCATGCAGGCTTTTATATTTACGCCATTGTATAAGGGGTTTCCTGCATATTCTTCACCTGTACATGTATATATATACTGGCCTATGGCCTCCTGAAAATACAAGTTGCATGTTTCCTAACACATTGCATTGCATACAACACAGGAGATCGAGTTGGGGAAAGAAAAGGTATACGGAACAAAGCGCGCAACCCAAGGATCAAATGTCGGACTATCTATCCATCTACAGTAGAACAACGTAAATCGTCTAAATGCTCATCGTGTGGAGTGTACACACGCGTAGCTATCTAGTCATTTAGATGATCATCTACAGGAAAACAAAGTGAATCGTCTAGATGCTATCTACAGGAGAACAAAGTGAGTCGTCTAGATGGTCATTTACAGGAGAACAAAGTGAGTCGTCTAGATGCTATCTACAAGGAAAACAAAATGAATCGTCTAGATGCTCATCTAGAGGAAAACAAAGTGAATCGTCAAGATACTCCCTACAACGCTATCTGTTGCAGATTCTCATCTACCAAAGAACATACATAGTCCAAAAGATACAAACCACGACAGTAAAGCCACATGTTTCAGCCCACTGCAACATACAGAGATAGGTACATCAGACTTGCATTAACTGGAGTCGTCGCTAACTAAATGTACTAAAAGCCCTTGATCAATCAACGCAAATGCAAGCCCACGGGTTGAGACAAACATATCTTATGTGCGTGTTGTGTTCCAGCCGAATCAATAAAGCGAAGAGTCGTGAGGCTGCTGTGTACGTGCATTTTAGCCGGTCTAAACAAACTGCGTCGTTTTGAGGCACCTGGAAATTTCAGTCAGAAGTTCTTGAACCGGAATCTCACACGGTGCACGTGTAGACTTGGCGTTCGAAAGAATAATGAGGGTAGTGGTCCGAGCAGGAGGTGGACACCACGGGACTTGCCTGCTCCCTCGTCATGCTCCCATCCGTGCTCCCGACTGTTCATTTGGCATCCAACGGCCGCACCATTTTCTCCTCCCGTGCCCCCCTTTTCTAGGAAAAAGAAAAGGCAAAAGAATCCCTGTGTATTTTCTTCTTCGGTTCTTCCTCACGTATACAGTCATTGTCGTCAAGCCCATGGCCGGAGTCCATCATAAGCTCAGCGAGCTGTTGAACCACACTGGGCTCCAACCTCCAAGTCCCTACTGTATACTAGCTCTTCAGTTCGAATTCTCAGAAAAAAAACTCTTCAGTTCGTAGTACTTCGTACGCACGGCACAACGTCAAGGAGTACACGGCGGGGTGCCGGTGAGCGCTGGCTGGACGGTTCTGGCCACACCTTGGGTCGCTGCTCGTTCACTGACGGTCATATCCTAGTCGCAAATCTCACCTTGCATGCTCTTGGCTCGTCGGCCGCGAAGGGACCACTCGCCCGGCGGCACCATCATCATCTCGGGCGCGACGGTGACGAGCATGTCCACCATCCACGTGGTTCAAGCTGAGGCTATGCACAAATCCGCACTATCAAGAGCCACGACGTGATCGAGCTTGAGATGCCGCCGCCCGCCGGTCGCCGCACAAACAACCCAGTGTCGACCGCCATCAACAAATCTTCCTGGCGTTGCATGTTGTCGGCACTGTCACCATATCGTGGCGTATATCATGTCCGTATCGCCGGGGACGAGACGGACACTGCGGGGCAAAGCCATGAGCTCGTGGATCTTCGTTGCGTTCATGGCTGTGTCCACATCTCTCGAACTGCGGGTATATGAACGACATACCATGTTCAAGCGGAGCATCGGTCTACAGCTGCCGCGCGTGCCGTGCAAGCGCCGGTGAGGAACACGTTGTTCCCTCCGCTGCTGGCGTGCGTGCGCTGCCGTGGTGACATGCCCGTTGAGCAAGGACATGGTGAAGGAGAGCAAAGAGTAGACCGTGGCCGCCTGGCTCGTCCGCGGCGGCGATGGTGTGCGGCCCGTGGGAGAATAGATCACGTAATACGTATGGGAGCGGGAGGGATATGGGAATACGGGGATTGCCTGATTTCTTTTCGAGTAGAAAAGTGACACGGGGGAGGAGAAAATGGTGCAGCCGTTGGATGTCAAATGAACGAGTCGGGAGCATGATGGGAGCATGCCGAGGGAGCAGGCAAGCCCCGTCCGACACCACGTGCTCTGTCATTCTTGTGAGCTGGTGATCTGCAATTTTGTCAATTGTTATGTATAAACATTCTTTTGTCAGCATGGTGTTTTACTGATATTGATATTTTAGTTCTTTTTTGTTATGACCAAATTTCCCGCGTAGAAAATAAATTAGACATTTGTGATTATCAAGGTCTTATATAGTACTTGCAACTTAAACACATTGGCAACTTTTATTCTAGTCGTACGTAATTTTCTTGATGATGTCAACCTAGTGAAATTATCATAGTTCTTGACTATCCCTTAGTTATTTTTGTTTGGATGTAGTGATCATCATGTATAATTTAGAATTTTCTTCAGTTATCTTATGCTTTGAGTAGGTTGGTCTTGCATGGATGCACTGAGGGGCATGTATGATCTAGGATCTTTCAGATTAATTTTTATTTTGTTGATGTTGACTCGTCTAGGGTTTTACAAGCTAGGGTTTTAGAGAATTCTGACTTGTGCAAGCAACACCATCCATGCATGTCTTCACTTCTGGTTCCTCTTCTGCTATTTGTCTCCATTTAAACTTTATGATCTTCTATCTTTCTCCACCTTCCTCCATGTCTACCTCTATGTTAATGGCGGCAGCTGGAGTTTGAGGAAGAAGAAGGCGGGAACGACTGCGATCTGGGGTTGGGGAAGAAGGTGGGGAAAAGTGTGCTGGCGGCGCAGGGGTACGTGTTAGCGGGTTCAAGGATTCGGTTTGCCAGCTCGGTTTAGTGGACCCAAGGGGATTCGACTGAAAATTAAACAGAATTCAGTCAACTTTCCTATCGAGTTTCCTTCTTGACCGTTTATTCATTATCTGACGGCTCGGAGGCAAAGTGAATGAAACAAAAGTTAATTTCAGATACCTGACACATAGGTGCTCCCGGAATATATACGTGCGTAGCTATCTATTCACGCAACTTTACCAGGCGCAGCGAAGCGAGCCATACCATCTGGTTAGACATACAGAGGAGCCAAGTGGCCGATCTCACAAGTATCAATACTAAAGAACAATGCTCCAGCCAACAAATGGTTAGACGTATGGAGGAGCCAAGTGGTCGATCTCATAATTGATTTATATGTAGCAAAAATTAGTACCATTGAAAATTTGTTTTGAATACGAATGCAAGATATAATTCTTATGGCATATATATCCCTTATATTTTGCCAATTAAATTTACGGTGAAAGCACTAAACCACAACTAACTAGGATTCATCGGCACCTTGGAGCAACTAAACCAAAGCTAACACACTGCGGAAGGCATCATATTGTCTTTGTGTGAGTATAACCTTTTTCGGTTGTTAACGACAAGCAATTATATATGTTTTGGGTATAGCGGTGATACAATAGTGCATGTATACGAATTCAATGACATCATTTTGATGCCACACTAAACTACTTAATAACAGAGTAAGTGCGATTTTTCTTTTTAGATTGCAATAGAGTAGTTCTTGGTTATAACGTTCGTCTTAACCAATCAAATATGGCTTATGCATCGGGGGTGGAGGGACTATATATTATTGACTGACCAATCAATATAGCAATAAAAGTATAGTGCAGTCAACTTGGCAGACATATGATCAAACATACTACTTCAAATACTCCTTTTGTTGATTGATAACATTCCCTTACTGTTTCGCTTTAGCAAGCCAGATTTGCACCAATGATATCCAGAGGAGTAAGGTATATTTGCATCCAATGGTCGATATCCAGACTAGGAAGGTATCGATTCCAACATAGCAGCTAGCTAGCTAGGAGATACATAACTTGCAGTGAGAAAGAGTGGCCGATCCATCATACATGCTTGCATGGTCCATACGTACAGGACACATCCACACACATATGTATGTAACATAAGCATTTCAACTTTACACCTTTAATTCTTCTGGCCGGCACAACAAAAAAAATAAAAAAAATCATTTTTGCCTCATCAGGCAGCTTGCCATGCACGCATACACACACACACACTTCAAGCTCCATCGTGTGTGTTGTGCACCACAAGCAAGCGATCGCTGGGCACACATGCATATAGCTGCAAGCCCTTTAGGCAGGCAGGCAAGCTAACTAGCTTGCATGCTCTTGTCCTGCCTGCCTTTGATAAAGCCTATCTAGGTATCTCGCTATCCATCTCTCTCTGTACCACACATGCACACTTGCACGCACCTTGTCTCTCCCTTTGATATCATGCTCCTAGTGCACATCATGCTTTATCAAAGTGCAAGCATATCATGCACATCAAATTTCCTGTTATGACCTTTAGCTCTAACTAATTCCGAAACTGACCTAGCTTTTAAATTTTTTTCGAATCTGACCTCTTTTGGTGACGCTAACATCCCTGGCGTCTGGTTCGCACGGCAGACGCCGAGGTCTCCGGCGTCTGGTCACGGGCCCCACACGGTGGGCTGGCCCGTTGACTCGCTGACGTGGCAAAGGGCCAGACGCCAGGGACCCTGGCGTCTGGTCCTGGTAACAGAATCAGCCGCACGGGCCCGCCCCACCCCTTCCCATCTTCTTCCTTGGACCGAACAGATCGGCTGTGCTCTCTCTCTCGCCCCTCTTCCCCCTCACACCTCCCCCCCACTTGATCTAGTCCATCCTCCACCCAAATCCGTGGATCTGAGCCCCCCAAGCATCCTTGAGGTATTCTCCCCCAATCCCTCCAATTAGTTTTTGTTAGAACATCTTGTTTTTAGAGCATTATTGAAGATTAGGTGATGTTAGATTAGTAGATGATTTCTAAGTTTTAGTAATTTTTGTGTAGTTGTTAGATGATATAGATGATTTGTTGTTTAATATGTATGCAATTATATTTCGTTTTGTTCAATATGTAGATGAACATTTTGTTGTCATATTTTTTTTGAAAAGAGATGATGAAATATGATGCTTGTGTGATGAATGGGTTGTTCAAGATGATATGTTTGTGTACTCAAGATGATATGTGTTGCATATTTTGTCAATACGAATGTTTTAGAGAGATGTTCCTTATGAAGAAATATTGCATATATTGTTCATGTATTTAAATATCATGATATGTTTTTTGGGTAGGATGGCGGATGATGAGGACAAGGGCCCTTGGTATGACGGATTAATCCAGGAGTTCGACAAAAATCATCGTGCTCGTGCCCTTGAGAATCGGAAGGTAAGAAGGAAGACTTATAAATTGTTGGTGTGTTTTCATGTGCGTTCTTCGGCTGATATGAACCTCACATTTTTTTTGCAGAATATAGTAGCTATGCGCATGAGGGGTCATGGTGCTAATGACTTCCCGTACGACGAGCGGTACGAGCCGTACATTGCCCGATTGGGTCTTCTTCCCTTTCTGTTGCAATTCAAGCGACCCCCGCCACCGGTGAACAGCGCGGCACTCACCGCACTTGTGGATCGTTGGAGGCCCGAGACACACTCTTTTCACCTTCCTTGTGGGGAGATGACGATGACCCTAGAGGACATGGCCATGATAAGCGGCCTTCCTATCAACGGCCTTGCTGTTACGGGTCATGTCAGCTCCAATAACTGGCGTGATCGTGTTGGCGTTTTAATTGGTGTTCAGCCCGATAAGCCAGAGCCAGGCCAAGCTGACAGAGCGAAAGTGAAACATTCTTGGCTGAAACTTGTCAGAGGAGTAGACAATCCGTGCCCTCAGGATGCCAACGAGATCGTCGTGCAGCAATATGCTCGGGCCTATCTTTGGTATGTATTAACCAAAGTAGTCTTCACAGATGCAACCGGGAACTCATCCCTCTGGATGTATTTGGAGCTACTCAGTGAGTGGGATACTCAGTATAGCTGGGGTTCAGCGGCACTAGCATACCTCTATCGTCAGGTAACAGCAATTTGCACATATTTATCTTGCATTTTTCATGCGCCACACGGCCACACATTGCTAACATGTTTGTGTAATGGCAGTTGGACCTTGCGTGTAAGAGGACAAAAGGTGCATCCTCATTATCCGGATTTGTGTGGGGCTTATCTGTGTGGATGTGGGAACGGTTGCCAGTTGGACGGCCCGTGTTTAAGAACCCCCAGCACCCAAACCCGGGTGAGCATGAAGGGCTTCATCATGATGATCCATATCGGCGCCCCACAATTGCACATTGTTGGGATCAAGTGAACGTTTACACAGGAAGCTCTCATGTGCGATACAAGTGTTATGTGAACGAGCTGGACACTTTGACTGCTGAGCAGGTACCAACAAGTTAATTGAGATAAAGTGTAGTGAAGATCGAAATTTATACCTAACATGTTAGGTACTCCTGTTGTAGGTTTTCTGGAAGCCTTATGTGAACGATCGTAAGTTCTCCCTCAACCATATGTGCACGCGTGATAGTCATCTTTGGCGGGCGAGGTGTCCAATGATATGCTTTTACGCGGTTGAGTGGCACTTTGTAGACCGTGTTGCTGGGCAATTTGGCAAACTACAAGTTATTCCAAAGGAGGAGAGCAAGGAGGTAATCTCAGCTATCCATCGGTGAGCAAAAATGTCTTTGAGATTTGTAATTGAGCATTGTGAAAGTCTATGTTCGCTAATGGTTTAAAACATGCATTGTTTGTAGGTTCGATCGAAGGAACCATCAGGATATATCGGATTGGGCGAACAAACACCGTAAGTGGATAGAAATGTGGAATCAAAGAGAGACTTTACTCGAGTCAGAGAATAGACCCCACAATGAATCAGCATACCAGAAGTATCTTCTGTGGTATGGGAAGCGTTACCGGTTGAAGCTTAAGCCCGGTTGGACTCAGGAGGAGTGGTCCGAGTTGGTGTCGGAAGACCCATCAGCTGCAGAAGGTTATCATGCCTTCAACATGGCGGTGAGAGAGACCCGAGGGAGTCAAGTTGACTACGCACCCATGCATGACGAACTGGTAATTCAATGAACAACCTAGTATTACCTCGTCTTTTTCAAATATGAATGTATGAATGTTTGTTGTGTTAATGAATTGCAGGGCAGAGAGTTGCTTTTGTGCGTGAACGATGCGAATGTAGCACTCAGTCATCCGAGTGGAGGTGGATTATCTGAGAGAACTCTTAGGACCACGATGGAGGTATGACCATATTTAGTAAATCTTAACTTAATGGATTAGTTATTTGCATCTAACATATTTTGTTGTGTTGTCGCAGAAGTTTAGGAAGAGGTTCCACGAGATGGCAGCTATGCTTTCTTGCCACGGTGCTAAATCCGTGGACGTGTTTACAGGTGGTACTAGCCGCTCCAACAGAGCTAATCGTCGTCATCTCCGTAACGAGGAGATAGAGGAAGAGGAAGTACAAGAAGAGGAGCCGACACAAGAGGAGCAGGCACAACAAGAGCATGAGTTCGATATTGATGCTCCACAACCGTCACAACCTACACAACCGAAGAAAGGCAAAGGCAAAGATAAGACACCTAAAGTGCCAAGAAAGAAGAAATGGAATAGTAGATTCCAAAGCCCCGAGTATCCTCATAAGCTTTTGCCTAAGGGAATGACTAGAGAAGTGGATAGCGAAGAGGAGGAGGAGGAAGAGGAGGAGGAGGAGGCGTCTAGTGCAGAAGAGGAGGAAGAGGAAGTGGCTAGAGGAAAGGGAAAAGCCAGTAAGAGAGGAAGAAGGAACTGAGCAAGAAAAGTTCGTCCCTAGTTCTCTAATGCCATTTCATGAACTTGGTGAATGTGATGTCGTATGTTAGTTAAATTTGTAAGAACTTGTCGTGTAGTGAACTTTTTATGTTGTCTTGAAATCGTGAACATTTATGTTGTGTTGAATTAGTGGAGTGAACTTTTTATGTTGTGTTGAAATCGTGAACATTTATGTTGTCTTGAATTAGTGGAGTGAACTTTTAACTTGCTATGAATTTGTATGAACATGTCACAAACATAAGTTGTTGGAACTGTGTCCAGGGAGCCAGACGCCAAGGAGAATGGCTTCTGGCCTGAGCAGTGGGACCAGACGCCAAGGCGTATGGCATCTGGCCTGAACAGGGGACCAGACGCCAAGGACGGTGGCGTTTGGCCTGGGTTTCATCACAGCAGCCTCAAATCACATAAGCATTAAATAATTTGAAAGTACATAAGCATAAAACAGTTTCAAATCACCTAAGCACAAATAGTCTCAAATGACATAAGCATTACATAGTCTCAAATCACTTAAGCATTACATAGTCTCAAATCACTTAAGCATTACATAGTCTCAAACCACTTAAGCATCATGACCATGATGGTCCATAAGTAATGCCATTATAGTTCAAATGACATAAACATAACATATGCCCACATGAGGGACATTGCCGTATTGGAGGAGGCTCTACGTACCAACTAGGTTTCATGAATAAATGCAATTCAATAAACCTTCTCCATTTCCATTCTTCGAACATTCAATAACCCTTGCAAGCATTCTTGCCCTCTCTTCTTCACGAGCCTCCTTCTCCTTGTGTGCCCTCTCCTCCTCACGCTTCTTATGCTTCTTCAACTCCTTCTCACGACGCCAAAACTCCTGCTCCCGTGCTAAGGATTCCTCAAAAAGGGCTTGCCTCCGCATGCAATCTCGATATTGGTCCTCTTGCACATCTTGTGGTACTTCGTGATCTATCCAACTGAAGTAGTTGCAAAGTGGAGGAGGCGACTACATAAAAGGCAAGTTTGAATTAGTAATATGAGTTCAATCAAATTGAAATTATTTGGATGTCACATCTAACATACCGGTGGTACGTCATATGCGTGGGCTGGCCGCGCGCGGTCATGTGCGTAGTTGGGGCACAAGAAAAATCTTCTACCTTCTGTCCATGCCTTTTTACGGTCAGTGGACACCTTCACCTTGCAAACATCGCCGCACCAACATGGTGGTGTGGGCACATCCTTCTCCTTCTCCTGGTCCAACTTTGCCTCCCTCCACGTCTTCGGCATGTCATCTCGGTCGGCGCACGGCGGCCTCGGCCTCGTCACGGAACCAGATGAAGCCATGCCTACAAAAGGAACAACTGTTAGCACAAGACAAGAACAAACTGAATGTGTAAATACAATAAAACAAGAAATGCTATGATTTGTATGAACACATAATGTACCATTTTTATTGTATCAACCATCTGGATTATGCAAATAACCAAATGCCGATCCATTATCAACCCGTCCTCTACAACCAACACCACCTCTAACACTTGATCCTCCTCCACGGCTAGTCCTTCCTCCACGGCTAGTCCTTCCTCTACGGCTACCACCATCAACTCTCCCCCCTCGTTCACCACCTGATCCTCCTCCAACCCTAGTCGTTCCTCTACGGCTACCACCATCACCTCTCCCCCCTCGTTCACCACCTGATCCTCCTCCACGGCTAGTCCTTCCTCTATGGCTAGTGTCCCCATTTGACGTTTTCCTTTTCTTGCATGTCCGTGCATTGTGTTTCCCTTCATCGCAACCCCGACAATTTATGGTGTCAGGAGCCTCCATGAAGTGACCGCTACCAAATTGTTTCATGCTCGTGTATCCAGCCAGGTCATCCATATCACCCCTGAACCTCTTAGTTCTCCTTCTTCCCTTCGTCTCCACCTTCATGAGGGGGTCTGGCTTAATATGGGGACCATGATACTCAGGCCACTTTGATTGGTCTAAGAAAGGATGAAACCGAGGCGCCCATGTCAACCTAGTAGCTTCCACATGGAACTCTTGCATCCTCACGGTTTTCCGATCACAAACAGAAATGTGGGCAGCCTGAGCCGCTGTTATCAAATGCGAGCATGGCCAATGGTACTTGCTAGGCCTCTCGCACTGGCACCACCGTGACTTGAGGTGCACCTCAAAGGCGGCACCACCATATGAATAACCATCTCGTGTTGTGCCACCTGGCTCGTCAATTTGATAGATCATTTTAGTTTTGTCGAATGTGATAATTTATTGGTGCGAAGACTTGCTTGCTTGGTGCTGAAGCCATTCATCAACCTTTTCCGGATAATCCATGTTTTCACCAATCCAATTGGCGGTCTCTTCTGAATGCATCTGAAAGTAATCATTAAACTTGAAGAAGGTATACTCCACAATTGCAGTCACCGGCAATGAACGTGCACCCTTGAGCACGTTGTTGAAACATTCAACCAGGTTGCTCGTCATGTCACCATATCGCATACCTCCATCGTCATGAGCGCATGCCCACTTGTGCTTCTCACTAAAATTCCTTGTTAGGAAATCTTTGCCACCTTCGTTCACCGCTGCAAAGAGTTTGTTGTACCGAGCATCGAAAGCTTGGGTGGTGAAGGCCACACATACATGGGTAAGGTCTTTGCTTAACTCCTTGCTCTTGCATGCCCGATAAAAGTTGGCCACGAAATGCCTCATGCACCATCTGTGGTGAAGCTTTGGAAAACCTGGAATATCAATGTTCACTGCCTTCAGTATGCCATGGTGCCGGTCCGATATGATGCATACCTCGCTAGCACCAATCACATTGTGCCTCACATGACCCATGAACCACTCCCAGTTGTCTTGGTGCTCAGAAGGTACCAAAGCAAATGCCACTGGCAACACATTGTCATTCGACGAGTGAGCCATTGCTATCATTAATGTGCCCTTGTATCTCCCCGTCAAGAAAGTGCCATCTATAGACAAGACCGGACGACAATGCTTAATTAAATGCCGCCACACATTGTCCATAACTCCAGAAGGCACGGTGGAACACTCCATGATTATCATCGACCACATGATACATGCCCGGGTTCCTATGTGCAATCGCTCCCAACAACCTCGGGAGCTGGTTGTATGCTTCTTCGTAACCACCATACAACATCCTAATAGCATTTGCCTTGGCCTTCCATGCCTTTCCATACGTGACTTGATAAGCAAATTGTTTTTTCACCATCCGCATGAGAAACCTCACTTTGATAGTGGGATCAACGGTTATGTCTCTCATAAATTTGTATCTGAGGTACTCTGACGTGAGCTCGCGGTGTGTCGTACAGAGTTCTTTCTTTGGCGGTTTGCACCTATGAGTGGCAACACAACTTCTTAAGACCCATTCTCCGGTTTCTTCAAGCTTTCTGCAACGAACCTTCCATGGACATCCTTCTCCTGCTTTCTCACACTTCACGGTGTAACGCAATTTTATGTCAGAGTGCTCAACCAAAAATGGCATGTGGTTCCGAATGGCATAGTCAGACAACCAAACCTTCATCCCAGCCAAACTTGGGAACTTCACTCCTTTCTTCAAATAAGCATTCTCATCCTTGTTCTCCTCCCTGGGCTCGGCTGGATCCGGGCAAGGTGTTGGCTCAATCGCCGTCATTCTGAGGCCACCATCAACTACGGCTTTATGAGCAAGGCTGAGATCTCGAAACAAATGAGTTCTTTTTTCCAAGCCGGTCAACTCAAAGTGAATTTGGTTTTCCTCCTTAGTGAATCCATCCTCGTCCAATTCTTCCTCAGGACCTTCGTCATCAGAGTCATACCCATATGCACGCCTAAAAGGTAACTCACGATCCATTTCTTTTTGCGCTATGTAGGCATCCAAGTCACCAACATCATTACCATGAAACCCTTCCAATAGCTCATCCTCGTCATCATGTTCAATTACTTTGTCACTACCAATCACCTCAACTTCATTTACTTGGCTAGTTGGTGGTTGACTATAAACATTAGGGGCATACAACTCAACCTCATTTGCTTCATTGGTTGGTGGTTGAGGATGTGGTTTGCGATAAGCATTGGAGGCATCAACCATAACCCTATGCTCAACAAGAGGCATACTTGTCCTCTCGGTCAGTGAGGAAGAGACATGTCTGTTCAAGTCAATTGCAAACCGAGGAGGTTCAACCTTGGTAGCAAACAATTCAAGTGACTTGTCTTCCGATTGACCAACTTTTTCCTTGTACACATACCAATGCAAATCCGATGTGATAGGCATACTTTTTAAGTGAGATTTGGCTCCTACTCCAACATCATACCTTCCTATTAACTTAACATCATCATTGGGTCCATCCACTCCAAAACATGTCTCACTTTTGCAACAACCTCCTCATAGCTAGGGATTGTATCAAACACCATTGTTTCCTCACCCGGGTCGGCATTGTTACTAAAAAAATGCCTCCTTGTCCATATAATGAACATTAACAAGTCTCTCCATCTAAAAACAACAACATGAATTTAACGCATCAATGACAACTGTTAGTTATCTAAAAACATAAATTATACCCAAATAATATCAACACTACATGTGTCATTAATTAAGATACACTAAGCAAAGTTAACCCATAAACACTAACAAACCCTAACCCCCAATCTTTCTACTCATAAAGCAAATATTCTTCCTACACCAAGCATATCCCTATTACCAAAGATAAACAAGATATTCAAACACACTAAAATTGGGAGATCTCATGAACTAGGGTTCCTCCAAGATGTAAAAAATCTAGCAAACTAACAAGATTTAACCAAAAAAAATTGGATGATTCGGAGGAGATTACCACAAGCAACAAAGTGATGGAAAGATCCACCCAAGGGAAGCACCTTTTGGAGAGGATTTGAAGGGGGGCTTGAGAGGTGGGAGAGAGGGGGAGAGCAAGAAGGCAGCAGCAAGCTCGGGCTGGATTGGGGAGAGTGAGTAGGGTGGGTCCCACCCACTCTCCCGTGGGGTTAGTTCACTTGCCAGTACCAGACGCCAGGGTCTGTGCCGTCTGGGTCCCCTTTGCCACGTCAGCGAGTCAACGGGACAGCCGGCCGTGCGGGCCCGTGATCAGACGCCGTGGACCTCGGCGTCTCCCGTGCAAACCAGACGCCAAGGATGTTGGCGTCACCAAAAAAGGTGAGATTCGATTTTCTTTTAAAAGCTAGGTCAGTTCCGGAATTAGTTAGCCCAAAAGGTCATAACAGAAAATTTGTCCTCCCAGGCCCTTTTGCACTTTGTTCCTAGACTAGATCGACCTTTTGCACTTTGTTCCTAGACTAGATCGACAATGGTCTCTCTTTATTCTTTAATTCCCCAGCCACATGTCTGCCTCTTTTGCTTTCTCATCTTCTAGCTCTGGTTCCCTCCCCTCCTCCACTTTGATTGTACATGCATATGATATGGGGCGGGAGCCACACGGGTGTATATCCGAATAATCTCTAGATGGTCACATATCTTCCGTTGCTGATAGGTTGAAAAATTGCCGACGTACGGCTTTACATTCCGCCTAGGGTGAAGTCCAGGTTCTATCACCTTTACGGACACACAGGGAGCCGTACGTCGAAAGGATGCTTGCATGCGGGAAATGGAAGAAAAAAATGATTGCTACTGCACTAACTATGACAAAGCATATCATGGCCATGCATTGTCGATGAGGTATTGGAGATAGTAATGATGATCACCGGAACCCCTTGGGAAAAAAGGCGAGTACGAACAAATATCGAAGGATAGGATTTGATGTCGCCTGGCCGGTTGGCATCCGTACGTGGTACCACCAGGCCTCTCAGCTGCACAAGCAAAAGGAAGAAAGGAAAAGGAAGTATCACGAGGAAACGATATATGGAACAAAGCGCCGCAACTGAAGAATCAAATGCCGGCCTATCTATCCATCTACACATCTTTTCTTCAGTGGGAGTCCATTGCATTGCATGCAACACAGGCGATCGAGGTGGGGGAAGAAAAAGTACAGGGAACAAAGCGCGCAACCCAAGAATCAAATGCCGTCCTATTTAACCATCTACAGTAGAACAAAGTAAATCGTTTAGATGCTCATCGTGTGGAGTGTACACACGCGTAGCTATCTAGTCGTTTAGATGCTCATCTACAGGAAAACAAAAGTGAATCGTCTAGATGCTATCTACAGGAGAACAAAGTGAGTCGTATATATGTTCATCTACACGAGAACAAAGTGAGTCGTCTAGGTGCTATCTACAGGAGAACAAAGTTAATCATCTAGAGACTCCCTATAGCGCTATCTGTTCCAGATTCTCATCTACCAAAGAACATATATACTCCAAAAGATACAAAACACGGAAGTAAAGCCACTTGTTTCAGCCCACACCAACATAGGCGGATAGGTACATCAGACTTACATTAACTGGAGTCGTAGCTAACTAAATGTACTAAAAGGCCTTGATCAATCAACCCAAATGCAAGCTGTATGATGATGGAATTGCACGATGTATTGATCAGGTGCAACCGCACGTATATATGATGTACAAGGTGGGCCACGACCTCAACTATACAAGACTAGGAGGTGGGCCCAAACACAATATATGCACACACATATATATATACTCAACACCCCCCCCCCCCCCACAGTCGAAGCGGCACCATCGCAGATGCAAAGACTGGATCGGAACTCCTCGAAGGACGCCGTGGGCAAGCCTTTGGTCATGATATCTGCAAACTGTTGGGAGGTCGGAACGTGTAAGACACGAACGTGGCCAAGGGCGACCTGATCCCGAACAAAATGAATATCAAGCTCAATGTGCTTGGTGCGGCGATGATGAACCGGGTTGGCGGAGAGGTAGACGGCCGAGACGTTGTCGCAGTAGACCACCGTTGCCTTGTCGACTGGGCACGAGAGCTCATGAAGAAGCTGACGAAGCCATGAACACTAGGCAACGACATTGGCCACGGCGCGATACTCAGCCTCAGCACTGGACCGGGAGACTGTAGGCTGCCGCTTGGAAGACCACGAAACCAGTGATGGTCCAAGGAAGACACAGTAACCCGAGGTGAAGCGACGGGTGTCAGGGCAGCCGGCCCAGTCAGTGTCGGTGTAGGCGGTGAGCTCGGTGGAGGCAGAGGCGTGCAACGTGAGACCAAGGTCCACAGAGCCACGGATGTAGCGGAGGATCCGCTTGACGAACGTCCAATGAGCATCTCGAGGGGCATGCATGTGAAGACACGCCTGCTGCACAGCATACTGGAGCTCCGGTCGAGTGAGAGTGAGGTACTAAAGAGCACCCACAATAGACCGGTAGAAAGGAGCATCCGGAGCAGGAGAACCATCAGCAGCAGAGAGCTTGGCCTTCGTGTCGACAGGGGTGACTGTAGGTCTACAATTAAGCATGCCAGCACGGTCAAGGAGCTCAAGAGCGTACTTCTGCTGGTGGAGGAAGAAACCATCAGGACGGCGCACTACCTCGACACCGAGGAAGTAGTGTAACGGACCCAGATCCTTGATGGCGAACTCAGCACGAAGACGATTAGTGAGCTGACTGAGAAGCCCAGTGGTGCATGCTGTCAGGATAATGTCGTCGACATAGAGGAGGAGATATGCAGTGGCGGCTCCCTGGTGATAAACAAACAGCGAAACATCGGAGCGTGTGGGGCGAAACCCAAGTTGATGCAGAAATGCCGCGATGCGCTGGTACCAGGCGCGAGGAGCCTGCTTCAGCCCATATAATGAGCGCGAAAGCAGGCACACATGGTCTGGATGCGTCGGATCAACAAACCCGGTGGGTTGCTGACAGAAGACCTGCTCCTGAAGGTGACCATGAAGGAAGGCGTTGGAGACGTCCATCTGGTGTACTGGCCAGGCACGGGAGACTGCAAGCTGTAGTATAGTGCGGATCGTGCCTGGCTTAACAACCAGAGCGAAGGTGTCGGTGAAGTCGACGCCGGCACGTTGGCGGAAGCCACGAACGACCCAACGCGCCTTGTAGCGGTCGAGAGTACCATCAGGATGGACTTTGTGCTTGAAAACCCACTTCCCGGAGATCACGTTAGCGTGACGGGGACGAGGGACAAGCTGCCAAGTCCGGTTGCGCTGCAATGCGTCAAACTCCTCCTGCATCGCCGCAACCCAGAGAGGATCGCGCAGGGCCGCTCGAACAGAGGACGGCAGGGGCGACAACGCGGAGGTGGAGGCGGTGCAGACGTACTCATCCGAAGCATACCGCGTGCTCAGACAGTGAATGCCCGCCCGAGCACGAGTGAGAGGACCAGCCGGCGGAGCAGCCGCCGGTGGCGCAGACGGGGCGGCCGAAGGTGTCGAGGCCGCGGGCGAGGCAGGCGCGGCAGGCGCCGGTGGCGCCGTGGGCGAGGCCGGCTCGGCAGGCGACGGCGAGCCCGCGGGCGAGGCCGGCGACGCGGGTGAGAGCGGACCAGAGGAGATCGACGCCGATGAAGAGCTCGCGACGATGCTAGGGAGCACAACGGCCGAGCCGGGGGAGGCCGCGGTGGGAGTGCCGTGGCGGACCTCAAAGCCGGGTGGCGGGCCAATGGCCGCACACGCACGCCCGGGGTGATGATTCAGCGACCCGGCGCCATCAGAGGCTTGCGACGAGGGAGCGGCCGGAGGCACCTGCTGAAAGGGAAACACAAACTCGTCAAAGTAAACATGTCGGGAGGTGTACACGCGATGGGAGACTGGATCATAGCAGCGGTATCCTTTGGAGTTGGGAGGGTAACCGATGAAGATGCAGGCAACGGAACGTGGAGCGAGTTTGTGAGGAGTGGTGTCGACGATGCTGGGGTAGCAGAGGCACCCAAAAATACGCAAGCCATCATAGGAAGGCGGCGTACCGAAGAGAAGGTGGTGGGGCCATAATTCCAGCGCGGCCGGCAGGGGCAGAGATTCAGAAGAAGCGACGCGGTGGCGAGGGCATCAGGCCAGAAGCGAGGAGGCACGTTGGCATGAAAAAGAAGGGTGCGAACGTAGTCATTGAGAGTGCGTAAGACACGTTCAGCGCGACCATTTTGTTGTGATGTGTACGGGCATGTGAGATGAAAAACTGTGCCATGGTGTGCGAGAAAAGTACGGAATGCAAGATTGTCGAACTCTTTTCCATTATCAGTCTGAAGAGCGAGAATGGGGCGCCCAAACTGCGTGCTGACATAGGAGTAAAAAGTCGTCAAAGTAGAGAGTGCATCCGATTTTCGTCGTAAAGGAAAAGTCCACACATAATGGGAGTAATCATCAAGAATAACGAGATAGTAGACATAGCCCGAATTACTAGGAACTGGAGAGGTCCACACATCACTATGGATTAATTGAAAAGGAAAAGACGCAATGGTGGCTGAATTATTAAACGGAAGGCGAACATGTTTGCCGACACGACATGCATGACAAGTGTGATCCTCTACTTTATTACAATGAAAACTGGAACTCCTAAGAATATGACGAAGAGTGGCGGGGTTGGGATGACCGAGACGGGCGTGCCAAAGGTCGACGCCGGCCGAGAGAGCAACTGGAGCGGTGGTGGCGGAGGACTTCGGGTGGACCGAATAGAGATCGTCGTCGGGACTATCACATCGGTGGAGTACCATCCTGGTTCGAGCGTCCTTGACACAAAAACCAAAACCATCAAACTCAACAGTTACAGGATTTTCACGAGCAAGATAACGAACGGAAACAAGATTCTTAATGAGGTCAGGAGAAATAAGAACGTTAGACATAGTGAGTGGCATGGAAGAAGAAGGAAAAGAGATGCGCCCGACATGTGTGATCGGGAGGGTGGAGCCATCGCCGATAGTGATGTGGGTGGAAGTGTTGACGGGAGAGAAAGAGGTGAGGTTACCCGGATGAGCGAACATGTGGGCAGTAGCACCAGTGTCCATGTACCAGTCACCGCCACTAGGATAGTTGTTGGGCGCAGGAGCGGAGTGCAGCGCGGCAAGGAGCGCCGGATCCCATGGTGGTGGGGGCAGAGCCGACGGGGGTGACGGAGACGCCATGCCATAGGCGCCGGTCATCTGCGGCGGGGTTGGAGTCAGGAACCCTCCATAGGAGGGCGGCCCGGCGAGATAAGCCTGATGAGCCGGCGGGCGCGGCGCGGGCATGGTCGGTGCGGGGGCCCGAGGGACCGGCATGGTGTAAGCATGGACAACACCCGTCCATGGGTTGTAGCCGCCGGTCCATGGCGGGGGTTGCTGCTGCACATGTTGCTGCTGGGGATGCCGCCCTGCTGCTGCTGGCGACCGCTGTCGATGTCAAATCCGGCATATCTCGTAGTAGGGGTCCTAAGCTAGGCGTCTTGGAGCGATGGTAACATGGACACAGGATTTTACCCAGGTTCGGGCTCTCTCAAGGAGATAATACCCTACGTCCTGCTTTTGATTGTATTCATATGGGGGATAGTACATAGTACAGGTATCTACCATGAGATGTAATGAATATGAGATTGAGATTGTCTATTGACTAGCCTGGCCTCGGTTTATATAATGCACCGTAGGCCTAGGGTTTAGAGGAGTCCTTGTCTTGTGCGCCAAGTCTTGTGGAACCTCCCTTGTATGCATCATGGGCTGCCCGAAGTGGCCCATTAGTGAATCGCCCTAGGGGTCCTCGGCCCGACCCATTGGTCGGGAGACGACGTGGTGAGTACCCCCTAGTCCAGGACACCATCAGTAGCCCCCTGAACCGGTCTTCAAGTTGGGGACGCTCCTCGGTTCTTCCGCATAGTTATTTGTCTTCGGTCGTCGGTCTTGAAAACTGGTTCAACAAATCTTCCCATGTCCGATCTTGAGGATCGCCGAGCTGAATCCGAAGAGTTCACACGTCGGGCGTCCGAGGAGCCCTTTAAGTTTTTGGCCTTTATTGATGACTTGTTACTTTTTACGTCACAACTCGGGTTCGAAATGTTTCCCGTGCGGCGGTGCCCTCTTGCGTCTGAACTACAATGCCGAACTGCATCAGAGGTGTCTTTTTGCAGTCAAGCTCCAACGCCAAACTGCATCCGAGGCGTCATAGATTACCTCGGTCTTGAACAAGTTGAAGGAGTTTATCCGAGCTTAATGCCGGAAATAATCTTTTATGGAGCCAGCCATTCGCATCCGAGCTTTATGCCGGACTGCTTCCGAGGTGTCTCCGATCTTGAGCTTTATGTCGGACTGCTTCTGAGCTCCAAGGCCGGATTGCATCCGAGCTCCAACAATGATCAGCGTCTGAGGTGTCATAAATTACCTTGGTCTTTTTAACAAACTGACGGAATTCAGCCGAGCTTAATGCCGGAAATGCCCTCTATGGAGCCAGCCACTTGCGCCCGAGCTTTATGCCGGACTGCTTCCGAGGTGGTGCACCACCCCAACCGTAGGCTGATTTTTCGTGGATATTTTCGATTGGTGCAATTTATTCTCTGCCGAGATATATAGCCAGAAGCCCGCAAGGTGCGTGTCGGTCTAAATCCCGCGATGCACCTGAAGGATAAAAGAAAACCACTAATCCCAGTAGCCCCTGAGACTTAGGTCGATTTGCAAAATCGGCCTGAGGATCAAGTTCTTGCTTGGCGGCATACGTTAGGGATAGAAATGCGGTACACAGTAGTTTTCGAGACTCAGGTTGGGTGCGGCCGACCAACGTGAGGATCGAATCTCCTCGGGAACCATATTGCACTTTGGATTTGCTGCATTGAATAGGCAATGCAGTAGCCCCCGAGCCTTAATTTAGGCACGGGTGATTGAATAAAGGATAGATATTTGTTTGACACAAACTTTGTTATGTTTGACATAATTTATGTGTAATGATTCTATGTATCCAAGTACTTTACATCATTAATGCTCGGATCCGCATTGTACAAGACTTTGCTGACCGGCCATCGGCTTCAACCTCCACGGCCAGTAGCCGAGGAGTGTTTGCCCTACTTTATAAAGCCTTTATAAGGGCAAAGATTTACGGCAAACAAGGCAATCCGACCATACGGTTTTATAAACAAAGGTACGCGGAGAGATATGTTATATTACTTATTTAACGTAAGAAACATCTTCTGGGAAAAATAGTTCCTTTATAAGTTCCTTTTCCCAGGCTATCATGTTGACCATGATCGTGAAACCTCAACTCCAATCAATGTGGGAGGAAAATATTGAGGATTTAGTTCGGGGAAAGTTTCCGAACTCTGTGGTCCTTAGTGAACCTAAATTTTCACTTCCGTCGTTGCCGACCAATTATATTCTTAAGATGGCTAGCTTTCGGCTTCACCCAGTCTGAGGTACTAACACGGATGACCCGGAAGTAACAATCGCAGAGGTGCTCCCTTTACCCCCTAGCCGAACAATCGGGAACGTAGGGGATAACACAGGAGCCAGGCAACCCAGTTTGGCCAAAATCTTAAGTCAAATTCATCCATATTTATGGCTTTATAACGATGATTACGGAAGGCAGCACTCGTATATTGAATACAAATGCTTTTATGCTTATGCTATTTTGACTCCTTTGTGACCGTTTATCATTTGAGATTGGCCCATCGTCGGCTTCTACCCCTTTGTAGATGCTACGCAGGGTGTTTCCGCAATAACAAGACAACCCTTAGCCGACGTCTCGGTGCCCAGAGGCGGTTGTGTTAGCACAAACGAGGCAATCAGATATCTAGGCTTTATAACTTTCACTTGGTCATGGGAGCTTAAAGTTTGGGAAGCCAGTTACTAGCCCCCGGTTAGTGTTCGGCGTCAGCCGAGGTCAAGCCGTTAACACTCCGGCCAATTTTATGAAAGGACCGTTGTTTAATACGGTCATCGGATCGCCGACCAGTTTATGCTTATTGTGACAGTCAGTTTTCGGCTTTCTCCACTGAGGTACTTGACCAGTTAAACCGGAAGTACAATCGCAGTGGTTCTCCCTTTGCACTCCTAGCCGAACAAAGCGGAACGTAGGAGGCAAGCACAGGAGCCGGGCAACCCAACTATTGACCGAAGACACAATTCGAAACTGGTGCATATAAAGCAATATCCGAGAACGTTTTGCCGAGGACTCCTCGGAGTGCCTTGGCTTTCGGTGGGTTCAGCTCTAGTCGGAGTCCCCCGTTGATATTGTCGATACTTTGAAGGCATCCGATGTTGTACTACGAGAGCTACGCTGGAGACACACAGTATCCCCCGAGACTCAGGTTGGGTGCGGCCGACCAACCTGAGGATCGAATCTCCTCGGGAACTAGTCCAGATGTCAAGTGCATTTCGCCAACGCCGAGGTGTAAGTCGGCAGGAAAGATACCGAGCTATGGGTCGAAAAAGATCTCCCGAGCTGAATTATTACGCAGGGCACCTCAGTAATGAGGATGTCCCGCCTCCTAAAAAAAACATACAGATAGCTTAAAAGTGCTATAAGCTCGAAAAGCCAAAAAACTTATGTAAAAACTTTGACGTCCGAACTAAATCAAATTTCTTGGTGCCAATCCGACAATTGGTCTTAAAATTAATATGTTCTTCGGTCGTGCTTTAACATGATACATCCAATCTCCAGACTTCAAGCGGGTCAGCCTTCGGCTTCAACCTCCTATCCCGAAGGCGGAGTGCTTCTCAGGCCAGTTTAGCGAACTAAACTCGAACGGCTTTAGAGAGAAACCAGGCTACCCAAGTATTGACCAAACACTCGCGTCGGAAAAAGGAGTAGTAGAAAAAGACTTTGCAACAACCAAGAAGAAAACAACATTTATTATAAAACGGCTCATATAAATTTAAGAGCCCCCAGTTATCATGGGAAAAATAAGTGTTTTTAACAAACAACGCTATTAACAAGCTAAGTTTTTAACAAACAACATTTTTGTTTAACACTAGTATAATGCTAGGTAGAACCGCACAGGAATTAAAGATTGAAAAAAAAGGTGGAGCATGAAAGCGACTTAGCTGGTTAATGTGCTCGGTGTCACGTGTGCGGAGCTTGTAGCGGGTCAAAGTCCCAGCCCCCAAGCCGGTCATGAGGTAGCCGACGAAGATCTCAGTTTGTTGAAGTGACAACACAACACTTCCGAAGGGCCGAGGAGAAACCCCCGGTCCAGCCGAGGAGACAGAGTAGTTCGGTAGGGTGACGGTGAAGCCCCCACGCCAGTCAACCAAGTCGACGACACAATTTTGTTGATGGAGGCGGGACGACGATGTAGGCACGTCAAGGTGACCGCGTGACACAGGCGAAGTCGATTACCTGTGCACACAACATAGTGCAAGCCAAGATTAATAACAATTAAAGGTAATAATATATAAAAAAATTCTTCTACTTAGTTAATTTATAAGTGAAGCAAATAATTAAAGGAATATGGCCTGGGCGCCGAGGTGCCTGAGCAAAGAGCTCCGTTTTGACGAAGTGGCGACGCTGCATGGTCGATATGGCGAGGCAAAGTCCCCGGTCCAGCTAACATGACGAAGTTGGTCGGCTGGTGACGCCGAAATCCCTGGAGCAAGTTGATGAAAAGACGACGAAGTCCCCGGTCTAGCCGAGGTGACGGAGCAGGTCGGCTGGTGACGCCGAAGTCCCATGCCAGCCGAGGTGTCGAAGCAGGTCGGCGTGGTGGATGTCGGCTTGAAGAAGCGACGGCGCGGCGATGCCGACGTAGGTCGGAATTTGTGACGCGGTCAATGCTGGCTTGAGAAGAGACCGTGCGACGATGCTGGCACGCCCGACCCGTCCAATCCGTGGGGCGACAATCTTGTCTTGATAATTATTTGTCCCTCACGATGCCGAACTCTTGGTCGGCTCACCGAGGTGATGTTCCGAGGTGGTTGTCGTCGGCTCGATGGAGCGACGGCGCAGTCGATGTTGGCGCAGGTCGGTAGCCATGGAGCAACGTGGTCGGGCCGGTTTGACATCGGCGCGACGGTGAAGATCGCCTTGGAAAAGATTCAAAATTTGTGGGCACGTGTTTGAAGACAACACACAATACCCTAGGAGAAAAAAAATCCTCAAAAAGGATGTCCAATATCCCGTTCATGAAGAAAGATGAATTCGGGTCGGATTCGTTTTCGCGCAGAAAACAGATCGGAAAATTGATGCACTCATCGGACGTTTCCTGGAGTTTGAACGGTCGGATCGAGCTGAAATTTTGAGGGGTGATCGGTATGGGAATTTCGCAGCCGATGAACGGTGGGATCTTCCAAACAATGTCCGAGCTGGAATCTGGACACCTCGACCTAAACTCGTCCAGATTCCCGTCCAGATTCGACAGGGCTCCGGTAGATCGGAGATCGCCGGAGATTCCTTCATCGGAATACGATGAAATTTTACAGGGTTGTTGTACGCTCAATTCCGCACAATTCCATCGAAGCAATCGTCAAGGCGACGCTCGAGTAAGCAGGGACGACGAACACGAGTCGCTGTGCAGAAAAACTGCACGGTTGCTCGAGGACGATGTCAACATCGAGCCCCCGAGCTCCATGGATGATTTCTCGTGACCTTGATAGAGATCGGAGATGATGACAATGAAAGTATCCGTCCGATCTTGATGATCCGGCACGGAGCGCAGTCCTCGGTCCAGCCGAGGTGACCAGTCGAGCCGGCGACGAAGATGCCGACATCGACAACAAAGCTCGGTTCCAATGCATAGATCGCGCCGGAGACGATCTGAATTCCCATCGCACCGCGGCGACTGCCAACAGGCTCTCAATGAAAGCACCAATGTCGGTGTCAAATCCGGCATATCTCGTAGTAGGGGTCCTAAGTTAGGCGTCTTAGAGCGATGGTAACATGGACACAGGATTTTACCCAGGTTCGGGCTCTCTCAAGGAGATAATACCCTACGTCCTGCTTTTGATTGTATTCATATGGGGGATAGTACATAGTACAGGTATCTACCACGAGATGTAATGAATATGAGATTGAGATTGTCTATTGACTAGCCTGGCCTCGGTTTATATAATGCACCGTAGGCCTAGGGTTTAGAGGAGTCCTTGTCTTGTGCGCCAAGTCTTGTGGAACCTCTCTTGTATGCATCATGGGCTGCCCGAAGTGGCCCATTAGTGAATCGCCCTAGGGGTCCTCGGCCCGACCCATTGGTCGGGAGACGACGTGGTGAGTACCCCCTAGTCCAGGACACCATCAACTGCCACGCCGACCGCCCCGTTTGCGGCCAGCGGGAGCAGGCGGCGGTGGGGCGGGAGGCGCGCCGAACGGCGCCGGTGGCGTCGGGAGCAGCGGAGGCTGCGGCGGCGCGGGAGCCCGCTGCTGGTGAGGAGCGGCGGGTGGTGGTGGAGGACCGCCGCGAGTGGTGCCAGCGGCTAGGGCAACGTGCATGGCCCGGCTCTTCACCTGCTTCATCCGGCGCTCCTCCAACCAGAGATAGGCCACGAACTTGGCGAAGGAGGGCTCGGTGATGAGGGAGAGGTTTGCCGCGGCGTTGCCGAAGTCCTCGTTGAGACCGGCGGTGGGTGTGCTGAGAAGGGTATCGTCATCGATCTTCGCGCCAATATCGCGGAGCTCATCAGCCAGGGTCTTGAGACGAAGGCAATATTCGTCGACGGAGGAGTTGTCTTGGTGGCACCCAAAAAACTCTTGCTGCAAGAAGACGCGGCGTTGGAGGCGATTGTCGGTGAAGAGCCCGTTCAGCTTGGTCCAAACTGCACAAGCATCATCACCGTCGTGCACGACCGTATGAAACAGATCGGGCATTGATGGTGGACCACTCATGGTGCGCGGGCACAAGGCTGGAGTCGACGGAGCCATCCACATGATCAAGGAGATTGTACTCCCGAAACACAAGGGAGAAGTAGGTCTTCCATGCGTAGTAGGAGGAGTCCGTCTGGGTAAGACGAACCGGAACCCGTTCGTGGATGTTGAGGTTGCGGATGTCGGCGGCGTCGGGAGGGTTGGCGTCGGCGAACGGGTTGGAGCCGGAGGAAGTGACGGAAGACATGGCGGCGGCGGCGGCGCTAGACGGCGCGGCGACGGCGGCTAGGGTTGGTGGCGGCAGCGGCGCAAGAGGGCGCGGCGGCGGCGACGGGGGAGTGTGGCGGCGGCGGCGCTAGGAGGACGCGGCGGCGGCGACAGGGTGGGGGAGGCGGCGGCGCGAGGGAGCGCGGCGGCGGGTGGTAGATGCGGCGGCGGCGGCGCAGAAGGGTGGGCACGGCGGCGGCGGCGGGCGGAAGCTAGGGTTAGAACCTAAAAACTGATACTATGTATGATGATGGAATTGCACGATGTATTGATCAGGTGCAACCGCACGTATATATGATGTCGTATATATGATGTACAAGGTGGGCCACGACGAAAAGTGCCAATGGAGCACGGGCTCCATGGAGGACTTTAGCAAAAAACATATTTCCATATCACAAAAAAATTCAATTTTTTTTATACATACACAAATACAGATATAACACGTTGCGGAAAAAATTCATAACAATATATTTTCATACGTGGCGTATACAAAAAAAACAAATACATAAATGAAAATGGGCCTTTTTTGTTGTTGTTGGGCCGGGATTTTTGTTCTTTTTGTGCAGCTTGCAAACAATAATATTTCTGAACGAAATTTCATAGATCCACTACGAATATGTATATGGTTTCACATTTTTTTTTCAGATTTTTTTGAAACGTAGAAATATCATTTTTCAATCTTTGGAAATAAAGTCCTCCAATGCCCCCGTCCTCCAAAACTTCGCACTCTGGGCCACGACCTCAACTATACAAGACTAGGAGGTGGGCCCAAACACAATATATGCACACACACATATATATATATACTCAACACAAGCCCATGGGTAGAGGCAAACATATCTTATGTGCGTGTTGTGTTCCAGCCGAATCAATCAAGCGACGAGTCGTGAGGCTGCTGTATGCATGCTGTGTACATGCATGTTAGCCAGTTCAAACTAACTGCACCGTCTTGAGGCACCTGGAAATTTCAGTCATAAGCTCTTGAACCGGAATCTCACACGGTGCACGTGTAGACTTGGCTTTTGAGAGAATAATGAGAGGGTAGTGGTCCGAGCAGGAGGTGAATACCACGTGCTCTCTCATTCTTGTGAGCTGGTGATCGACAATTTTGTCAATTGTTATGCATAAACATTCTTTTGTCAGCATGGTGTTTTACTGATATTGATATTTTAGTTCTCTTTTGTTATGACCAAATTTCCTGCATAGAAAATTAGATATTTCTTATTATCAAGGTCTTATATAGTACTTGCAACCATGGGCGGATTCAGGCCCAGGCAGCCGGGCGGCGGCCTGGGGCGTGAGGCCCATCTCCTGTGTACACTGTAGCGTTCACTGTAGCTCGACTGCTACAGTGACCGAAGGTTGCCTGGGGTCTGCCCCAGTTTGCCTGGGGCCTGACCTAATCCTGGGTCCGCCACTACTTGCAACTGAAACACATCGGCAACTTTTATCCTAGTCGTACGTAATTTTCTTGATGATGTTAACCTAGTGAAATTATCATAGTTCTTGACTATCCCCTAGTTATTTTTGTTTGGATGTAGTGATCATCATGTATAATTTATAATTTTCTTCATATTATCTTATGCTTTGAGCATGTTGATCTGAGTGGCATGTATGATCTAGGATCTTTCAGATTAATTTTTATTTGGTTGATGTTGACTCCTCTAGAGTTTTGAAAGATTAATTTTATTTGGTTGATGTTGACTCGTCTAGGGTTTTACCAGCTAGGGTTTTAGAGAATTCTGACTTGTGTAGGCAGTACCGTCCATGTCTCTACTTCTGGTTCCTCTTCTGCTATTTGTTTCCATTTAAAAAGAAAATGATCTTATGTTTTTCTCCACCTTCCTCCGTGTCTACCTCTATGTTAATGGCAGCAGCTGGGGTTTAAGGAAAAAGAAGGCAGAAACGACTGCGATCTGGGGTTGGGGAAGAAGGTGGGGAAAAGTGTGCTGGTGGTGCTGGGGTACGGTTAGCGGGTTAAAGGATTCGGTTTGCCAGCTCAGTTTAGTGGTCCCAAGGGGATTCGACATAAAATTAAACAAAATTCAGTCAACTTTCCTTCCGAGTATCCTTCTTGACCATTGATTCATTATCTGACGGCTCGGAGGCAAAGTGAATGAAACAAAAGTTAATTTCAGATACCTGACACATAGGTGCTCCCGAAATATCGTGCGTATCTGTTCACGCAACTTTAGCAGGCACAGCGAAGCGAGCCATACCATCTGGTTAGACATACAGAGGAGCCAAGTGGCCGATCTCACAAGTATCAATACTAAAGAACAATGCTCCAGCCAACAAATGATTAGACGTACGGAGGAGCCAAGTGGTCGGTCTCACAAGTGATTTATATGTAGCAAAAATAGTACCATTGAAAACCTGTTTTGAATAGGAATCCAACAATATAATTCTTATGGCATATATCTCCCTTATATTTTGCCAATTAAATTTACGGTGAAAGCAACTAAACCACAACTAACTAGGATTCATCAGCACCTTGGAACAACTAAACCAAAGCTAACACACTGGGGAAAGCATCATACTGTATTTGTGTGAGTATAACCTTTTTTCGGTTGTTTACGACAAGCAATTATATATGTTTTGGGTATGGCGGTGATACAATAGTGCATGTATACGAATTCAATGACATCATAATGACACATAAACTACATAATAACAGAGTAACTGCGATTTTTTCTTTTAGATTGCAATAGAGTAGCTCTTGGTTATAACTTTTGTCTTAACCAATCAAAATATGGCTTATGCATCGGGGGTGGAGGGACTCTATATTATTGAGTGATCCATCAATATAGCATTAGAAGTATAGTGCAGTCAACTTGGCAGACATATGATCAAAGATACTACTCCAAATACTCCTTTTGTTGTTTCATAACATTCCTTTACTGATTTGCTTTAGCCAGCCAGATTTGCACCAATGATATCCAGACCATGTAGTTATATATTTGCACCAATTATCGATATCCAGACCAGGAAGGTATCGATTCCAACCTAGCAGCTAGCTAGCTAGGAGATATATAGATAGCAGGGATTTATATTGCTTCCTATGTAATTCATATTACAATCTCTAAAAATATTTATATTTAGGAACGGAGGGAGTACATGTTTGCATGGTCCATATCGTACAGTACACAAGACACATGCACGCATATATGTATGTAACATTAGCATCTCAACTTTACATCTTTAATTCTTGTGGAACGGCATAACAAGAAGATGAGACCTTTCCTTCTGTTTGCCATGCACACATACACACACACTCTCTTCAAGCTCCATCGTGTGTGTTATGCACCAGAAGCAAACTATCGATGGGCACACATGCATATAGCTGCAAGCTCTTTAGGCCGGCAGGCAAGCTAATTACTTCCTTTGTTCCTAAATATAAGTTTTTTTAAAGATTTTAATACAGACTACATACGGATGTATATAGACATATTCTAAAGTGTAAATTCATTCATTTTAATCCGTATGTTGTCCATAGTAGAATCTTTAAAAAAACTTATACTTAGGAACGGAGAGAGTAGCTTGCATGCGCTTGCCTTGTCTACCTTTGATAAAGCCTAGCTAGCTATCTCGCTATCTATCTCTCTCTGTACCAAGCATGCAGGCAAGCTAACTAGCTTGCATGCTCTTGTCCTGCCTGCCTTTGATAAAGCCTATCTAGCTATCTCGCTATCCATCTGTCGCTGTACCACCCACGCACACTTGCACGTACCTTGTCTTTCCATATGATATCATGATCCTGGTGCACGTCATGCTTTATCAAAGTGCAAGCATATCATTCACAGCAAATTTCATGCTATCTGCCTTTGATATGCTTCGTCTCTCCCTCCCTGTCCCCCTTTTGCACCTAGACTAGATCAACGGTGGTCTCGTCTTATTCTTTAATTCCCCAGCCGCATGCCTGCCTCTTTTGCTTTCTCATCTTCTATCTCTGGTTCCCTCTCCTCCTCCGCTTGGATCCTACGTGCCTATGGGGCGGGAGCCACACGAGCATGCAGCTGATTAATCTCTAGATGGTCATATATCTTCTCTTGCCGACAGGTCGACAAATCGCCGACGTAGGGTGAAGTCCAGGTTCGGTAGCCTTTACAAACACAGGGAGCCGTACGTCGAAAAGATACATGCATGCAGGAAATGGAAGGAGGAATGATCGCTACTGCACTAACTATGACAAAGCATATGATCATGGTCATGCATTGTCGATGATGTATTGGAGATCGTAATGATGATCACCCAGCCCCCTTGGGGGAAAAAAGGAACCTCAAAGGATTTGATGTTGCCTGGCCGGTTGGCATCTGATCTTGATTTTCCGTACATGGTACGACCAGGCCCCTCTGCTGCACAAGCAAAAGGAAGAAAGAAAAAAGGAATGAAGTATCACCTTCTTTTCTGTATGAAACACAAGAAAGGCCAGCGGGAAATGTATGAGAAGGTATAGGGAATAAAGCGTGTAACTCAAGAATCAAATGCCGGCCTATCTATCCGTACATTTTTTCTTTAGTGGGAGTCCATTTGCATTGCATGCAACGCAGGAGATCGAGAGGGGAAAAGAAAAGGTATAGGGAACAAAGCGCGCAACTCCTGTTTGCTTTAGAAATTAGAACGCTAGATCAAATCACCCAGAGCAAACACACGTACGTGCAAAGCTGGCTTAGAAGCTAGCAAGCAAGCTGCTTAATTGATTTCTTTATCGGTTTTGCTAAAGCACATATAGATGTGACATAAGTATTGCACATCTAAGTCCTATATCATTGATCTTAGGTGGAAATTCGTATAGGTATTTTCTTTCCTTTTTTCTTTTTTTTTATGCTTGATTTAGTCATTTAGATATGCAATAATTATGTCACATCTAGATGTGTCATAGACACACCCTTTCTTTATCAATAGCACCCGCCGTATCACTAGTACACTTTGCGTACGTGCACCTGACCTGGGTAAGCTTCCTCTCTAATTGCCTCGTACGTCGTGCTACTATATTGCCTCTTTAATTAATTGTAGTCGTGGAAAGTGTATATGTGTGCACTTTTGCTGCCTATCGCAAGATGGATATGTTTAATGAATGGAAGAGCTTAATGTACGTATAATATATTCAAGGGATGATTACACCATCATGGGGAGCAGATGGAACAAAAGTAGAGCCCTGCTGCATTTTGTGAACACTTGGAGGTGGTTGATATGCATGGTGTGGGAAGAAAGAAAATATGAGACAAAGGAATACGAGTTTGTTTTGCTTAAATCAGGCACTAGCTAGACTGGTTTAAACCTAGCTAAACGCACCTCTTCAGATCGTTTATATCCCGCATGCTAAATATGCAATCCATCAATTAATTATGTAATGTGTGACAGTTTTTTTATTCTTGGCGAATACCTGTAGACATCATCATGCATGAGATCGATGAAGAGCCCAAACATGCATGTGTGCTACTACGTACTACTCCCTCCATTTTCATAATGTAGTACGTTTGCGTTTTTCGAGATCTAAGTTTGATTATATATTTAGCCAACGAAGACGGAAGCAAAAATATTATGAAATAGAGGGAGTACAACATATGTGCCACTCTAGCTTTGTGTCTCACTCACTCTAACTTTGTGTCTCACTCTAGCTTTCTGTCTGGCTCACAAAAGTAACTAGACTTATAGCTAGCTGTGTCCCTCTGACTTATAGATACCTGTGCCACTCTAGCTTTCTGTATCACAAAAATAAAACAAAGCTGGAATTATTATCAATTCAAACCGTGCCAACTCTAGCTTTATGTCTCATTCACTCTAGCTTTGTGTCTCACTCACAAAAATAACTGGATTTGCCCCTCTCTGCCTTATAGCTAGTGCCACTCTAGCTTTGTGTCTCACAAAAATAAAACAAAGCTAGAGTTACATCAATTCAAACGAAGTGAGGTAATTATATTAGTGTAGGATTAGGTGTTGTGTTGTTCTCTCATGTCATGTGATAGAGCATCCACAAGAATACAAACGAGGAGTACTAATACGGAAGCTAGCTATTGAAATGGAGTACATACGTTGTTACCTGGAGGAGTTGTTACTCCAGAGAGCGCACAAGTTGGATCCATGCTCGTTCCCATCAAGGTTTGATTGCTGGACCCACTGGTAGTGTTGGCCATCTCCAAGGAGTTTCTGTCAGGGATGTCTATGATTGTCGTCTTTTCTTGTCCTGCAAAATAAATATTCCACTCACTGCTAATCCAATGGTAGTATACCTGTGTCTGTCTGTCACTTGTATAAGAGTATGATTTCTTTCTGAGAGCTGATCCGATCATACCATAGGATGATCAAGACTTGTTTTGATCATTGTCAAATGAAGTGCCCATGATTTAGATGGAGTGGTGTAGTCCGCATAGTACCTATACATAGTTCTCTGAAATATACACCCGTTTCATGTGGCTTAAGTGTTTGGGCCTTTTGGGATTTCGAGCAGTGGTGATATTATTATGTACGCATGGTCTGAATTTCTTTGTTCAGCATGTACTCCCTTCGTAAACTAATATAAGACGTTTTAGACCATTTACAGAGGTAGTACCTGGCTATTCCTTTTCAGTTAGGTCTGAACCATTGTGAGAGAGGTGCAAGAGTGTTAGCTCATCCTTTTAATTAGAAAAATGTGTGTCATTTTTCAGGAGTCAATATACATTTTTCCCTTTTCTTTTTCGATAAGGAGCATATATTAATATCGCGAAGATACCAATTACACCCGGCCTCTACAACAACATAAAGCCCTAACGGCTCATGGATGCACACAGCCCAAAAAACGAAGAAGAATTACAAAAAAGAATAGTCCCGCTAAAGTGATCTATTCCTTGTAGCAGCGGACCTAACACCACCAGAACAGCACCAGAAGTCCAGCTTCTCCAAAAGCGACGTCTTCAAGAAGGAAACGGTGCATCAGCGCCGTCGTCGCCCGATCGTCGATCATAGATTTTCACCCTGGAGAAAATCCTTCAACAAGGCCATTGCCAGGCACAACCAATTAAGGCCAGACCTTAGATTTTCACCCTGTAAGATAAGAATTTGAACTTCTCCTGTGCTATCACTAGTAGAAAACAGGCCTTCCGTTTAACCCTTTAGTCCCGGTTTGGCTTTGGCCCGGGACTAATGTGACCATTAGTCCCGGTTCCAACGGCTAGGAGTGGTCGGGGGGCACGGGCACCATTAGTCCCGGTTCATTTGGAACCTATAGTCCCGATTTGTATCACAAACCGGGACTAAAGGGGTGGTGGCAGGCTGGTGTCAGCCTGGGGCCCCCACGAGACCTTTTAGTCCCGGTTTGTGATACAAACCGGGACTATATGTGGACCTTTAGTCCCGGTATGTATAACCAACCGGGACTAAAGCTTTCCCTATATAAACCCTTCGTCCAGCCCGACTCCATTTCTCTGTTTTCTCCATTCGAATTCCCCTCTCTGTTCTTCCCCTAGATCGAGCTCCTCCCTCCATTTTTGCCAAGATTTGTCAAGATTTGAGGCACCCCAATCCATCCAAGTGTCCACAAAGGTTAGCAACTTTGTCCTTTCATCTCTTATTGCTAGATCAGCTCGTGCAATGCTTTATAAGTATAGTGATTTGTGGGTTTTAGTTTGGGTGTAATTATGTGGTAGTTTTTTTGATTTATATGCAATTTAAGCTCAAATTAACTCCTTAGTTTGCATATGTGTAGGTGTGGTTTACTTAGTGTGCCTTCCCGTCCTCGTCCTAACCACCGTCGATCGCCCGCACCGTCCCGTCGCCGGCACCACCTTGGTGAGCCTCTTCTTGTGTTCTTATCCTTTTTATTGAAAAAATCGTATTTGTATGATTTAGATAGTTACTTGCATAATTTTCTTACTTGTATGATTGTTGTTATATATAGTGCCATGGTTATGATATCCGTGCCCGTCGGCCCTCGTCCGGTTTACGATTCGGATGTGGTATATTCTCTTTTATAACTATTTGTTGCATTTCGTGTTAATGACAATTATGCCCATCAAGTTGACATAGATATTTTTATCTAGGAGGTAGTTGAACCGGAAATGCCAACCGACCCTATTGTCAAGAAGTTAAATTTAGTTGAAAGAGAAAACGAGGATTTGAAAGGAAAATTGAAAAGAGTTGAAGAAGAGAAGATGAAATTGGAGTTGTACGTTGCCGATGTCGTCGATGATCACAAGATCAAGATGGATGCAATGCGCTTGAAGATTAGAAAGATTAGAAAATATGCCATTAATAAAGAGGCTTGGTATCATTATGCTGTTGGATCAATTGCTACCTTAGTTGCGATTTTGATCGCATTTGTTGTTGCTTTTAAATGTTTTATCTAGATAGTTGTATGTTGTTTTATGAGAAAATAAGTGTGTATAAACTTTATGTATGAACTTGTATTAATTTGGTCTTTTCGGTGTTGTGTAATGAAGATGAACCGGCAATGGATGTACGATGACCGACGCTTTCCCCAGTTCATTAATGGCGTGCAGAGTTTTTTGCGTGTGGCTGAGGTAAACAAGCGGGATGGTTTTATGTGTTGTCCATGTGGTGTGTGTAAGAATGATAAGACTTACTCTAGCTCAAAACAGACTCACGTCCACCTGTTTACGTCCGGTTTCATGTCCGGCTATAATTGTTGGACCAAGCACGGAGAAAGAGGGGTTCTAATGGAAGAGAATGAATAAGAAGAGGATGACGACAACTATCCTGGGTGTCCTGAATATGATGGTACTACAATGGGGGAAGAGAATGAAGAAGAAGAAGCTGAGGCATCGTATGAGCCCGCTGATGATCTTGGTCGGGCCATTGCTGATGCAAAGAGAAACTGCGAAAGTGAAAAGGAGAAGTTGAAGTTGCAGCGCATGCTAGAGGATCACAAAAAGGGTTGTACCCAAATTGCGAAGATGACAACACAAAGCTCGGTACCACACTGGAATTGCTGCAATGGAAGGCAGAGAATGGTGTATCTGACAAGGCATTTGAAAAGGTGCTGAAAATAATGAAGAATAAGCTTCCAAAGGACAATGAATTGCCCGACAGTACATACGAAGCAAAGAAGGTTGTCTGCCCTCTAGGATTGGAGGTGCAGAAGATACATGCATGCCCTAATGACTGCATCCTCTACCGCGGTGAGTACGAGAATTTGAATGCATGCCCGGTATGCAATGCACACTACAGGAATCAGGTTCTTTGCCGTCTGCCATGGCGGACGGTAAAGGACCAGTCCACGAACGACAAAGGTCTTTGCCGTCCGCTGGCTGACGGCATCAATTTCGGCACTGCTGATTCCGGCAATGCGACTGTTTGCCGTCTGCCAGGGCACAGCGGACGGCAAAGACCTTTGCCATCAGTCAAACTATCTTTGCCGTCAGCCAAACGTATAACAGATAGCAAAGATAATCATGTTTGCCATCAGCCAAAAATGCTTCTTTTCCATCAGCCAGAATCATCACAGACGGCAAAGCATCTTTTTTCATTTATAAAAAAAATTGAACCAATAGAGTCCAATTGCAGACACTAGATGGTAGAAGGCATAGTCAAAATCACCACTTGCGTTATTTTTTTTGATATTCATTCGTTTGTGCCACGTTTCAGTAGTCTGACAATCATCTTGTGTATATATAAAAAAAATTGATTACAGAGGGTGGCAGGCGCGCGGTGGCCAGCGCGGCACGACGGCTGCCGGCGCGACACAGCGATGGACGGCGCGGTGGATCCACGCCATTGCCGGGGCCAATGGAGGACGGGTCGGTGGCCGAGGCCTGCGGGGCGACGGCGCCGGGACCGAGGCCGGCGGTGCCGTGGGTGAAGGGCTGATGGGGCGCCGTGGGCGAAAGGCCTGCGGGGCGACGGGGCCGGGACCGAGGCCGGGGCCAGGGCCGACGGGGCCTGCGGCCTCCTGCGCGAGAACGAGTGGCCGGCCTCCTCATCAGAGAGAGAGAGAGATCGAGCGGTGGCGGCTGGTGGGGGCGAGCGGTGGAGACTGGTGGGGCCGAGTGGGGCTGGCGGCAGGTGAGGCCGGCGGCGCTGGCCTGCTGTCCTGGATCGAGCGGCGGCCTCCACTTCGGTTCGTGAGAGAGAGAGCAGAGAGATGCGAGAGAGTGAGGGTGGGGATGGATAAGGGAGAGAGATAGTGGTGGGGATGGATAAGGGAGAGAGATAGTGGTGGGGTAGGGCTTTCGGGCGGCTGCACGCTTGATCCGTGGGTGCACGCGTGATCTGATGATGCCACGTCATCGATCCGCGTGATCGATCCGTGGCCTATGTTTTCTCTTTGCCGTCTGCTTTTTTCTAACAGAGGGCAAAGTGAGTTTTTTGCCGTCTGTTAAAAAAAAGCGGACGGCAAAGATTATTTGCCGTCCGTGTTTCTTTTAGAGCAGACGGCAAAGAAGTGACTGATGGGAAATAATATCTTTGCCATGAGTTTTTTCTTTGCCGTCTGCTTGTGTGCTCTTTGCCGTCTGCTAGCAGACGGCAAAGAGCGGACAGATGGCAAATAACATCTTTGCCATCAATCCACTTTTTGCCGTCCGCTTTTGGGAAGCTGACGGCAAAGACCATCTTTGTCGTCCGCTAGCAGACGGCGAAGAATAGACTGATGGCAAATTCTCTGATTCCAGTAGTGGCATTGCGATATAAGATTGGTCGCGATGACCCTGGTGATGATGTTCAGGGCGAGCGCCCCAGGAAGAGGATTCCTGCCAAGGTGATGTGGTATGCTCCTATAATACCACGGTTGAAATGTTTGTTCCAAAACAAAGAGCATGCCAAGTCGTTGCGATGGCACAAAGAAGACCGTAAGAAAGACGGGAAGTTGAGAGTACCCGCTGATGGGTCGCAGTGGAGAAAAATCGAGAGAGAGAGTGGCCGGACTTTGCAGATGACCCAAGGAACTTATGGTTTGGTTTAAGTGCAGATGGCATTAATCCATTTGGGGAGCAGAGCAGCAAGCATAACACATGGCCTGTGACTCTATGTATCTATAACCTTCCTCCTTGGTTGTGCATGAAGCGGAAGTTCATTATGATGCCAGTGCTCATCCAAGGCCCTAAGCAACCCGGCAACGACATTGATGTGTACCTAAGGCCATTAGTTGATGAACTTTTACAGCTGTGGAATAAAAAATGTGTATGTGCGTGGGATGAGCACAAACAGCAGGAATTTGACCTGCGAGCGTTGCTATTTGTAACCATCAATGATTGGCCTGCTCTTAGTAACCTTTCAGGACAGACAAACAAGGGATACCATGCATGCACAGACTGTTTAGATGAGACTGAAAGTATATATTTGGACAAATGCAAGAAGAATGTGTACCTGGGACATCGTCGATTTCTTCCAACCAAGCATGCCTTAAGAAAGAAAGGCAAGCATTTCAAAGGTGAGGCAGAACACCGGAAGAAGCCCGTCCTCCGTACTGGTGATGACATACTTGATATGGTCAAGGATTTACAAGTAATATTTGGAAAGGGTCCTGGTGGACAATCTGTTCCGACTGACGCTGAGGGACGCGCACCCATGTGGAAGAAGAAATCTATATTTTGGGAGCTATAATATTGGAAAGTCCTAGAGGTCCGCTCTGCAATTGACGTGATGCACGTGACAAAGAATCTTTGCGTGAACCTGCTAGGCTTCCTGGGCGTGTATGGGAAGACAAAAGATACACCGGAGGCACGGGAGGACCAGCAACGTGTGCACGAAAACGAGGGCACGCATCCAAAGCAGTATCAAGGTCCTGCCAGCTACGCTCTTACCAAAGCAGAGAAGGAAATATTCTTTGAATGCCTGCTCAGTATGAAGGTCCCGTCTAGCTTCTCGTCGAATATAAAGGGAATAATATATATGGCAGAGAAAAAATTCCAGAACCTAAAGTCTCATGACTACCACGTGATCATGACGCAATTGCTTCCGGTTGCGTTGAGGGGGCTTCTACCAGAAAATGTTCGATTAGCCATTGTGAAGCTATGTTCATTCCTCAATGCAATTTCTCAGAAGGTAATCGATCCGGAAATCCTACCAAGCTTACAGAATGATTTGGTCCAATGTCTTGTCAGTTTCGAGTTGTTGTTCCCACCATCCTTCTTCAATATTATGAAGCATGTCCTAGTTCACCTAGTCGAAGAGATTGCCATTCTGGGTCCTGTATTTCTACACAATATGTTCCCCTTTGAGAGGTTCATGGGAGTCTTAAAGAAATATGTTCGTAACCGTGCTAGGCCAGAAGGAAGCATCTCCAAGGGCCATGAAACAAAGGAGGTTATTGAGTTTTGTGTTGACTTTATTCCTGACATTAAGCCGATTGGTGTTCCTCAATCGCGGCATGAGGGTAGACTGCGTGGAAAAGGCACGCTTGGACCAAAATCAATAATATGTAGGGACGGGCATTCTTGGGCGCAAGCACACTACACAGTTCTACAGAATTCTACCTTGGTGACCCCGTATATCGATAAACACATGGATATTATACGCTCGAAGAACCCGGAGAAGTCTGACCCCTGGATTCAACGTACACACATTGAGGCTTTCGGCGGTTGGTTGCGAACACATCTCATGAATGACGACAATGTTGAAGATGACTTGTACTTGTTGGCCAAGAGACCATCTTCCACTATATTGACTTTCCAAGGGTACGAGATAAATGGGAATACATTTTACATGATCGCCCAAGATAAAAAGAGCACCAACCAAAACAGTGGTGTCCGCTTTGACGATGCGGCAAACAGCAAGGAAAAGGACACATATTATGGTTACATAGAGGAGATATGGGAACTTGACTATGGAGGTGATTTGAAGGTCCCTTTGTTCCGGTGCAAATGGGCCAATCTGACTGGAGGAGGTGTAATGGTAGACCCGCAGTACGGAATGACAACAGTGGATCTCAACAATCTTGGGCACACAGACGAACCATTTGTTCAAACCAATGATGTGGCGCAAGTTTTCTATGTGAAGGACATGTCTACCAAACCTATAAAAAGGAAAGATAAGAAAGCGGATACATCATACAATGAGCCAAAGCGCCACATAGTGCTTTCTGGGAAAAGAAACATCGTGGGAGTGGAGGACAAGACAGACATGTCACAAGATTATGAAAAGTTTGATGAAATTCCTCCCTTCGCAGTGAAGACTGACCCAAGCATCCTGTTAAATGATGAAGATTGTCCATGGTTACGGCGCAATAATCAAGGGACACACGCGAAGAAAACTTTTTATACCCCAAGATCCCACTCTGAGATGTGATTGGCTGCACCGTCATCACTTTTCTTCTCTAGTGAGTAGCCGGGATGGTCCAGTTTTGTACACGAAGTGCATCCAGTTTTTGTTGTAACCCTCTCAACTTTTTAGCACATGCTATGTTGGTGAAATGATGATACCATGCCAAGTTTCAACCTTTTCAGAGTTCATTTGTAATGCTTTTTAAATTCAGGGTCGTTTAGCTCAAAACAAATCATTAAATGCATGAAAAATAGCAAATGAAGTTAGAAAGGGTTGAAATTTGAATATGTGGCTTAGAATGGTGCATATTGAATGCACAAAAAGTCTGGAGTTGAAACAAGTTTAAAAAAATGAAATGCCTTTGTAACAGATGAGTTTTCGTCCGAAACCCTCATACTTCGAAGGAGATGGTCTAGTTTGTACACGAAGTGCATCTAGTTTTTGCCATAACCCTCTCAACTTTTTAGCACATGCTATGTGGGGTGAAATGATGATACCATGCCATGTTTCAACCTTTTCAGAGTTCATTTGTAGTGCTTTTTAATTTCAGGGTCGTTTAGCTCAAAAAAATCATTAAATGCATGAAAAATAGCAAATGAAGTTAGAAAGGGTTGAAATTTGAATATGTGGCTTAGAATGGTGCATATTGAATGCACAAAAAGTATGGAGTTGAAACAAGTTTAAAAAAATGAAATGCCTTTGTAACAGATGAGTTTTCGTTCGAAACCCTCATACTTCGAAGGAGATGGTCTAGTTTGTACACGAAGTGCATCCAGTTTTTGCCGTAACCCTCTCAACTTTTGAGCACATGCTATTTGGGTGAAATGATGATACCATGCCAAGTTTCTACCTTTTTAGATTTCATTTGTAGTGCTTTTTACTTTCAGGGTCATTTAGCTCAAAAAAATCATTAAATCATGAAAAATAGCAAATGAAGTTAGATAGGGTTGAAATTTGAAGATGTGGCTTAGAATGGTGCATATTGAATGCACAAAAAGTCTGGAGTTCATTTGGGTGATTTTGATTAAAACAAATGAAGGTATAAAACTAAAAGAGTTAAACAGAATCTGGTTTTGATTAAAACACCTATTTAAATTATCCTAAAAATTCCCAACTTTAACATCATGATAAAACATACTAATATTAAACAACAGGAAAAACAATCACTAAAAAATCTATTTTTAAACTAAAGTTATTCACAAATTACTGTTTCACAAAATTTCAAATGAATTCAAATTTAAACTATTTAAATTTGAAAACTACTGGCACTAACAGAAAGTTTGTAATTGTTTTGACCTAAAGCAAAAAGATTCATTAAAAAACTATAAATATTCTAACAGTTATTCCAAATCTAAAAACAGAAATTAGAAAAACAAAACAAAACAAAAAAGAGAAAATACAGCTTTAGTCCCGGTTGGTGCTACCAACCGGGATTAAAGGTCCCTTCCCGTGCGGAATTTGAGCCGCCGAAAAGATGGGCCTTTAGTCCCTGTTTGTGGATCCAACCGGGACTAAAGGGAGGACCTTTAGTCCCGGTTGGTGATAACAACCAGGACTAAAGGGTCTTTAGTCCCGGTTGCGGATACCAACCGGGACTAAAGAGTCCTGAGGTATTTAAAGAGCGCGCTCCCTCCTCAGTTTCTCTCCCCCCCCCCCGACGCCGAAACCACACCACGCCGCCAGGCTGCTCGTCTCCGTCGCTGCTCCTCGCCGCAAGACCTCGACGTCGGCCCGCCCCCTGCTGCCCGCCGACGAGCCCCTGCTGCGCCCACTCCTCCCACGGTGAGCCTCCGCCTCCTTCCCCCCTCTCTGTTCTGCCACCCTGACCTCCCCTCGCCATGCCCGAGCGCGCGCGGCGGCGCCATGGCCGCCGGCCTGCCCGAGCGTGGCGGCGCCATGGCCATCCCCTTGAGCGCGCCGAAGGCCACGATGTACTTGCCCAGTCCATGCCGACGGCGCTGAAGGCGACGGAGAAGGGCGTGACGGCGTGACGGCGAGCATGAGGTAGACTGGCAGAGCGTGACGGCGAGCACGCAGTAGACGGCAGTGGTGAGCGCCATGGCGCCGACGAGCCCCACGGGGGTGGTGGGGATGCCAATATCATTACTTTTTAGTGTGATACATTTTGAATTAGGATAGCAGTGTTCAGAGAAGAAATTAGTCAATGCCACCCACAAAAAAAATAGGTCAACAAAAAATTAGTTAATACATTTTGAATTGTAATGTGTTTGTCCTCTTCTGCTATGACATGTATAATTTGTTACAAGAATGTGATTCTCACATTTTGAACTGAAGGCATACTTATATTTATAATTTGTTACAAGAATGTTATTCTCACATGCATTAGGATAGCGGCGTATTTGTTTATTTGAGATAGGTCTCACGTTTAGTAAAAGTAACATTTGTTTATTTATGTCTCTTTAAAGGTTGCTAGTCTTACCCCGGTGCCGCCGCCTCCATTGACCCCCTGCCTCTAGCTCTTCCCGTCCGGCCGGCCCGTTCGTCAAGGTGAGGCCCTTGATCCCCAAATCCATTCAGATGTTTAGATGTTTAGATGTTTGATAGATGTTTGATGTTTGATGTTCAGATAGATGTTTGATAGATGTTTGATGTTTGATGTTCAGATAGATGTTTGATGTTTAGATAGATGTTTGATGTTTAGATAGATGTTTAGATGTTTGATGTTTAGATGTGTTTAGATGTTGCTGAATTTGTTTATAAATATGAGTAGGATAATAAAATGATAATCATTGTTAGGCAAATCCCACGTTTATAAGTTCTCGAGTCGACGATGCCCATCCTGCATCCTCGTCGTCGACTCGGCGGCAACCACCTGCTTGAGAGGCGCCATGTCCGGGACTGGGCTCCGCCAGGCTGGCACTGGGAGGTGCTTCCTTCCGGGGCACGGAGCTTGGTGAGGAATGAGGGTCCCGTCGTCGACCCGGAGGTTATTAGGTGGCGGTCGCGTGGACCACAGTCGGTGCAGAGGGAGCCGGCCCCCGTGGAGGTGGTACGTCGCCGTGTCAGGGAGGAGGACGAGCACGTCCGACGCTACATGGCTGCGTTGGACGCCAGGTTCTCCAATACCTGGCAGGTTCTTCAGGGATCACACCCGAGCTATGATCCTGTCATAGTTCCTTATCTTTGGGTGTCCACCGCCTGCGCCGCGAGACATCAACTATTCTGATGATGTATTAGTGATATTATATTCTGAAAGAACATGCGGTGCCCCCATGTTTGGTTTTGGTAATTGATGACAATCTCTATGGACTAATGGTTGCGTTGAGTTATATTCGTAGGATTTGTCCATAGGCTTTTCTTGAAGTCCATTTGTTGGTTTCAAGGAGTTTATGTGTTGACCAAGGTGGTATCCAAGGATCTATCCAAAGATTGGTCTAGTGAGTGTTGAGCTAATTGCTAGCATGTCTTGAAGAATAAGATTGTGTGAACATTCATGTGTATCTTCAAGACATCATCTTTATGAAGAGAGAAGATTTCACACAAAGCGTAGAAGATACACCGAGTGGGATCAAGTGATCTCACGGTTTGGTAAGCATTGTCCATTGCGCTTTGTGTACTAACCCATGGTCTTTGTGAGAGTTCTATGTGGGGTTAGGTTTGCTTCCATGGGCTTGCGTCAAGAGGAAGATCACATACAACCCATGGAGGATGACATCAACTCAAGGTTGTGTTGTGCAAGTTCAAGTGGAGCATCACGAAGAAATCATGCTTGTAGCTTGCCGTCCATTGTGGTGACAATGAACTTGTGAAGGTGTGCCGAAGAGTGACTCACCCATAGTGGAGTATGGGGGAGAAATCAACTAGCCTTCATCGAGCCAACGCAATCACGAATGGTGGTCCAACTTGAGGGAGTCAAGATCGTCATCATCTAGCTCAAGTGGACTTCGTGCAAGGCAAAGGTTTGCCCTTGATATGTTTTCTATTTTACCGGTCTCATGGTGATAGATTGGAGACCGGGTTATAGGATCGATAGCCGTACTATCAAGGGGGGCTCTCAAGTGAGTAGCTTGATCGTATCGTTCGTAGAGAGCTCAAACCATTGCATCCTTGCATCATCTTTATTGGCTCTTGTTTGGTGTTTCTCTCTGTGAGTTTTAGAGCTTGTGGTCATCTTCATGACAAGCTCGAGTTCATCGAAAACGGAGTTCACCTGCTTCTTCTATGATGTTTTCGATGTTGGAGGTTTTGCCGGTTCTTCATTCATAGAGGTTTCACATCTCTATATCTTAGGCATACCTCCCCTGTAGCTATTGGATAGTATTTGTCGTTATCTATCCAACAAGCTTGAGTTTGCTCAATTCGGAGCTCATTTGCAGAAGTTATGGAAGTTCTGGTTTTACTGTATCCTTCCGTTTTCCTAGCTGAGTAGTTGAAGGCAGCAAGGTGCTGCAGTACAGTGGCTAGCGGTAGTACCGCTCCTCGGAGCGGTAGTACCGCAAGTGCCAGCGGTACTGCCGCTCCAAGGAGCGGTAGTACCGCTGTCTCCAGCACCTGTAGCGTACACCTACGGTAGTTGCACGGAAGTAATTTTTTACTTCCGCCCCTCGGGCGGTAGTACCGCAAATTACTGCCGGTACTACCGTGCCGGATATTTTCTCGATGCTAGCTCCAGCGGATGTAGCCCGGAAGTAATTTTTTACATCCGTGGACGCGCGGTAGTACCGCTACCCCGTGCGGTAGTACCGCTGCCTCACGGTGTCTTCTGCCGTGTGCTGCACCTGAGTGGCCGTTGAATACTACCCCCGTGGTAGTACCGCGAGGGCAGGCGGTAGTACCGCTCCGGCAGTACTACCACCCTGTTGCCTCGTTGCAGTAGTGTTTCATATGGCTACTACCGCCCTAGCGGTAGTACCGCTCTGTGCGGGCTGTGAGCATAACGGTTGGATTTTTCCCCACCTTTAAAAGGGGGTCTTCTTCCCCATTGAACCTTATCTCTTTAGCTCGAGTTTGCCCCCCATTGTTGACCTTCTTCGAGCTTGCTAACTCTCAATCCCTCCAATGATTCTTGCTAGTTCTTGAGGGAAAAGAGAGAGGAGATCTAGATCCACATTTCCACCAATCACTTTCTCCTCTAAGTGAGGGGAACCCCTTGGATCTAGATCTTGGAGTTCTTCGTGTTCTTCTTCGTTCTTCCTCTCATTTTCCTCCCTAGCATTAGTTGCTTTGGTGGGATTTGGGAGAGAAGGACTTGGGCACTCCGTGTGCCCTTGCCATTGCATTTGGTGCATAGGTTTGAGTTCTCCACGGTACGTGGAAGTGAGAAGTTGAGAAGCTTATTACTCTTGGGTGTTTGAGCACCCTAGAGCTTGTTCCTCTTGGGTGCTTTGGCGCCCTAGACGGTTGGTGGTGCCTTAGAGCTCAATCATTGTGGTGCAAAGCTCCGGGCAAGCTTCGGGGTCTCCAATTAGGTTGTGGAGATTGCCCCGAGCATTTGAGGTCACCTCGGAGCCACAATCCATTGTGGTGAAGCTTCGTGGTGTTGTTGGGAGCCTCCAATTAAGTTGTGGAGTTTGCCCCAACCTTGTTTGTACGGGTTCGGTGACCGCCCTCAAGGGTCCCTTAGTTGAATCACGGCATCTTGCATTGTGCGAGGGCGTGAGGAGATTACGGTGGCCCTAGTGGCTTCTTGGGGAGCATTGTGCCTCCACACCGCTCCGAACGGAGATTAGCATCCGCAAGGGTGTGAACTTCGGGATACATTGTCGTCTCCGCCTGCCTCGGTTATCTCTTACCCGAGCCCTTTACTTATGCACTTTACTTTGTGATAGCCATATTGTTTCTTGTTATATATCTTGCTATCACTTAGTTGTCTATCTTGCTTAGCATAAGTTGTTGGTGCACATAGGTGAGCCTAGTTGTTTTAGGTTTTGTGCTTGACTAATTAAACGATAGTTTTATTCCGCATTTGTTCAAGCCTAAACCGTAATTATTTTAAAGCGCCTATTCACCCCCCCCCTCTAGGCGACATCCACATCCTTTCATATTCGATGATGTATTAGTGATACTATCCGATGATGTATTAGTGATATTATATGATCGTATTGTTGCATTGCCTTGTATTGATTTGCATATCTCCGGTTCTGCTTATTGAATGCATTCTAATTGTTTTATATTTGTTCTGGATTAGTTAAGCTATGGACGGTAGAGACAGAGACCATGATCAAGAGAATGCCATGTACGACCTGATACGCTCCGGAAACGAAGAGAATGAAGTAGATGATGGCTCACAATACCTTAACCCATCCGGTGAGGGAATTGAGGAAGAACAACCAAGAGACGAAGGCGAACCAGCTGACAATGACGATGGCGAAGATTTTTTTTTCCATTTAACAGAGTCCGGCGAGGTATTAATTTGCCCTCTGGTGATCATTAGATGTATTGATTGATTTGTATATATTAACGAATCTTTCTTCCTTTTAGCCCTCCGGATCGAGCAAATCTTCTACAAGGGTTAAACGTGGCCCGACAAAAAAGTTGAAACAAGGCGTAAAGTTTAACATCGATCAAATCAGAGCAGATGGCGAACCGATTGCTCCTAAAGAGAATGCGGACAAATTTATACATCAATGCGGAGTTATCGTTAGGGACCAAATCCCGATCACCGTTCAAGAATGGAATCAGCCTAAAGATACCCAAGCAGTTTCTTTTGTCAGCCAAAGAGCAAAAGATTCGCTTTGGGAGGAGCTCATGAAACATTTCACCCTAAGAGAGGATCTCATGGATCTCCAACGGGAGAAAGTCAAGAAGTGTGCTCTTAAGAAGATGGCCACACAATTCCAGTCTTGGAAGAAAAGATTATGGAAAAGTTACGTGGAAAACAAAAAGAAGACTCCAGAATTCAAAGGAGAATATGTGAAGTTAGCAGATGACTGGGACGAATTTGTGAAGTTCAAGGAATCAGAAGAAGCTAAGAAACGGTCGAGAATAAACAAGATAAATGCCAACAAAAAAACGTGGCACCATCGTCTGGGGCCAGGCGGCTACAAGTCTGGGTTGCCTAAGTTGGATGAATCTGAGAGAAACATGAAGGCTGCAGGGGTCACTCCAGTAACAGAGACTTGGCCTGAGAGGTGCAGGACTTGGTTTTATGCACATGGGGGAAAGTTGGACCCAAAGACAGGGGAGGTTCTTGAACAGGCAAGTCTTAAAGAAGCCACAGACGAGTTACTTAAAGCAATAGCAGAAGCTCGAGCGGGTGTGTACGAGCCCAAGAGAGAGAAGGACGAGCTTTCGCACGCCCTCAAGAATCCAGAACACCCGGGACGAACACGAGGCAAAGGAATGGTTCCGTGGCTTCTGGGGTTTGCGGATTGGAACGACAGCTACAGAAGTCGTGCCAGAAAGAAGAAGCATGAAGTAGATCGGATTCAGGACTTGGAACACAAATATAACATGCAACAGGAGCAAATCAACAAACTTAGCCAGCAAGGCGCGTCTCAGCAGCAGCAGCAACCAGATCCAGCATTGGATGGTACCAATCCATCATCTATGCCAAAAAGCAGCGTGGGTTCCACGGGGGTCCCGGCCGATGATGCACTGCTGGCTCGCTACCCCGTGGATGATATCCTAGAGTCGACACCTTGTGAGCTACACGTGAAACTGAATAACATATCCATGAAGGCGGCGGACGGCTTTGCTTTACCGAGTGGACCTGAAGCAACTTTCCACGGCAATCCGATTCCACCTGGCTATGCTCGTATCGGGGTGGATCAAGTTGTGTCGGCATATGAATCACTAGATCTTGACTACCCTGGAGGTGAAGGGGAGCGGACACTGGGAGAAGCCAGGCGTTGTGTCATTTTATGGAAAAAGGAATGCATCGTGTTTCCAAACTCGGTGCCAAGGCCACTGACTCCTCCTCCAAGTCCGCCGCGTCAGCAGACTCCAACCCTCCCCGAGACGGAGCGCAGGGTGAGTCCGCCATATCCATCTCCGCCGCGCCAGCCGAATCCATCCCACCCCGAGACGGAGCGCATGGCGAGTCCGCGATATCAAGCTCCGCCACGTCAGCAGAGTCCATCCCACCCTGAGACGGAGCCTAGCGCGAGACGCCCGCGATATCGAAAAACAGCGTCTCCAAAGCGGAAGAGAACACAAAAGAAGAAACCGGCCGAGCCTCCTGCCAAAAAGAAGTTATCTTACGAGAAGACCGACGAGGAACTCGATGAATCAGTGAATCTCGCTTTGCGGGCCCATTTTTGACCGAAAGCGCCCCCGCCGCCAAAGGAGAAAATACCCGACGAGGTCGTACAACACTTTATTGATGCAGCTAAACCGGCGGATAAAAGACCGGTATCAAACTATGAACGTTGTATTACCAAGTCCTATGAATCCCAGAAAAGACAGAAGTCGAGCGGTAGCAGTAAATGCGGGAAAACTGTTCCCCAGCTCGGAGAACAGGCAGTCCAATCGATCAGCCCGCTCAAGGTGAGTGCCAATAACGTGGTAATAACCGACGCTGATAGAGAGAATGCTAGAATGCTCGGTATCACCGTTGAACAATTCCTAGAGATCAACGAATTTCCACCGTTAGATCCGAAGGAAATAGAACGGCAATATGTCCCTGGGAAACCTCTGGTCAGTCTTGACGACGAGAAGCTTCTAACAACGCAGATGTACAAATTGCATGACTGGTACATGAGAGAACTAAAGGACGGGCGAGAGAGCCTCATGGTGAAAATCGACAAAGAGCATTACATCCATGAAAAAAAATTGTGGATTGAAAATGAAGAATTTTTTCAGTTATTCAATCAAAAAGCACTCGACAAATCTATCGTCAGTTGCTATTGTCTGTAAGTGATTTCTTTCTGTAATTTAAGTCTCTAGCTCAGCTCGTTCATTGCCTGTTATTATACTCACTATATTCTTGTGTGTGGTATTATGCAGAATGAAGATTTTTGAATTGAAAAGAGCTGGAGTCTATGGCATTGGGTTCATTGACCCAAATACCGTTAATGAAGAAGTGTTGAGAAGGAATCCTAAAGACACGGAGAAATTGCTTCTAAGGTTTTTGAAGGCCCTAAAGTACAAACCAGAAATAATTTTACCTTCGAACTTCTAGTGAGTGTTACTGTCTTGTACTACAAATTCTATTTTTGCTTATATATATATACTCGATGTTAAGTGTAGTTGATGAGTTATGCATGCCCGCTTATACAAATCGTGTGCGCAGCTACCAATGGATCCTTCTAATCATTAGAGTTGACGATGGAACTGTTGAAGTACTGGACTCGCTAAGTAAAGACCCTGAAGATTACATAAGCTTGCATTCGTTGCTCGAAAGGTAATTTCAATCATTGACGCACTATGTCGGCTTTTTTATTAGTTCATTTCCTGATATCAAGTAATTAATAATTCATTTATTCATTTTGTTTGCCGGGCAGGGTTTGGAAAAAGTTCACCAAAGATGTTAGAGGTGAATGGAAAGAGGAGCTGAAATGGCAAAAGCCCAGGGTAATTAAGTAGTACTAGCTACGTCCGCGCATCTCTTTAATTCTAGTTTCAATACCATTGTCATGCTTCATTATTATCTGATTGAATTCTATTCTCGTAAAGTGCATGAGGCAGGCACAGGGGACTGAAATATGTGCATATTACGTTTGCGAGAACATTCGCTTTAGGACCGAAAGCAGCAAGAGTGCAAGAGATCTTTGGGTACGTAAACACCATTCATATTTTTTTTATCATGATCTAATACATATACGCACAACTAACATGTTCATATTGATCTCCTTCTTTAAAGATGCACGAGATGCGGGATAAGCTCCTACCAACGGACCGCATACGAGCAATTCAAGAGGAAATTGCGAGATTTTTGCTTCAGCAGGTCATATCTCCCGACGGAGAATACCATTACCCGATCCGCAAATGATCTGCAAATCGTACGATAAATTGCATATACCAAATTGTATATATATATATGTGTATTCATGTGGTCGTACGAGAAATTCTATGATATATGATTGCTTGTACGAGAAATTTTATGATATATGATCGGTTCTACGAGAAATTCTATTATATATGCATAACGTGTACAGTATGTAGTAGCGTAAAATATGTTTGAAATGAAAAAGAATTAAATGGAAAACACAAAATGAAAAGGAAAATAAACAATAAACACTAATTAAACACCTAAACCCCTAAACCCCTAAACCTTTAGTCCCGGTTGGTGTTACCAACCGGGACCAAAGGTCCCCATGCCCTGGCGCGCGCTGCCGACCCCGTGGCCAGGGTTTAGTCCCGGTTCGTAGCCAACCGGGACTAAAGGCTTGGACCCTTTAGTCTCTATACTTTAGTCCCGGTTGGGGAACCGGGACTAAAGGCCCTTCCCAACCGGGACTAATGGCCTGTTTTCTACTAGTGTATCGCCCCCACGTACCATGCTGCTGCTACAAGTCACAAAACACCAAGCCAGTTCCTCATCGCCATAAGGACTCAAACCGCCATTGCCCTGGATGTCCTGACATTCTCCGCATCTGACTTCACCATAGAACAACAGAGGTCCCTCTAGAAGACGTGTCCCATGATGGTAACTATCAGCAGAGCTTGGCAACACTCCCTCTGAAACCAAACGGCCAGGAAAAAATACGGGTGTGCGCGACCGAATTCCATCCGATCCAACAATCTCCAGACATGAGGGAGTTCGCCGGCGGAGCCTTCCGGAACACGCCGCTCCAAGCCAGATAGACAGTAAGCAGATCTTCGTCTTGGTGCGGGAGAAACCCTAGGACCGCCTCCTATATTCGCAAGACTAGCAGGCCCCCACGAATCCAGTCGCTATCCAGCGGGACGACATCAGAGAAGAGGGAAGCACCTTGCAGGGCTTCAGAGAGACGGCGGACAGCCAGATCCCACAGCACCTGCCCAAGTTGGGTCAATTTTTCCAGATCGGAGACCATGAGATGTCCAGATCGAGGCCTGCAGACCCCAAACCCCCAGCAACCTGAACAGTCGCCGACGGTGCGCCACCGTCTCCTCGCGTCCTCCCGCGAAGGATATCAGGCCGCGGCCGGCCGCGCCGCCCTTAACCTCCGCTAGCACCCCACCTCCTCCCATGATGCGCCGCCGAGAGCACCTCCTGCCCACCGTCGAATAGACGGGACGGGCGCTGCCACCGCCACCGCCGAAGTCGAAGGCAGCAGCAGCGGCCAGAGATCGCGAAGGCGGTGTAAACTAGGGTTCAGGGGGAGGGGGCCTCCGGAGCCGCTCGGGAGGGGAGCGACTCGGGAGGAGGTTCGGACAAGTCTCTAAATGCATTACGAGGCACCACTGCCCATTACCAGGAATATAGTCCTGCTACTTCTTGAGCTTGCGTTGGTTTTCCCTTGAAGAGGAAAGGATGATGCAGCAAAGTAGATAAGTATTTGCCTCAGTTGTTGAGAACCAAAGTATCAATCCAGTAGGAGATACAAGAAAATCCCCAATCTTCGCACCTACACAAACAATCAAACTCTTGCACCCAACGCTATAAAGAGGTTGTCAATCCCTTCACGGTTATTTGCAAGGATGAGATCTGATAGAGATAGATATAAAAGATTGCTAAAACGAAAAGTAAAGCAAAAGTAAAAAGATTGCAGCAAAGTATTTTTGGTATTTTTGGTTTATAGATCTGAAAATATAATATGGAAAATAGACCCGGGGGCCATAGGTTTCACTAGAGGCTTCTCTCATGAAGGAAAATAATACGGTGGGTGAACAAATTACTGTCGAGCAATCTATCTATTATATATAAAAAGTATTTAACATGTTAACCAGAAAAAAAAAGAATTAAACAAGAAAATCCCATAATAATTAGAAATATCTGGCCATCGATATAAATTGATTAAGAAAGCACAACCAATGGATTAAAAAGATTAAAATTACCCACCAATGCCCTTAATTAGTTATCTCACCCACGTTAAAAAAATCCCTTTGCCCCTTCGCTCGCCCACGTCAAAAGAAACCCTCAATCTGTTCGATCTCCTCTCCTTCTCCCATATACGTGAAGAAGAGGGAGGCGTCAAAACGAAAAAAAAGGAAGGCGACCTGGCGGCAGCCACGACGGTCACCGAGGCATAGAGCGCCGCCGACGTCGGCTATGAGCGGATACCGATGAAGAGGACCTGGTACACCACCGACTCCATTCTTTCATTTATCCCCTTATTACGGTATGGAGATCCTCCCCAAACCCTAGGGTGTAGATTGGTTGATGTTCACTATCCCCATTGTTTCTATCAAGATGTGCAAGATTGATTGAGGAACTCAATTTCGTAGAAAATCATTTAAATTCATGATAAATTTCAGATTGGATGTACATAGCTGCCGTACACATAGCTTGGCAAAGCTAGCTTGGTCGAGTAACTTGATTGGTACATGCACGGCCAGCCGGAATCACCACGTACATTGACCTGCTGGGCTAGCTTTGTCTATGACGCGGCCGCGCACGTAGCTTAGCAAAGATAGCTTTATGGAGTTGCTCTTGATCGGTACATGCATGGCTAGCAGGAAACTCCCCCAACGTGTGCTACTGCCAACACCCGTGACAAATAAAGAAAGAGAGAAGACTTGATATGAGCCTCTGTGATATAATGCATGCCCTGAAGTTAGCTAATGTTGCTGGCTTTGTATCAATTGATTACTAATTCAGCTTTGTTACAGGACGTATGTACTAGGAGTTGGATAGATGAATATTTGCTGATTGATTTACAGGTACAAGTGTGCACCTAGATTCTAGGTAGATCTGCATCTACCGGTGCCTGTAACTTGAACAAAATCTGCTATTGACAGTTCATGGATGATTGACATGCGCGGATGCACCCAGATCTGTTAACTCAACCCCTACCCCATCTTCGCAGATCTCAATGATTAAATATTTGTGATTGCAGCCAGATTTTTGCAGGGGAAGGACGGACACGACAGGGCTTTCATATGTTTTTGTTTTTGTTTTTGCGGTAGGTCTTTCTTATATTCTGACAAGAGTCAAGCTAGCAACCGTGAAGATGCAGAATTCATGCAACTCCATCTTACTCCAGTCCTCAGGTTTGTCTTTTTCCATCCTTAATCACGTGTATTTTTTCGAGATTGATCAATCACATGTATGTGTTTCTACAATCTTGATCATGCATGAATAGAATTACTAGACGGGAGATGTTTGAAGTACAAGCTAATATAATGTTTAGGTTCAGATTTGGTGAGAAAGTGAGAACATGAACACAACAGAGATTGGACTCTATGCTCTGTAGACAATAAGTTTTTTCATTATTGTATTAAGAAAAGAGAAACCATAGCATGCAATGCCTACCAGCCAGATGCTAATATGCACCTTCCCGAGCTCCTGTGAATGTCTACTCTCAGCACACCGTCCCACTGTCATTGGGACAGTCTGATTACAGTTTATAGATGGGGGCATGGCGAAAATCCCTTTTGGAGGCCGAGCTCCAATGAGGCCATTTTTTGAAAAAGTCAAAATTCATCAGAATTCGTATTTTTACATTTCAAAAAATTCTGAAAAAAATAATAGATATACTTGGAGGCATAATGCACAAGTGTGTAAATTTTCAGGACGAAATACGTTAAAACGTGGGCTGTGCAAAAAAGACAAATCTGGTGCTTTTTAACGCATGATACTATTCATCCTCTTAGGTTATGAATTTGTCTTTTTTTAACAGATCGCATTTCAAAGTATTTCATCCTGAAATTTTACACACATACGCATAACATCTTTGTTTACTTGTACAAATTTTTTCAGATTTTTTTGAAACTAAAAATTTTGAATTTTGATTTTTTTCGAAAAAAGGCCTCCATGGAGGCCGAGAGCCAAAACGCCACACTCGGGGCATGGGGCATAATTGCACAGTTATACTATAGTGAGTAAATTAATACTCCAGTTACTAATCTTGCCGTCATCTGGCCATTAGTTTAACTCATCGCAAAACAACACCCGGTAGATTTTAATAGCCCTTTGGGATTGAAGTTGACCAAAATAACCCACCTGTGCCATTAATGAAAAACGTTTCATATTTTTTACCCTGTACAAATACAACTACCATGCTGGCCGGCCAAGCGATCTAATTTGGTTCCATCTAAAAAAAGCGATCTAATCTGAACTCCCAGCCTAGGGTTCAGGTCAGCAAAACTCCACAAGCAGCACCTTGCCGTCATGCCGTGCGGCTGAAAAGGACGCCACCAACCGCTGCCAAAATTGTGTTCTCCAGTTCCCTATAGGTAGGGCACTACAAACAGCCGTCGGGATCTGCATAACAGCAAGGCGAGGTCTCAAAGATTCATGCGTCAATGCAAAGACGGCAAGGGAGGTCTCAAGGATTCATGCGTCAAGCCAGATACGGAAAGGTGAGGTCTCAAGGATTCCTGCTTCAAGGCAGAGGTGTGGGAGATGCTAGCCGAGCAAAGGAAGGTCAGTATCAGATTCGTTCGACTGCTCCCTTATAAATTCTTTTATTCTATGTATAAACTCTCTGTTAACTGGGCGCCACTTGCCAAATAGCCGTACGTCAAATTAATTTGCTGCTGGCCGATGCCTTTGGCTGAGACGAGAGGCAACAATTGCAAGCTTTCTACTAGACCCTGTTAGTTGTGCACCACCTGACATACATCAGATCGTTGCCTAGGTAGACTTGAGATGTTGTACGTCAAATTGATTCACTGCTGCCCGATGCCTTTGGGCAGAAAAAATTGCTTCATGCCGGTTCAAAGTGGTATTGGTAGCTGCAGGATGAGATGTTGTCTTCTGATTCTTATATCTATTTCTATATGATACTACACTGTCTCCTGATTTTTTAAATTGTTTGATTCATCCTTGCTTACTAACGTATTGCCACGTCTGGAAGACCAATCAACAATATAGAAGGGTTGTACTGATAATGGCCAGCATGCAACGGTGATTTGTAAGGAATATGTATACATCATAAAAGAATTATGGTGTTAGTTCCGAAAATTAGGGTTCACATTAAATTGTCTCTGTTACACTATAACGAGTATTGCTTCCACTGGAAAGAAACACACTGCTGCGGACCTATATGAACTATGAAGTCCAGCAGATGCTTTCATTGCAGGAGTCCCTAAAAGAATGAGGTCTTTGTTGCACAATATTCTTTTCAAAAGAATGTCATGTATTACAAGTATTAGATACTGTATAGTTTAGTCATTTGGTATACTATAGGTGTTCAATATAGTATTTTTCTAGATCATATTTCCTTGCATTTGTAGTATACCATTTGGTAATTTTCTTTCTTTCAATTCCTCAGATTTTGATGATGTATTTATCCGTCGCCAGTATTTAGAATCAACGAGTAATGGCTACCAAATATGATGGATCAATTAGATAGATCTACTACCTTCGGTTTTAATTGTGCCCATGTTCGTGATTTCTCCACAAAAATAATGGGCAAAAAAAAAGAAAAAGCCTGGAGCTGTCGAACGGGGATAAGCAGGAGAGCACATGCGAGTAGTCCAAGCATTGGCGACCTGTCTCAGTCACTTCACCTATGAGAGAGGATCATGCTCCAAGCCAGAGATGAAACTGAAGTAATAAGAGGTAATGTTCGTCTTGATGCTGAGCAGCGGCCATAGGAGCAGTAGAACGAGATGCAGCTGTCGGAGAAGACCAATGTCCATGCGCCTCCGCAAGAAAGTACAGTCCAGGTGACCTCACATCTATGTGCTCTAGAAGAAGAATAAGTTCAAGTAGAATTATCCAAGTACTCACGTGACCTTGATGGTGATAGAATGGTTTATGTATTTATAAATTAAATACTGCAAGTCGCTATGAGTGTTCCGTTTTTATGGGTTCACTCAGCCAAATTGTTCTGTTCCACTTCTCATGCTCTTTTGTGGACACCTACAGTAGCTCATCTATATATTTGGCAACTTGATATTGATGTGGTTTATTTAGGTTTAATCAATGATTCTGTTTCTTTTGGATGCATTATCTTCCTGATGACCATGCATGTTTCTATGTAACCCTAATATATACATCAAAGATTTTTTTTCCGTGTGAAATATATTTTAGTCAAATAATGTTACACACTACATGCGATTGCAAAACTTGCTCTATATCATGCATTGTTCTTAGACTATCTATTTCAGTCTAGAAATGAGTAAATGTTCTGGAGCTATGAAATAATTGATGTACAATATTTTGAGGAAGAAAATGTTACGTATATATTTTTGAGTGGCCTATGGAAGTGTTAACCCATAACTATTCAGTGGAGCTTATTCAATTTCTTTGGCTCACTGAAAATTGGTTATACAGTATTGCTGAATATGCTTTACTACTAGCAAATTGTAATGTCAAAGAGGAGAAGAGAATGTTAATTAAGATAATTTTCAATCTTACTGACTTTTGTCATCAAAGATGTGAGCGGTTCTATTGTGCATATTGTGCTAATTCCATATTTTATTGGTACCTAGCTTTCAGATCCATGTTGCCACGATAAAGTTCATTCCGTGCAATAAATGATTCAATATACGGGTAAAATTCTTTTATACAACAGCTGATAAAAAATTCTCGACTCAGTGGCTGCAATGAGGAAGTTGTTCAATAACAAGAAACAGTGCTTTGGGGTAGTGGTGTGTAATTTTTTGGTGGTTCGAAATCTTAATTTAGTAGTATACTAGCAAAAGGGCTCGTGCGTTGCAACGGAAGAAAAAAGATCAGAATCTCCGATGGGCTTGAACAAATTTTTCTGCAACACTGAGATACATTATCAGTTTCAATTTCGTGAAATCATGAACATTTTTTTAAACTCGTGCACATATTTGAAAGCGTGAAATTTTTTCAAATTCATCAACACTTATGAATTCATGACCATTTTCTAAAATCAAGAATATTTTTTGAATTCATGAACATTTAATACTATTCGCAAATATACTTTTAAAATTGTGAAAAAATGAGACAATTTTCTTGAATCGACGAACATTTCTAGAATTGCCGAACCTTTTTTGGAAATTGATGGAACAATTTTTGAAATATACGAACATTTTTTAAATTTAATAAACATTTTTTTAAATGAATGATCATTTTCTGTTGAATAAACTAATTTGTAAGTCACGAACAATTTTCGAATTTTTAGGATATTTTTTCATTGATGAACATTTCTTGAATTGGCGAATTTTTATTCAATTTCAATAACATTTTCTAATATACAACCTTTTTAAAAAATCATGAATATTTTATTATTTTCAGAACATTTATCTTCAATTTTGCAAACATTTTTGAAATAAGCAAATATCTTTTGTACAAAATCGCGAACTTCTTTTGAATGCACAAACATTTTATTTCAAAATTTTAATTTTTTCATTTTTGAAACTTTTTAAAAGTCCTAAATTATTTAAAGTAAAAAAGACAGAAAAGAGAAAAAAAAAATTAAAAACAGGCCGTCCGGACATCGGCCAGCCCAAATTGGCGCACTGCGTCTTCTCCAAGTGTCTAGGGCGCAGTATAGGAGGTCGCTACTGCATGGGCCGGCCTAGACAGGAATTACCATGTGTGGATTTTTTTATCACTTACGAGTGGCATTGGTGGGTAATTCTTGCAAACTTCGAGGGTAATATGGATGACGGACGACCAGAAACATTCTGTGCTTTATTATTAGGTAGATTTCTTCAACTTTGAGTTGCAACATTTTGGACGGCGGATTGGAAAAGGGCTTTGAGGAGACGTGGAGTTGAATGCATGACCTATGTTTCCATTACACATCTTTGTTAAGCTCATGAGATGATATTGCAAATAATTTGTTACGGTTTTTTCGTCATCTTATTTAGATCAAGAAATCTAATGTGTCATGACACCTAAACTATACATGTGATACATCATACATCTAGGCTTTAAGTAAAACATATAGGAACAACTTTTAGTTCTAGCTTTATTTTTCACTTGAACAAACATGCCTCAAATATTTTGATAAACTAAAATATTGTAGTGTTGTATTCATGCATGTTTGGTATTCATGCCAAACCTACTACCAAACTATCATCTATTACTAAGAACTTCATTAATTTTCCATATTTCAACAATAGAATTTAAATGACTGAATATGCTTACAAATGTTCTGACCATATTAAGATGTAGTAGGTACAAAATTTAGAATGATTGTCAACTAAACCAATAATTGGATCAACATTGAATTTTTGTAAATATAAATAAATAAATATGTTAGGTGATTGCCACACAACTATGCTCACAAAAGTATTATGTTTGTAAATGTTATCACACGTGGTTCCTATGTCTTTTACAGGGATTAAATGACATGTTATAATTATTAAACATTATAAAATTCTAGCCCGCGCATCGAGCGGGCCACCTTGCTAGTTGATAGAAAAGCGCATAGTTATGACGATATCCAAGGCAATGATTATGCATATAGGCATCACGTCCGTGTCAAGTAGACCGAAACGATTCTGCATCTACTACTATTACTCCACACATCGATCGACTCCTGCCTGCATCTAGAGTATTAAGTTCATGAAGAACAGAGTAACGCATTAGGTAAGATGACATGATGTAGAGGGATAAACTCAAGCAATATGATGAAAACCCCATATTTTTATCCTCGATGGCAACAATACAAATACGTGCCTCGCTACCCCTACTTTGTCACTGGGTGAGGACACCGCAAGATTGAACCCAAAACTAAGCACTTCTCCCATTGCAAGAATTACCAATCTAGTTGGCCAAACCAAACCAATAACTCGAAGAGACTTGCAAAGATATGAAATTTTGCATATAAGAATTCAGAGAAGATTCAAATAATATTAATAGATAATCTGATCATAAACCCACAATTCATCGGATCTCGACAAACACACCGCGAAAGAGTATTACATCGGATAGATCTCCATGAAGATCATGAAGAACATGGTATTGAAGAACAAAGAGAGAGAAGAAGCCATCTAGCTACTAGCTATGGACCCGAAGGTCTGTGGTGAACTACTCACGCATCATCGGAGGGGCAATGGAGTTGATGTAGATGCCCTCCGTGATCGAATCCCCCTCCGGCAGATTACCGGAAAAGGCTCCAAGATGGGATCTCACGGGAACAGAGGCTTCCGGCGGTGGAAAAGTATTTTCGTGGCTCTTTTTGGTATTGGGGGAATATTTGGGAATTTATAGGCCGAAAAATAGGGTTAGAGGACCTGCAGGGGGGCCACAAGCCAGGGGGGCGCCCCCCCTAGGGCGCGCCCTGCAGGCTTGTGACCTCCCGGCAGGTCTCCTGCCTTCATCTCCAAGTCTGGTAGGTTTCTTCTGGTCCAAGAAAAATCATCGCGAAGATTTTATTCCGTTTGGACTCCGATTAATATTCCTTGTCTGCAATACTCAAAAACAAGGAAAAAACAGAAACTGGCACTAGGCTCTAGGTTAATAGGTTAGTCCCAAAAATAATATAAAATAGCATATTAATGCATATAAAACATCCAAAACAGATAATATAATAGCATGGAACAATCAAAAATTATAGATACGTTGGAGACGTATCAAGCATCCCCAAGCTTAATTCCTGCTCGTCCTCGAGTAGGTAAATGATAAAAACAGAATTTTTGATGTGGAATGCTACCTAACATATTTATCCATGTAATATTCTTTATTGTGGCATGAATATTCAGATCCGCAAGATTCAAAACAAAAGTTTAATATTGACATGAAAACAGTAATACTTCAAGCATACTAACAAGGCAATTGTGTCCTTTCGAAATAACATGGCCTCAGAAAGCTATCCCTACAAAATCATATGGTCTGGCTATGCTCCATCTTCCCCACACAAAGTATTTAAATCATGCACAACCCCGATGACAAGTCAAGCAATTGTTTCACACCTTTTATGTTCTCAAACCTTTTCAACTCTTATGCAATAGATGAGCATGAGCCATGGATATAGCACTATAGGTGGAATAGAATATGGTGGAGGTTGTGAGGAAAAGGAGAAGATAGTCTCACATCAACTAGGCGTATCAACGGGCTATGGAGATGCCCATCAATAGATATCAATGTGAGTGAGTAGGGATTGCCATGCAACGAATGCACTAGAGCTATAAGTGTATGAAAGCTCAAAAAGAAACTAAGTGGTTGTGCATAATGATGAAAAATTCCACTAGTTATATGAAAGTGATAAAATAGGAGACTCTCTATTATGAAGATCATGGTGCTACTTTGAAGCACAAGTGTGGAAAAAGATAGTAGCATTGTCCCTTCTCTCTTTCTCTCATTTTTTTATAATTTTGGTGGGCATCTTTGGCCTCTTTTTTTTATTTGGGCTTCATTGGCCTCTTTTATTATTTGTAAAGTCCGGAGACTCATCCCAACTTGTGAGGGAATCATAGCTTCCATCATCCTTTTCTCTCACGGGACAATGCTCTAATAATGAAGATCATCACACTTTTATTTACTTACAACTCGATACCTAGAACAAAATATGACTCTATATGAATGCTTCCGGTGGTGTACCGGGATGTGCAACGATCTAGCCTAGCAAATGACATCAAAAAACGGACAAGCCATGAAAACATCATGCTAGCTATCTTACGATCATTCAAAGCAATATGAAAATGATGGTGCGTGTCATGAAAAACGGAACGGTGGGAGTTGCATGGCAATATATCTCGGAATGGCTATGGAAATGCCATAATAGGTAGGTATGGTGGCTGTTTTGAGGAAGGGTATATGGTGGGTTTAATGCACCGGCGAAAGTTGCGCGGTACTAGAGAGGCCAGCAAAGGTGGAAGGGTGAGAGTGCGTATAATCCATGGACTCAACATTAGTCATAAAGAACTCACATACGTATTGCAAAAGTCTATTAGTTATCGAAGCAAAGTATTAGACGCATGCTCCTAGGGGAGAGGTTGGTAGGAGTTAACCATCGCGCGCTCCCGACCCTCACACAAAGGATGACAATCATTAAACAAATCATGCTCCGACTTCGTTACATAACGGTTCACCATACGTGCATGCTACGGGAATCACAAACTTTAACACAAGTATTTCTACCAATCCACAATTAGTCACTATCATGACTCTCATATCACCATCTTTATATCTCAAAACTATATGCAAGGAATCAAACTTCTCATAGTATTCAATGCACTTTATATGAAAGTTTTTATTATATCCCTCTTGGATGCCCATTATATTAGGACTAAATTCATAACCTAAACCAATTACCATGCTGTTTAAAGACTCTCAAAATAATATAAGTGAGGTATGAGAGTTCAATTATTTCTATAAAATAAAACACGACCGTGCTCTAAAAAGATATAAGTGAAGCACTAGAGCAACATTGCCTAGCTCAAAAGATATAAGTGAAGCACATAGAGTATTCTAATAAATTCACGATTAATGCGCATCCCCCTCAAAAGATGTGTACAACAAGGATGATTGTGGCAAACTAAAAAGCAAAGACTCATATCATACAAGACGCTCCAAGCAAAACACATATCATGTGGTGAATAAAAATATAGCCTCAAGTAAATTTACCGATGGATTGAAGACGAAAGAGGGGATGTCTTCTGGGGCATCCCCAAGCTTAGGCTCTTTGGTATCCTTGAATATGGCTTGGAGTGCCTTGGGCATCCCCAAGCTTAGGATCTTGCCACTCCTTATTCCATAGTCCATCAAATCTTTACCCAAAACTTGAAAACTTCACAACACAAAACTCAACAGAAAACTCGTGAGATCCGTTAGTATAAGAAAAATAAATCACCACTTTAGGTACTGTTGTGAACTCATTCTTTATTTATATTGGTGTAATATCTACTATATTCCAACTTCTCCATGGTTCATACCCCCCGATACAACCCCTAGATACATCAAAATAAGCAAACAACACAAAGAAAACAGAATCTGTCTAAAACAGAACAGTCTGTAGCAATCTATAGACTTCGAATACTTATGTAACTCCAAAAATTCTGAAAACTTAGGACAATCAGGGAAATTTGTATATCAATCTTGTGTAAAACTTTCAGACTCATTCAACGCTCTGGTGAATTTATAAAATTCCTGGACTGAGCGCAAAAGTTTCTGTTTTTCAGCAAAATCAAATCACAATCACCGTAGACCATCCCAAAGGTCTTACTTGGCTCAAACACTAATTAAAACAAGAAAACACAATTACTACAGAGGTAATAATGTGTAAAGCACTCAAAAACAGAAAAAAAACAAAAGCATAAACATAAAAATCGGGTTGCCTCCCAACAAGCGCTATTGTTTAACGCCCCTAGCTAGGCATAACGCAATAGATCTAGGTATTGTCATCTTTAGTATGCAATCCATAAGTGGATCTCATAATAGATTCATAAGGTAATTTTATTTTCTTTATAGGAAAGTGTTCCATGCCTTTCCTTAATGGAAATTGGAATCTAATGTTTCATTCTTTCATATCAATAATTGCACCGATTGTTCTAAGGAAAGGTCTACCAAGAATAATAGGACATGTAGGATTGCAATCTATATCAAGAACAATGAAATCTACGGGCACATAATTCCTATTTGCAACAATAAGAACATCATTAATCCTTCCCATAGGTTTCTTAATGGTGGAATCCGCTAGATGCAAATTTAAAGAGCAATCATCAAATTCATGGAAACCTAGCACATCACATAAAGTTTTCGGAATCGTGGACACGCTAGCACCCAAATCACACAAAACATGGCACTCATAATCTTTAATTTTAATCTTAATAGTAGGTTCCCACTCATCATAAAGCTTCCTAGGTATAGAAACTTCCAACTCAAGTTTTTCTTCAAAAGATTTCATCATAGCATCCACGATATGTTTAGTAAAAGCTATATTTTGATTATAAGCATGCGGAGAATTCAACATGGATTGCAACAAGGAAATACAATCAATCAAAGAACAACTATCATAACTAAAGTCCTTGAAATCCAAAAGAGTGGGTTCATTGCTATTTAAAGTTTTGACCTCTTCAATCCCACTTTTATCAATCTTAGCATTAAGATCTATAAACTCCGAATCATTGGGACGCCTTTTAACTAAAGTTGACTTATCTCCAGTCCCATCTTTATCAAGATTTGTATTAGAAAACAAATATTCAATAGGAGTCACATCAATCACTTTAAGATCTTCATCATTATTATCACGAGAACACACTTTTTCAAGCTATTCACGCTTAGCACGCATTCTAGCGGTTCTTTCCTTACACTCATCAATAGAAATTCTCATAGCTTTTAAAGACTCATTAATATCACGCTTGGGTGGAGTAGATCTAATTTTCAAAGAATCAATCTCAAGCGAAATTCTATCAACGTTCCTAGCCAAATCATCAATCTTGAGCAATTTTTCTTCAATCATAGCATTGAAACCCTTTTGCGAACTAATAAATTCTTTAATATTATTCTCAAGATCAGAGGGCATCTTATTATAATTTCCATAAGAATTGTTGTAGGAATTACCATAATTATTAAAGGAATTACTAGGAAACGGCCTAGAATTGAAATTACCTCTATACGCGTTATTACCAAAATTGTTCCTACCAACAAAATTCACATCCATAGATTCATTATTGTTTCCAATCAAAGAAGACAAAGGCATATCATTAGGATCAATAGGAGCACTCTTACTAGCAAACAATTTCATTTATTCATCCATCTTTTCACTCAAAGTATTTATTTTCTCAATAGCATGCACTTTTTTACTAGTAGGAGATCTTTCGGTATGCCATTGAGAGTAATTTGCCATAATATTATCTAGGAGTTTAGTAGCTTCTCCTAATGTGATTTCCATAAAAGTACCACCCGCGGCGGAATCTAAAAGATTTCTAGAAGCAAAATTCAATCCCGCATAAAAAAATTGTATAATCATCCATAAACTCAAACCATGCGCGGGGCAATTTCTAATCATTAGTTTCATCCTCTCCCAAGATTGTGCAACATGGTCATGATCAAGTTGCTTAAAATTCATTATATCATTCCTAAGGGAGATGATCTTAGCGGGCGGAAAGTACTTGGAAATAAAAGCATCTTTACACTTATTCCATGAATCAATACTATTTTTGGGCAAAGATGAAAACCAAGTTTTAGCACGATCTCGTAGTGAGAACGGAAATAGCTTCAATTTAACAATATCATTATCCACATCTTTCTTCTTTTGCATATCACACAACTCAACGAAAGTATTTAGATGGGATGCAACATCTTCACTAGGAAGGCCGGAGAATTGTTCTTTCATAACAAGATTAAGCAAAGCGGCATTAATTTCATAAGATTCCGCACTAGTGACGGACAATCTTTTTGGTTTTTTCTGAAAATCGTGACAAACCAAGCAATCTAGCACACAAGCAAACAAAAAGCAAGCAAAAAGACGAACGGAAGAAGGGCGAATAAAAAAGGCAAATCCTTTTGGTTTTTTCTGAAAATCGTTTTAGAAGTGGGGGAGAGGAAAACGAGAGGCAAATGGCAAATAATGTAAATGCAAGAGATGAGTTTGTGATGGGTACTTGGTAGGCTTGATGTAGATCTCCCCGGCAATGGCGCCAGAAATCCTTCTTGCTACTTCTTGAGCTTGCGTTGGTTTTCCCTTGAAGAGGAAAGGGTGATGCAGCAAAGTAGATAAGTATTTTCCTCAGTTGTTGAGAACCAAGGTATCAATCCAGTAGGAGATACAAGCAAGTCCCCAATCTTCGCACATACACAAACAATCAAACTCTTGCACCCAATGCTATAAAGGGGTTGTCAATCCCTTCACGGTTATTTGCAACGATGAGATCTGATAGAGATAGATATAAAAGATTGCTAAAACGAAAAGTAAAACAAAAGTAAAAAGATTGCAGCAAAGTATTTATGGTATTTTTGGTTTATAGATCTGAAAATATAATATGGAAAATAGACCCGGGGGCCATAGGTTTCGCTAGAGGCTTCTCTCATGAAGGAAAATAATACGGTGGGTGAACAAATTACTGTCGAGCAATTGATAGAAAAGCGCATAGTTATGACGATATCCAAGGCAATGATTATGCATATAGGCATCACGTCCGTGTCAAGTAGACCAAAACGATTCTGCATCTACTACTATTACTCCACACATCGACCGACTCCTGCCTGCATCTAGAGTATTATGTTCATGAAGAACAGAGTAATGCATTAGGTAAGATGATATGATGTAGAGGGATAAACTCAAGCAATATGATGAAAACCCCATCTTTTTATCCTGGATGGCAACAATACAAATACGTGCCTCGCTACCCCTACTTTGTCACTGGGTAAGGACACCGCAAGATTGAGCCCAAAACTAAGCACTTCTCCCATTGCAAGAATTACCAATATAGTTGGCCAAACCAAACCAATAACTCGAAGAGACTTGCAAAGATATGAAATCATGCATATAAGAATTCAGAGAAGATTCAAATAATATTCATAGATAATCTGATCATAAACCCACAATTCATCGGATCTCGACAAACACACCGCAAAAGAGTATTACATCGGATAGATCTCCATGAAGATCATGAAGAACATGGTATTGAAGAACAAAGAGAGAGAAGAAGCCATCTAGCTACTAGCTATGGACCCGAAGGTCTATGGTGAACTACTCACGCATCATCGGAGGGGCAATGGAGTTGATGTAGATGCCCTCCGTGATCGAATCCCCCTCCGGCAGATTACCGGAAAAGGCTCCAAGATGGGATCTCACGGGAACAGAGGCTTCCGGCGGCGGAAAAGTATTTTCGTGGCTCTTTTTGGTATTGAGGGAATATTTGGGAATTTATAGGCCGAAGAATAGGGTTAGAGGACCTGCAGGGGGGCCACAAGCCAGGGGGGCGCCCCCCCCACTAGGGCGCGCCCTGCAGGCTTGTGACCTCCCGGCAGGTCTCCTGCCTTCATCTCCAAGTCTGGTAGGTTTCTTCTGGTCCAAGAAAAATCATCGCGAAGATTTTATTCCGTTTGGACTCCGTTTAATATTCCTTATCTGCAATACTCAAAAACAAGGAAAAAACAAAAACTGGCACTAGGCTCTAGGTTAATAGGTTAGTCCCAAAAATAATATAAAATAGCATATTAATGCATATAAAACATCCAAAAGAGATAATATAATAGCATGGAACAATAAAAAATTATAGATACGTTGGAGACGTATCAAGTCCTACACTAGTCCCTTTTGTCTTTGAGAAGTAGGACTTCTTAGCTCATGGCTGCTACTGCCGCACCGACCAGAAAATCCAGAGTACCTTCCCTTGTTTTGCTTGTTCAGTATACACTTGTGCCTTTTCACTTAGACGTCTGGATTTTCTGTTAAACGTCTGAACCGGCGACACATCGTGCGATAGTAACCTACGGGGCAATATTATAACTAGACAATACCCCGTGACAGATTTTTTTTCGAAAAGGAGGATATCCCCCGGCCTCTGCATAGAACGATGCATGCAGCCATATATTATTAATAGTGCAAAATCCAGCAGCCGAACATCTTCGACCCGGAAAAAAGCGAAAAACAAACCCTGAGGCCGTATACCTCGCAACAGTAACTCCCCCAGATAACCACTAACCCTATGATACAAGACACAACAAAAACGAAAAAATACAACTCCTAGGCTACGCCTTCAAGAAGGAATCGCCGCACGTGCGCCGATGATGGCGAGTCCACCACAAGGTTGAACTTCGGATTCTCATCCCCAAAGCAAAGCTTCAATCCACCACCTTCAACAAGGACACGACGTAGGCGCGCAAGGACATAACCCGATCAGAGATCTTGTTTTTTCACCGGAGGGCAAAAGCTCGTCGTTGAAGCCGTCTGTACCATCCGCCCTTATCCGGCTACCGACGCCTCAATAGCTGGATACCTTTGGAGGAGACAATGAAAGATAAAGACGTCCCATACCACCTGCCTCTCGCTACTGTCGCACCACCTTCGATCCAACAACAACAGGCTAAACTTGACACCTCCGCCAGAGCCTCCGTGCATCACCTGCCGGTAACAGGCATGACTTGACGTCTCCATATAAGACGTCGTGCATCGCATCCGCCGGTAGCACATCCACCGGTGGCTTCACCTGCCGATGACAGGCTCCGCACGACAACTCCGAAAGAAGCACATGTGTCACCTGCCGAGCTGCATCGAACCCGATCTGTTGATGGAAGGGACGTCCCATACCGCCACCAACCACAGAAGGCCATCACCATCTCGAGATCCGGACTCCGAGTCGCCCACACGATCCTGGAGTCCACCGCCGTTTATGAAGAGGGGTCGCCGCCCTGATTCCGGGCGCTACAAGGAGCACCCACCGTCGCGCCAGCCGCTGTCGCCGCCCATACAACGGCAACCGCCACAGCGATCCCGCATCAAGCGCCGTCGACGCCGGAGGAAGCTCCGGCCGCCACGCGTGTCCTGCGACGAGCCCGGAAACGGATCCCATGATCCGCCGTCACCGGTGCCGCCACAAGGACCCACCACCTGGCCCATCATCCCCGACGGAGGGGACGCCGCCACCACCATGGTCGGATCCGGGTCAGCCGTCGCCGTCGCCACCGCCAAGGCCGGATCCGAGCTGAACGCCGCCGCCGCCACCGCCACCGGCCACGCCCAGTCCCACCTTCATCTTCTAGCCACGTCCAGCCGACCGGCACGCCACGCCCAGCCAATCTCCACCCGCGCCGCCGCTGGGAGCCGCCGCGCCGCCGTACCTTTGATCCACATGACGCCGTCGCCGAAGCCGCCGTCCCGCGCTGCACGACATCGAACGAGGAGAAGGGAAATCCCCGCCGCCTACGCCGACCGGATCGGCGGCGCACACCGGCGGCGGCGAGGGAGGGAGCTGGATGCGGCGGACTAGCCCCGGCGGCTAGGGTTCGCCCCCTCGGTCGCCCGCGGGAGCGACGCGAGGGGGTACGCTAGCGACACCGATAGGTGAATTAAGCTATATGTTGGTTTTTTCATACCCCGTGACATATAGCTTAAAAGAAAGGACATAAAGTAAGAAGAGGAACTGTAAAAGAATATAAGTAAGAAATATTCGCAATACTAGATAATGGACTCATAGTTAGTAAACTGAAGTGAAAAAGAGAAGATAAAACCATGAGTCGCCGGTTAGACGGCGGAAGACACACTAATAAAAATTAATCAAGTTCAGATCGGAGCTGCAAAATAAATTAACTGTTTTTGGCTGACATGCACATTTGGTAATGTAGAATGTTGCATGTTGGGATAATTAGTGTTAGTGGAAATTGAAAAGCTGATGTGGCATCATGTTGACGTCGACGGTATGCATGTAGGTTTAGTGGGAGAGAAAAATTAAATGCATTACTTAGTGAGACGTTGAGTTGGACACTTTGCATGTTACAATTGAGACCAACTTCTTATGAATGTAAGATTGACTAATAATTTTTCTTATGTATCCACCGGTTTTGCAATGAAACATGCAGCTCCCATTGGATGGTTGGGCAAGGAATTACTAGCGGCATATATGGGCAAGTACAACAGTTCTTCCGCCGTGCCACGAGGCACATCAGAGGATCCGGCCCGCTCCTAAAGGTTGGATGTTTTTTTCTCTCCCGAGCATAGCAGGAGGACCAGATGGGTTGAGTTGCTTTTTTTTTTTAGGCAGAGATGGGTTGATTTGCTCGGTCAGCTGTACGGCTTTTTCTATTTGGCGCTGCAGGCGCAATGTAGGATTCGATCCCACGTCGTGGGTTAACAGTGAACGACGTGTAACCAACTCGACCACATTACCTGGTGTGATAAATTGCATCATTTCGCCTATTTATTTATTCCTCTTTTTTCCTTTTTTTTCTCTATCCTTTTCTACTTTCTTTTTTCGAAATTCATAATTGTTGTCTTCAAATAGAGGAAATTGTTTTCTAAATCCATGAACAGAATTTTTCGAAACTCTTGAACTTTTTTTCAAATTGATGAACCCTTTTCAAATTTGATGAATTTTTACTATTTTTTGAACTTTTTCTCAAAATCGATGAACTTTTTTCAATTTAGATGAACTTTTTTCAAATCGATGAACATTTTTTTCAAATACGATGAACGTTTTTTGAAAATTGAGGAACTTCTTTTAAATTCACGATTTTTTTTAGTACATGAGCTTTTTCGATTTGGTGAACTAATTTTTGAATAAGCGAACTTTTTTGCATGCTCTTGAACTTCATCTGTAATATAAGTGAACATATATTTCAAATAATTGGGAAATACTAAATATAAATGCTACAGTGTAATGTGCAATAAATAGCGCGGCTACGTTTCTATTCTTTAGAACTTTCGTGCAGTAAATATACAATAGCAGTTAGCTGGTCCAATGGCTAGCATCTCCGGTTGCGAGCGCAAGGGCGTGAGATCAAATCCTAGCGGCGCATTATTTTATACGGTCATTTTTCGCGTTGCGCGATCGTGGGCCGGCCCATTCAGCCGCTGCTGCAGGCGCCAGTCCCCTAACCGGCGCAGAAGGTGGCGAGTAGGAGCTCCCCAGCTGTACACCGCCCGAACATATTTTCATGGAGTTTTTATCATTTATGCCACTGGTTGTGTATCACTACTCAGTTTTGCCATTAGAAATTTCAACAGCTCAAAAATGCCATCGCCTCGTTAGGTCCATGCTCAAAAATGCCACTAGACACCATTACTTTGAGCTCAAATCTCGTTTACCATGTTATAATGACCAAAAAACCTGTAGACCAACATGTCAGCTCCCCCTCCATGTCACTACAATAAAGTGTGGGTCCCACTTGATCCAAAAATGCTCTTATTTTCCTCTAACATTATTTGCTTGCTTACTACTGACAAGTGGTATCCACACTTATCATTGTGAGATAGAGAGAGCTGACATGTGGGTATAGGGGTATTTTCGACATATAACATGGTCAACGAGTTTGACCTGAAAATAATGATGTCTAATGGCATTTTTGAGCAAACATCTAATAAAAATGACATTTTTGAGATATCTAATGGCATTTTTGAGCAAGGATCTCACGGAACGATGGCATTTTTTAGCAGTTGTAACTTCTAATGGCAAAACTGAGTAGTGGGACATAACTAGTGGCGTAAATGATAAAAACCCATTTTCATGACCCTAAATGGGCTCCCACACAGAAATGGGCTGGCTGCGGTGAAGAGAGGCCCGATCAACCAGCCTGCTTCAAATTTTCGAGCTAGCCTACGAAATCGCACAGATGGCTCTGGCGAGAATAGAATTGTGATCGAACGGCTAAGAATTGCGAAAATGCGAAATCAAAAGGACTAAACTGCTCAAGGCTTGAGAGGGCTGGGAAGTATCTCGGTTTTACTTTCCTCAATAAAATGCCGGTCTACTGCATGAGATACTTTAATTGAAACGATTACACAAAACTTTGATTGCAAAAGAAGAAATACACAAAGTTGGGAATCCAAGCTATGCCGACGACATATGTTTGCCACGTGGTGCTGGCAGGTGCCTACATGTGTTCGGATGGCAGCAGACGGACTATGTCGTCTATTTTCTTTGCCGACGGGGATTTTATGCCGACGGTCAGGGAAAATCCGTCGGCATAGGTATCTATGCCGACAGGGATTATATGCCGACGGCCAGCTGAGCAATGCCGAGGGATTCAAAGACGAATGTTGTATGCTGACGGCCATCGTCCGTATATGTCTATGCCCACGGCTGTTGGCCGTCGGCATAAATAATGATTCCGCTAGTGGGTGGTGGGGATGACCGAGAATATGAGGATTAAGAAAGAGAACTACTTCGTGCGGCCCAGGGAGATGTACTGCAGCTGGGTGCCGGACAGGCATGACAGTTTCGTGCTCTGATTTGCCGATGCGCTAATCGGACAACTGATCAATCTATCAAGTTCAAACGAACATGATTGATCAATCTAACAAGTAACAAATATATAAGTTCATGAAACGATATGATTGATCTTATTGCCTTGAATTTATGGGGCTTATTGGTGATGTCCCTGTAATACTTGCCAAGCCGCATACTCTTTTATGAACGCAAGTGATTAGTCTGTAAGTAATGGTGTTGGAGTGCGCCGGGCTGTCCCAATTGGTCGCTCTCCCTCCCGTAAAAAGGATGTGGAGTGAGTAGATGCGGGCGCACGATGTGGTCACACCGTCGCGTGGCTGCACAGTCCCATCAAGGGCGTGAGAAGCTTCCCCCCAAGCGGAAGATGTGGCGCCTGCAGTCACATCAAAGGGGGTGAGAAGCTTCCCTCTAAGCGGAAGATGTGGCGCCGCTGCTTCCGTGAAGCTGATTCGCCGGGTTTCAGCAAAGCATCCAATCATCAGATTCATCCCTGTTGAAGTGCGCCATGGAGAGTTGGAGACGCTGCAGTTGATCGACACACGCACCGCAGTAGGACCAAGGAACCGGATCCCTCTCGCTCGCTCTTTCTATCCCATGCAGGCAGTTCTGAGTCCGACAGCGGTACGCACGGCATCGATTCCTCCTTCCTTCTTTCCCGCAGGTGGAAGTTGAACCGCACTACTCGGATACAGGCTAGGATATGTAGGACTACCAACGTGTCAACTTCCTGAGATGCAAAAGCAGGTAAAACAACTGTGGCGTGCTCTGCAACCGGAGAATGAACGACAACGCATGTGTGCATCAGTGCTTGCAAGCACGCAGGAAAGCATCCTTTATTCTGGAAAGTGGTGGAACGGGGGCAATAAAGTAAATGCATGAGAGGAACCGGGAACTTTGGAACTTTGGAGCATCTAGCTAGCAGCGGAAATAAATCATTGGACCACTGATTCTCCGAATCCCTGTAGAAAAACTTGGCACGTAAGGCACAGATAAACCCGCGCCAGACTGGAAAAGGCCTGATGGTGACAGTCTGAAGCTCAACTATGATGGACCCCTCAGACTACCCACAATGGGAGGGAGTAACATAGGTAGTAACATCACTAGTAGAAAAAGGGCCTTTAGTCCCGGTTCCAGAGGGCCTTTAGTCCCCGTTCTGGAACCGGGACTAAAGGGTCGGAACTAAAGCCCAAAACCTTTAGTCCCGGTTCGCTTACGAACCGGGATCAAAGGGGCTCCACGTGGCCGCTGCGGGAAGCCCAGGTAGGAGGACCTTTAGTCCCGGTTGGTAACACCAACCGGGACCAAAAGGCATCCACGTGGCCGCTGCGGGGAGCCCAGGCAGGAGGACCTTTAGTCCCGGTTGGTCACACCAACCGGGACCAAAGGTCATCCACGCGTGAGCATCTGGCAGCAGCTGGGGTTTTTGTTTTTTTTTTGAAGGGGGGGGGGGGTTGGGTGGTTTTGGAGGGTTAATTTAGGGGTTTCATATTGTGTTAGCTAGCTAATAGGGAGAAGTGTCATCTCTTTCTCCGTGCTCGGTCGACGGTAGTTACTATACATATAGAGATAACTCGATGCTAGCTAATAAGAAAATGAAGGAAACCATTAATTACACAAGATCGTCATGCTGAACATATATAGAGAGAAGTGACATCTCTTTCTCCGTGCTTGGTCGAACAACAAGTTTTCGTATATCTATCCGACGGTACTACATATATACAATATAACATCTTTTACAATCCCTAACATCATCTACCTAAGATCCAATCACAAATCCGCATGGTATTCCCCGTCTTTAGGTATGACGTGGTCAAGAAAGAATCCCGCCAATTCCTCTTGAATTGCTCGTATGCGATCATGTGGTAGGAGTTCATCCCGCGTCTGCCAGATCTAATTTAAAGAAGGGGGTCAATACATGCATATATATGAATAAAACTCAACACAATTGATGGTAATATATAAAATAAAATTGTGAATATTATTTACGTACTTCAAATTGTTTGTCAGAGAAGCCCCGCTCAGAGGTCGAGTGGCGAATGAACTCGCATACGTAGTATGCACATAAAACAGTCCCTTCTTTCTAGTACAAGCACTTTACGAGAATAGAGTTCAATCAAACTGATAAGCAAGCATGGTAATGATATATTGATGAAAATTTGAATCAATTAGAGATGCGCGGAACTAGCTAGTACTACTTACTTTGGGGTGCGTAAATCGCAACTCTTTGTTTAGACCGGGAACCTTTCGGGTGAACTTCTTCCAAACCCTGCCAGACAAAGAAAATGATTACTTGATATCAGGAAATTAACGAAAGTTGCATGCCGATATGGTCCCGGTATTGACTGAACTTACTTCTTGAGCATTGCAGTCATGTCCGCATAATTCTCGGGATCTTTACGTCTCGAGTCTAAGACAGTTACTAATGCCCCGTCAAGCTTAATGGATAGCAGAATAAAGTGGAAACTGCGCACGCATATATAACTCATCAATTACATTACTTAACCTCGAGTAAGCGAAACTGAGTATACAGAGAAGACAGCAATACTCACTTGAAGTTGTAAGGAAAGAGTATTTCCCTTTTGTTTTGATGTATAAGGAACGACTGTAGCAAGTTCTCCTCGGTCTCTTTGATTGAGTTTTGTACCGTCCATTCATTTACGGCATCTGGGCTAATGAACCCAACGTCGAAGATTCCTACTTTTTTTGCATTCGAAGATCTTCAATCTGCATAATATAGTGAGGATAATTATATATACATGCAATGAACGAGCTGAGCTAGAGACTTAACTATAGAAGTAATACTTACAGACAGTAGGAAGTCATGAGTTGTTTGTCGAGGGCCAGTTGATTGTATAACTGAAATAACTTCACAAATTCAATAGGCATCACGGGAAGTCCAATGAATTCGTGCTCTGGTTTCACTGCCATATACATAGTGTCTCTCCCAGACTCCCTGCAGGTTTTCATGTACCACTCATGCAATTTGTACATCATCGTTGTTAGAGGAGGATGATCAGGTTTGACGAGAGGCTTCCCGTGCACGTATTTATATTCTTCTTTTGTTACCTTAGCCGTTTGAAAAATTACATCATCCCCCAAGTAATCACCAGGATTGGTACCAGGCACCATCCCCGGATGATTAGCGACGATATCGCTAGACACCTTGAGCGGGGGGCACGATTTCTTCTCCTGTTCGCCGAGCTGGGGAATTGTTTTCCCACTTCTTCGTTCTGCTAACCTTGCATCACTGGAAGTACTTCCCGACCGCCGCGCTTCTTCATATGTCTTTTTAAGAATGCGGACATAGTTGGAATCCGGCGGAGGCGGTGGTGGTCGCTTCAGGGCATCGATAGTGCGCTTCACTTTCACCGGATCTAGCTTCTCCTTCGGAGGTGGAGTTTTCTTTGCAAAATGGTCCCTCACTTGGGCACGACATATGTCCTCGTTTTCCTGCTCGGTCCTCTCATATGGTAACTTTTTCAGAGGCTTGAGAGATGGACCGTATCTGAATTGCCTCCCGCCTCTGCTTGTACTGCTAGCCGCCGGAGCGGCGGCGTCTCTCTTCCGTCGTTGCTGACGAGGTGGAGAAGGAGGCGGAGTGCTCCGACGCGCCGGAGTAGGCGAAGGAGGAGGCGGAGTGCCCTCACGCGTCGGAGGAGCCGGAGAAGGAGGCGGAGTGCCCTGATCACTCGCCGGAGGAGGAGGAGGAGGAGGAGGCGGAGTGCCCTGACTCGCCGGAGGGGGAGGAGGAGGCGGAGGCGTCCAGTTTGGAAGCTTGATGTACTCCTTCTGCCATAGACATGTACTCCTCAGAGCACGAACCAGCTGATTCTCCCCTTCACCTGTAGAGTGGTAAAGCTCGAGCTCCTCAAATCCCTCCATTACTTCATCCACCATCACAACAGCATAGCCATGTGGAATCGGAAGGCAGTGAAAAGTTCCGTTGGGTTGAGGAGGTGCAACAGAGCCGAGAGCCGCCTTGAAAGTGAGGTTATGGCATTTCGTCATCAGCTCGCAATTTTGAGCCTCCGTGATAGTATCCACGGGGTAGATAGGCTCCGTGAAGTCAGTCTGAACGGGCTCCGTGGAAACCACGCTGCTTCTCCGCTGAGATGGCGGGGTAGCTTCTGGGGTAGCTTCGTGCCGCTGAGATAGTTGGCCGGCAGCTCGCTGGCTCTCAGCTTCCTCTAGCTTTTGTAGTCTTGCACTCATCTTCTGCATGTCGCTCAGCTCCGCTTTCCTCTTTCTCTCCCGGCTTCTGTAACCGCCTGCGTCCGGAAACCCAAACTTCCACGGAACGGAGCCTGGTGTGCCTCGTGTTCGTCCAGGGTGCTCAGCATTCCCTAGGGCCTTAGTCAGCTCGTCCTTCTCTCTGTCGGGAATAAACGTCCCTTCCTGCGCTGCGGTGATATACTTCTGAAGCTTCGTGACGGGTATTGCAAGTTGCTCGTCTGTCCAACGGCACTTCCCTGTTTCAGGGTCCAAAGTTCCCCCAACCCCGAAGAACCAAGTCCTTGAACGGTCTGGCCAGTTCAATGTCTCTGGTTCGACCCCTTTAGCAATCAGGTCATTCTCAGCTTTGTCCCACAACGGCCGGGCTTTGAGGTAGCCACCTGACCCCGTGTGATGGTGATACTGCTTCTTTGCAGCGTTGTTCTTGTTTGTCTCTGACATTTTCTTACTCTTGTCTGATGTCTTGTAGGCCACAAATGCGGGCCAGTGATCTCTTATCTTCTCAAATCGGCCGATGAATTCTGGAGTCTCACCTTTGTCGACAAACTTTGATTTCAACTCCTTCTTCCACCTCCTGAATAGATCTGCCATCTTCTTAAGAGCACACGCCTTGACCAGTGGCTCTATAACGGGCTTATTCGGATCCTCCTCTGGCGGTAGGGTGAAATTTGCCTTCAGCAAGGTCCAAAGATCATCTTTCTGTCTATCGGTGACATAATCACCTTCAGGGGCGTCGTCCTTAGGCTTATTCCATTGCTTGATGCTGATCGGGATGTTGTCCCTAACAATAGCTCCGCACTAAGCAGAAAATGCATCCTTGGTCCGCTTGGGTTCAATCGGTAGGCCATCGTCCGCGAGTGCTGTGATCGTGAACCTTTCATCCTTGCGCAACCTCTTCTTCGGGCCTAGTCTCGTTACCGAAGTTTGGCTCGATCCGGAGGGCTATAAAAGAAGAAAGAAGAGTTAATATATGTACATACCAAAACAATTAATGCATCAATTAGCTAGTCAGCACCTCCGGAGCCATCATGATCATGTCACCGGAGCCATCATGATCATGTCCTTCCTCCTCCATTGTTCCATCGGTGTCGTTGAGAAACGACAAGACAGCATCACCTCCGGCGAGGATTATCTCCCCCAACAACTGTTCTTGTTCCAAGTCTCTTTGATCCATAGTTTCTGCAAATATAGAAGAATATATATATAGATGAGATCAGAAAAAAATTGGATCAACTTGTGCACATCCATAATGGGGGCATTCTTGATAAATCTATGTTACCGGAGTTATCTATGTTACCGGAGGGGGTAGACGACAACGACGCTCACCCCTCATGTCATGTCCGACGTCCCTCCTCATGTCGAAGTTATCGGGGAGGGGGTAGACGACAACGACGCTCACCCCTCATGTCCGACGTCCCCCCTCATGTCGAAGTTATCGGGGAGGGGGTACAGGTGGCCTCGAGAGTTGGTCGGGCGAGCGGACCGGGAGTAAGTAACTTTTAACTCATTTTAACTCATTTTGAATATATGAACATTTTAACTTTTACCGGTAGGGGCGGGAGGGGGTTGATCGACGTCTCCCACCCTCATGTCGAAGTTACCGGAGTTTTCTATATGAACAAAAAAAATCCACATGACATGTCCGACGAGCGGACCGCCTCTCTCTCATGCATGTCCGACGTCCCCCCTCATGACAAAAACTTTCTATAAAAAAAAAGCATACATCTATGAACAAAAAAAATTCTATGAACAAAAATAAAATTGTATCAATGCATATATAAAAACTTTCTATGGATCATCATTGCTCATATATCAATGCATATATAAAAACTTTCTATGGATCATCATTGCTCATATATAAAAACTTTCTATAAACAAAAAAAAAACATACATCTATGAACAAAAAAAAATCTATGAACAAAAATAAAATTGTATCAATGCATATATAAAAACTTTCTATGGATCATCCATCCATACATACATACTGCATATACATACATACATACATACAACATCCATACATACATACATATTGCATATACATACAAAAAAAAGGCAGATCCGGCCGGGGCGGCGGTGGCGGCGGCGGCGCGGCAAGCAGAGCAGGGGCACGGCGCGGCAAGCAGAGCAGTGGCGGCGGCGCGGGGGAAGGGGGGGGGCTCACTGGGGGCAGCGTCGGGGCAGGGGCAGTGGGGCACGGCGGGCGGCGTCGGGGCAGTAGGGGCGCGGGGAGCGGCGCCTGTTGGAAATATGCCCTAGAGGCAATAATAAATTGGTTATTATTATATTTCCTTGTTCATGATAATCGTTTATTATCCATGCTATAATTGTATTAATTGGAAACTCAAATACATGTGTGGATACATAGACAACACTGTGTCCCTAGTAAGCCTCTAGTTGACTAGCTCGTTGATCAAAAGATGGTGAAGGTTTCCTAGCAATGGACATGAGATGTCATTTGATAACGGGATCACATCATTAGGAGAATGATGTGATGGACAAGACCCAAACTACGAACGTAGCATATGATCGTGTCAGTTTATTGCTATTGTTTTCTGCATGTCAAGTATCTGTTCCTATGACCATGAGATCATGCAACTCACTGACACCGTAGGAGTGCCTTGTGTGTATCAAACGTCACAACGTAACTGGGTGACTATAAAGGTGCTCTACAGGTATCTCCGAGGGTGTCTGTTGGGTTGGCATGGATCAAGACTGGGATTTGTTACTCCGTATGACGGAGAGGTATCTCAGGGCCCACTCGGTAATACAACATCACAATGAGCCTTGCAAGCAATGTTACTAAAGTGTTAGCCACGAGATCTTGTATTACGGAACGAGTAAAGAGACTTGCCAGTAACGAGATTGAACTAGGTATAGAGATGCCGACGATCGAATCTCGGGCAAGTAACATACCGAAGAACAAAGGGAACAGCATACGGGATTATCTGAATCCTTGACATAGAGGTTCGACCGATAAAGATCTTCGTAGAATATGTAGGAGCCAATATGGGCATCCAGGTCCCGCTATTGGTTATTGATCGAAGAGGTGTCTCGGTCATGTCTACATAGTTCTCGAACCCGCAGGGTCTACACACTTAACGTTTGGTGACGATTAGTATAGTTGAGTTATTGTGTTGGTGACCGAAGGTTGTTCGGAGTCCCGGATAAGATCCCGGACATGACGATGGTCTCCGGAAGAGTCCGGAGGTAAAGATTGATATATGTGATAATAGTGTTTTGATCTCCGGAAGGGTTCCGGAATTCACCAGAAGGGGTTCCGGGTGTTTACCGAAGTGTTCGGGTGCAGCAACACTTTATATGGGCCAAAGGGGTAAAGCCCACGAGGTATTGGAAAGTGCAAAAGGAAGTTTTGCTACTGCCTTAAGCGGTACTACCGCTGGTAAGGCAGTACTACCGCGTAAGCGGTACTACCGCTTGTGTGAAGCGGTACTACCGCATAAGCGGTACTACCGCTTGTGTGAAGCGGTACTACCGCTCAAGCGGTACTACCGCTTGTATGCGATACTGCTGGAATCCGAGTTAGACTCTTTCCGTGCGGGCAAAACCGACCTTGTGCGGGCAAAACCGACCTTGTGGAGGCTTTCTCTCCAAGTTTAGACCCCAGGGCTCAACATATAAATAGAGGGGCAGGGCTAACACACGGGACACATCAAGATTTCCCAAGCCATGTGTCGGCAACCCTAACCCTCTAGTTCTCATGTCATAATCTCCGTAGTGCTTGGCGAAGCCCTACAGAGATTGTTCCTCACCACCATCACCACGCCGTCGTGCTGCCGGAGCTCATCTACTACTTCACCATCGCTCGCTGGATCGAGGAGGTGAAGGCGTCATCAAGCCGTACGCGTGTTGAACGCGGAGGTGCCGTCCGTTCGGCACTAGTTCGTGATCGGATCGAGGGACGACTTGCGATTTGGATCGCGGAGACGTTCGACTACATCAACCGCGTTTCTTAACGCTTCCGCTTAGCGATCTACAAGGGTATGTAGATTCACTCTCCCTCTCATAGATGCTCATCACCATGGATAGATCTTGTGTGTGTGTAGGATTTTTTTTCCCCATGCAACGTTCCCCAACAGCGCCGGCGTCGGGGCAGAGGGCGTCGGGGCAGTGGGGGCTCGGCGGTGATGGCGACGAGGAGCAGCCTGACGGCGTCGACGGGGCAGAGGGCGGCGAGGGCGTCGACGGCGAGCTCGGGCAGCCTGGCGGCCTCGATGTGCTCGGCGTCGTCGGGGGAAACTGCAGATGACTTTGGCAAATTTTCCCAACTCCCGCTTATATAGGGAGACCTTTGGTCCCGGTTGGTGCCACCAACCGGGACCAATGCCCACCTTTAGTCCCGGTTGGTGCCACCAACCGGGACCAAAGGTCTCTTTTCGTCAGCCCAAAGGGCGGGAAGCAGAGACCTTTGCTCCCGGTTGGTGGAACCAACCGGGACCAAAGGTGGGCATTGGTCCCGGTTGGTGGCACCAACCGGGACCAAAGGTGGGCATTGGTCCCGGTTGGTGCCACGAACCGGGACCAAAGGGCTCTACGGCGTCGGGGCGTGGAAGTTTAGTCCCACCTCGCTAGTTGACTAGCGCCCGCACTGGTTTATAAGCGCGGCTGCGGCCACCGTTTCGAGCTCCTCTCTAAAGCAGGCCTACGGGCCTAAACAAACTCTCTCTGCCGTGGGCCTACTGGGCCTTCTGCGGGCCTGCATCCTAGCCCAACTAGCGGGTTTCTAGTCGTATGCAGGCCGTGGTGGCCCAGTAGCCGGCATTTTTTTTTTTGCTTTATTTATTTTCTTTTATTTTTTTTGCTTTTTTTTGCTTTATTTATTTTCTTTTGTTTTTTTTGCTTTTTTTTTGCTTTTTTTTGCTTTATTTATTTTCTTTTGTTTCTACTTACAACTAAATACTTATTGTTTTTGAGTGATTCTTTTTGCTATTAATGTTTTGAACAAAAAATACTTTGATAACTTTAGTTGCATAAATTTTATATAATTTTAGTTTCATAAATACTAGAGGTTTATAAAATATTTTTAGTTGATTCCTTTTGCTATTAGAGTTTTATAAAAGCTTTTTAGTTGATTCTTTTTGGTATTGAAGAATATTATAGTTTTATTTTAGTTGATCATAACAGAATTTTTTAATTGATTATTTTTTAGTTGATCATTTGTTACAAAGGGATTTCATTTAATTTCTTCACATGTAACTGCAATGATATAGTTGTGGAGAGAAAGTCTTCACTTTTTCTTCGCTTGTGTCCTTTGCTTATTGCGCCGTAACCATGGATAATCTTCATCGTTTAACAGGGTGCTTGGGTCAGCCTTAACTTTGAAGGGAGGAATTTCATGAAAGTTTTCATAATCTTCAGACATGTCTGTCTTGCCCTCCAATCCCACGATGTCTCTTTTTCCTGAAAGAACTATGTGGCGCTTTGGCTCATCGTATGATGTATTCGCTTCCTTATCTTTTCTTTTTCTCGGTTTGGTAGACATGTCCTTCACATAGAAAACCTGCGCCACATCATTGGCTAGGACGAATGGTTCGTCTGTGTACCCAAGATTGTTGAGATCCACTGTTGTCATTCCGTACTGTGGGTCTACCTGTACCCCGCCTCCTGACAGATTGACCCATTTGCACAGAAACAAAGGGACCTTGAAATCATGTCCATAGTCAAGTTCCCATATGTCCACTATGTAACCATAATATGTGTCCTTTCCCCTCTTGGTTGCTGCATCAAAGCGGACACCGCTGTTTTGGTTGGTGCTCTTTTGATCTTGGGCAATCGTGTAAAATGTATTCTCATTTATCTCGTACCCTTTGTAAGTCAATACAGTCAAAGATGGTCCCCTGGCCAACGAGTACAGCTCATCAGAAACAGTGTTGTCACCCATGAGACGTGTTTGCATCCAACTGCCGAAAGTCCTGATGTGTTCATATGTAATCCAGTCGTCACACTGCTCCGGGTGTTTGGAGCGCAGAATATTCTTGTGTTCATCGACATACGGGGTCACCAAGGTAGAATTCTGTAGAACTGTGTAGTGTGCTTGAGACCAAGAATGCCCGTCCCTACATATTATTGAGTCCGCTCCTAGCGTGCCTTTTCCAGTCAGTCTCCCCTCATACCGCGATTGAGGGAGACCAATCTTCTTAAGGTCAGGAATGAAGTCAACACAAAACCCAATGACATCCTCTGTTTGATGGCCCATGGAGATGCTTGCTTCTGGCCTAGCGCGGTTACGAACATATTTCTTTAAGACTCCATTGAACCTCTCAAAGGGGAACATATTGTGTAGAAATACAGGGCCCAGAACGACAATCTCGTCAACTAGATGAACTAGGATGTGCGTCATGATATTGAAGAAAGATGGTGGGAACACCAGCTCGAAACTAACAAGACATTGCACCAAATCACTCCTTAACCTTGACAGGATTTCTGGATCGATCACCTTCTGAGAGATTGCATTGAGGAATGCACATAGCTTCACAATGGCTAATCGAACGTTTTCCGGTAGAAGCCCCCTCAATGCAACCGGAAGCAGTTGCGTCATAATCACGTGGCAGTCATGAGACTTTAGGTTCTGGAACTTTTTCTCTGCCATATTTATTATTCCCTTTATATTCGACGAGAAGCCAGACGGGACCTTCATACTGAGCAGGCATTCAAAGAAGATTTCCTTCTCTTCTTTGGTAAGAGCATAGCTGGCAGGACCTTCATACTGCTTTGGATGCATGCCGTCTTTTTCATGCACACGTTGCTGTTCCTCCCATGCCTCCGGTGTATCTTTTGTCTTCCCATACACTCCCAAGAAGCCCAGTAGGTTCACGCAAAGATTCTTCGTCACGTGCATCACGTCGATTGCAGAGCGGACCTCTAGGTCTTTCCAATAGGGTAGGTCCCAAAATATAGATTTCTTCTTCCACATGGGTGCGCATCCCGCATCGTTAGTCGGAACAGATAGTCCGCCAGGACCCTTTCCAAAGATTACTTGTAAATCATTGACCATATCAAGTATGTGATCACCAGTACGGAGGGCGGGCTTCTTCCGGTGATCTGCCTCACCTTTGAAATGCTTTCCTTTCTTTCGACATTGATGGTTGGTCGGAAGAAATCGACGATGCCCCAGGTACACATTCTTCCTGCATTGGTCCAAATATATACTGTCGGTGTCATCTAAACAGTGTGTGCATGTGTGGTATCCCTTGTTTGTCTATCCTGAAAGGTTACTGAGAGCAGGCCAATCGTTGATGGTTACAAACAGCAACGCATGTAGGTCAAATTCCTCCTGTTTGTGCTCATCCCACACACGTACACCTTCTCCATTCCACAGCTGTAAAAGTTCTTCAACTAATGGCCTTAGGTACACATCAATGTCATTGCTGGGTTGCTTAGGACCTTGGATGAGCACTGGCATCATAATGAACTTCCGCTTCATGCACAACCAAGGAGGAAGGTTATAGATACATAGAGTCACATGCCAGGTGCTATGATTGCTTCTCTGCTCCCCAAAAGGATTAATGCCATCTGCACTTAAACCAAACCATACGTTCCTTGCGTCACCTGCAAAGTCCCCCCACCTTCTCTCGATTTTCCTCCACTGCGACCCGTCAGCGGGTGCTCTCAACTTCCCGTCTTTCTTACGGTCTTCTTTGTGCCATCGCATCAACTTGGCATGCTCTTTGTTTCTGAACAGACGTTTCAGCCGTGGTATTATAGGAGCATACCACATCACCTTGGCAGGAACCCTCTTCCTGGGGCGCTCGCCCTCAACATCACCAGGGTCATCTCGTCTGATCTTATACCGCAATGCACCGCATACCGGGCTTGCGTTCAAATCCTCGTACTCACCGCGTTAGAGGATGCAGTCATTAGGGCATGCATGTATCTTCTGCACCTCCAATCCTAGAGGGCATAGAACCTTCTTTGCTTCGTACGTACTGCCGGGCAATTCATTATCCTTTGGAAGCTTCTTCTTCATTATTTTCAGCAGCGAACTAAATCCCTTGTCAGATACGCCATTGTCTGCCTTCCATTGCAGCAATTCCAGTGTGGTACCGAGCTTTCTGTTGTCATCTTCGCAATTTGGGTACAACCCTTTTTTGTGATCCTCTAACATGCGATTGAACTTCAACTTCTCCCTTTCACTTTCACATTCTCTCTGTGCATCAACAATGACCCGGCGAAGATCATCATCGGGCACAACGTCTGGTTCCTCTTGATCTTCAGCTTCCCCCATTGCAGCATCACCGTATTCAGGGGGCGGGTAGTTGTCATCATCCTCTTCTTCTTCGTTGTCTTCCATCATAACCCCTCTTTCTCCGTGCTTGGTCCAAACATTATAGTGTGGCATAAAACCCTTCTCAAGCAGGTGGAAGTGAAGGGTTTTAGAGTTGGAGAAAGCCTTCGTATTCTCACAGACAGTACATGGACAATGCATAAAACCATTCTGCTTGTTTGCCTCAGCCGCTTCGAGAAAATTATGCAGGCCCTTAATATACTCGGAGGTGCGTCGGTCACCGTACATCCATTGCCGGTTCATCTGCGTGCGTTATATAGTTCTTATTATTGAACAACATATAACTCTCTAGAGCATCTAATTAAAACACACAAGTAAGAACTTTTTTCTTTTAGAAAGAAGATAAGAAGAAGAGGCTAACCACGGTGTTGCCGGCACTGAGATGGGCGCGGGCGATCGACGGCGGTGAGGACGGGGACGGGAGAGGACGGACCGCCAAACCTAGACAAATCTTGAGGAAAATGGAGCTTGGACAAGGAGCTTCGAGAGGAGAAAGCTTAAGTGTGGCTCGGGCATTTCATCGAACACCTCATGTGCATAGGAGGTGAGCTAGAGCACCACAAAAGCTCTCCCACGGCCGGGCAAAAAAACAGAGCAATGCATTGCTCTGCTCGCGGGCGGGGGCTATATATAGGCTAACCATTGGTCCCGGTTCCAGCCACAAACCGGGACCAATGGTTGTGGGCCAGGAGCGAGGCGCATTGATCCCGGTTCGTAGCTGGAACCGGGACAAAAGGGGTCACCTTTAGTCCCGGTTCCAGCCACAAACCGGGACCAATGGTTGTGGGCCAGGAGCGAGGCGCATTGGTCCCGGTTCGTGTCTAGAACCGGGACAAAAGGGGTCAGACGAACCGGGACCAATGGCCCACGAGGCCCGGCCGGCCACTACTAGAAAAACGGCTATAGCTAATATGGACATTAATGGCGCACCATGTATGTGGTGCGCCACTGCTATATAGCAGTGGCGCACCAGATATTGGTGCACCATTAATGTCCATATTACTAATGGCGCACCTGGTGTGTGGTGCGCCACTGCTAAGTTTCTCCTGGGCACACCCCCTCCCCAGACTTACCAGTGGCGCACCGGGGTACGGTGCGCCATTACTAGTTTTAACTAGTAATGGCGCACCACACCCACGGTGCGCCATTACTAGTTTTCGCACATTAATATGTATGGCGCACCAGCAGAGGTGCGCCATTGCTAGCGCCCCTCCCATTGCTAAGTAAACCTATTCCCACCCACGCCTCGTCTCCCACCCATCCCTCCCCTCGTCTCCCGCATCGCCGCCGCCGCCAACCACTCACCACCTCACCCTTCCCCCGGCGGGATTCGCCGCTCCCGGCTCTAACGCTCACCCGCAGCCCTCGGCGCGTGTTTGCTGCTGCTCGCGGCGGCGGCGGCGGTGGTGCTTGCCGAGCGTTAGAGGCCGGCGACGACGCGCAGTTCCAGCACACCGCGCCGCCGCGTTGCTCCACCGCTACCCCGCGCGGATCCACCGCTACCCCGCACAGCTCCACCGCTCCCCTTCCCCGCGTCCCTAAATTTCCAAGCTTTCCCCCCATCCCCTTTCGCAAATCCGGAAATTGCTGCCGTCGATTCGCCGCCCCCATAACAAATCCTGGCCACCGTCGAGAGGGGACAGCAGGAGGAGAAAATTGTCACCGGCGCCTGCCTGGAGGGACCAGACGAGTGGCAGCGGGTGGTGGCGATGCACGGCGCGGTCAGGGTCAACCGCAACAAGCTGATGCGGGTCGCCGGCGAGGCGGCCGCGGCGGAGCTCTCCGGCGTCGCGTATACCAAGGCGTCGTCGAAGTCGACCAACGCGTCCGCCGCCTCGTGTCCTGGAGCATCGTCGACGAGGCCAAGGCTGGCGCGGGCGGCCACAACTACAAGGGCGCCTCCACGTCCGCCGTGCTGGCCCACCTGGCCGTGCTGGCCCTCATTTTCTTCTGCTTTTGCCCTAGATGATGGTCTTGATGCTACTGCTTTTCTTAATGTTTCTCGTGCAGTCGATCGAGCCAGGAGTTCTTCGGATGGGATTGGTGAGTGCAATAGTGTTGGAGTTTTTGGACTATTTTCTTATGAGAAAAGAACAAGTAGGGAAGTCGAATCAGTGGTGGTTCTTTTGATTGCTTTGATGTAATATTTGTATTGTCTGTAGGTGAGGGTTCTGATTTAATCCTTCTGAACCCCAATGAGGCTGATAGCCTAAATAAATCTTTGTTCCAGGTAACCTAACTTCTATAACTTTTGTATTTAGCCTTTTGTTGCATCTGGGGCAGACAAGTGCTATTTTGTCTGAGTTTTACTTTCCTATATTGTAGAGTGCTTGATTGTAGGACTACACTGGTTACAGCGATTTTCTCAAAACGAATAAATATAAGGATCACATGTATGCATATTGTCTATGCGCACGTACAATTAGACACAGTTAACTTAAATATAGCTGTAGTAAAAACACGTGTTGAATTATGATAACTGTGGCATTAGGTTTCTCAAAGCCGGAGGTCAGTTTTTAGCACCCTACTGAGATGATAATGTAGATCTCAGTGTTGGCGTTAGAAATATACCTCGTAGTAGGACAAATAGATGGAACACTCGTTCCTGCAATTCAGCAACCAAAGTGTGTGCACTTGACACCGCGTCAATTATAATGTGCAATAAATTTTCTTTGTATAATACCTTATAAGATGCATTGATAACTTCAGAAGAAGACCTAAGCTTATAAGATGCATTGTTTATACTGTATGCACTTTTTTTGTGATGTTAGACGATTTAAAATATTGAAACAGGAAATATTGGCCAAGTCAGACCTCTTAGTTTTACCTGCCCCATTGGAACCCTGCTCTGTTAGGTTACTGCTAACATTACCTTGTAGAATCAAAATTAAAGTGATAAACTGCAGATTTGAATGGCATCCCATTTAGCTTGTAGAACCTTTCAGCGTGTATTTGAATGAGATCCCATTTAGCTGCTCATGGCTTATTTTTAGTTCCCAAATTTAGCAGTACAAGTTACTGATTGATGTATGGTTTCAATGCTTGGTCGTGGTTACACATGTACTAATGTATATTTGTTAGTAAGAGTGTGATACTGTCCCTACCTCATTTACTTTTAGTTATTTCTAGAGAAATCTTTACGAAGTGAATTCACTACTACTCGAAGTCTTGCGTATGGAAGGGAAATTGGATATTCTGCTCACTGTGTACTAAACTACTAATCAAAACATATTTGTAGACACTCTGCTCATTCTGGTTCAGGCTGTCACTTAAAAAACTACAAGTGGAAGTCTTTTCTTGTTCTTTGCTTAACTAGATGTCAAAGTATAAGGAACAAGCTCATGTACAAGATGTCAAAGTATAATTAAGTAACAAGCTCGTATTCTTTGCTTAATAATAATAGCAGTTTTGCAAAACACAGTTCTCTATTTATAATATGTTGTTTTTACTTTTCCAGTTTCCCATCTGATGTTTATGGAATGCTTATGGTAAGGAACTAGAGCTTGGAATCACATGCTGATTCATTGTTATTGTTTAAAAGATGAACCAGAGCAAGGACACTAATATTGCGTTGATTGCTTAAAAAACTTTGCTTCTAGGTATGCAGTTGGAAGTGGACAAGTCCATGGCAAAAGCAGGAATGCGACCACAAGCAAGCTGAGGAGGTAGTATTCATGTTTCTTTTGGCTATGAGGAGGTCTAAGTGGGTCATTCTTTTTTCTTGATTGATGTCTATTTTTTGCATCTACTGCTCTACGTTCTCCAGAGATGATGCGTTTTACTATTTGCAATCATGTTTCACACTCTCACCACAATAGCAAATCAATTAAAAAAGAATGCCGCCGGTTGTGGTTGTTGATATAGTTTCTTATTCTTGCATGCCAGCTGGTTCTGGAAGTCAAGTGGTAGACGACATAATCATATTTCGTATTTCATAGAGTGGTGGCGATATGTAGGAAACTAGGAAAGTGAACCAATAGAAAAACTGTTTATTCAACCAACTGTTCGTAGTGTTTAACTGGATTTGTAATTCTGGGGGCTTGTCAATTAATCAGATACCATCTTATGGGATCCTCATTTGTAAGTAGTGCATAACCTGCTTACTTAGGGCCTGTTCGGCAACCCATCACGACCACGAAATCCTTAACTCCATCACTCATAACCAACCGCCAGCTTCCCAGGAAAAAACTTGGTTTGTGGGGACGGGTAGTAGTTTTTTCCCCTATTGTTCTGCAATAAATAAGCTTTCACTAGTAAGTTGTAACTTGACATTCAGTCAGTTTATATTACACAAAGATAATCATACTGTTTTGCCATGGGATCCTGCTTATATTCACTAGGTATTACTTTGTCTACTTAGGCTAGCTCTTGGTATGTTCGGTCCAAATCAATTGTGTACAGATTCCTGGTTTGCCATATTTGACCATGGATGATTTTTGTATGTGCAGTGCAAATGATTCCTGCTTAATCTAATTATGTAATATTGCTTGCTGTGATGATGAAGTGCAGCACATTTGGAAGAGATTTATTTATGCCGACGAGTTAAATTGCAACACGTCAAAACCTTTAATGTGTCGATTTAAAATCTGAAACAAGAGCTCCATTCTGAGTTTCCGATCTGTTGCAGATTTCCCAAAGTTACACAAGTTGACGAAGGTTTGGAAGATCTTAAGCTGTTGAAGATTTGGAAGACCTACAATTAAGTTGGAGTGATAATGTTGTATGCCTTATATGTTGAACCTGGAGACTTGCTCTGCTCGTTTTGGTTGTGTGGCACATTTAGAAATATATAAGCACTTCTCCTTCTGTGGCACTACTTCATTTTGGTTGTGTGGCACATCTAGAAACATATATGTACTTCTTTTGTGGCAAAACCTGATTATATATGGTTGTTATGTTTATTGAATTAAGTTCATATCTAGTTCTGCATAAAAAATGACAGTATTGACATGTTATAAATAGTTTGTTTGTCTTTCTGTTTATTTTGTTACATTTTGCAGGGATAAAGTGAAGAAAAAGAAGATAAGATTACTAGAAGATTAGTTTTAGGATTTTCTTTTATTTCCTTGCAATTTTTCTTTTATTGGATACTTGTAAAGACATTGTAATATTCTTACTATAATAAAAATTATGATTCTATTTCATTTTTTGTTTTTAAATTATTTTTCCTTATAGGTTGTTTTCTGTAAATTTGGATTTTTTTTTTGTTTTCCAAATACATTACTAGTGGCGCATTTCAGCCCTTATTAGTGGCGCACCTTCCTTTATTACTAGTGGCGCATCTATAAGGCTATTAGTGGCGCACCTGGAGGGAATACCAGTGGAGCACCTAAGGGTTAGTAGTGGCGCACCTGTAGCAATAGTAGTGGCGCACCTGTAGCAATAGTAGTGGCGCACCTGTAGTAATAGTAGTGGCGCACCACATGGTGCGCCACTAGTATTTGGAATAGTAATGGCGCACCAGAGGTGCGCCATTACTATTTATTACTAATGGCGTGTTAATAGTGGCGCACCTATAGTGCGCCATTAATAGCCAAAATAGGTGCGCCACTAACATGGTTTTTTCTAGTAGTGGGCGCTCTGGCCTCACGAACCGGGACCGATGCCCCCATGGGTCCCGGTTCGTGAGTGAACCGGGACTAATGGGCTTCTCAGTAGTTCATAAATGCCACCTAAGCAAAAAATATGATGTGACAGCTAATTAATAAGAAGAGAAAGAGATTGAGTAACATACTATGTTACTACTACTATGAGTAACATAACACATACCAAGACAAGATGAGTTTATAAGCTAATAAATGAAAGGCTCAATGTTACTACCCACTGCGGAGGTAGTAACTTAGACTATGTTACTACTCTATGTTACTTTCCATTGTTGGTACTCTCAATGCATCAGATAGCAATGGCAGGTGGGGTTTGTGATGCGCGACCATCTCGGATGTGTGCGAGGCTCTGGAGTTGCTAGATTGCGGAATATAATTATAGCAACCCGTCCTGAAGCAAAGGCGTGCGCAGGCGCAGCTGCTCTCCAGGCGGCCTCTGAATGGGGCATATGGCGAAAGTTGAGGTCGTATCAGATTGCCAGGTACTCCACTAGTTAAAGCTCTCCAAAGCAATGAGTCTAACCTTGCGTCGTCTGAAGGTGTGATTCCGCAGCCGTCCACCCACCGAACCCACTGCCCAATCACTGGAATCGAATCCAAGAGATGTTCCCACCCAATGACGGGGGCCGCGACAACATCCGCTTGGTGCAGCTCTAGATAGTGGATCGAATGTCTATGAAGGTATCGGTTCTGGGATGCGGTGGATGTGGCGACCCTGCCACCGCCGGGACAGATACATTTTGATGTATGCGACGCACATCCTTAAAAAAGTGCTACCACTGATTTTGTGAGGCACAAACACGCTTTATTAATCACCAATAACGTTTACGGGTATTGTCAAAGGATCATAAGGTAGACCCTATCAAACATGTTGCCCAATACCTAAAGAAACACCGTGCTTTGCAAGCCTATGAGCCTGAAAATCGAAGTTTCGACATTCATACTATTTTTTAAGGAAAAAAGGCTGGCGTCCAGCTTTAAATTAATGAAGCCCTTACAACCAACAAAACAATTTAACGCAACACTCCAAAACAAAGAAACACAAACCGGCAAGATACATGGATGCCCAGGAGCAGCAACAAAGTGCAAAAAATAACACATCAAGACACTGGAGCCCTCAAACATGATCGGAGGACCAACGTTGTGAAGGAAGCAAAACTCGAGAAGGAGACCAACCCGTAGAGGAAGCTATGCCATTGCCATCGCCTGGGCGTCCGGCAAAACAGTGCCATCTTGTTCCATCGCTAGAAGGACCCCACTAGCTCCTGGTGTAACAGCCCGAGACCGGCGCTCCAGAAGATTCCTGTCTTATTCCGTTGCCTTCGTGTGATTCGATTGTTTGTCGCATTCATCATCGCATCATTCGCATCATCCGCATTGAATCGGCACTCCATTGCCGTCATTTTTCAAAACTTTCATCCGTTTGTAGTTGTCAGTTCTCTCCGTTCATGTCGTCGACCGTTTTGAGACCAACCACACATGGACGCACCCGCGGCATCGAAAAATATTGTTTTTAAAAGTGGGTATAAAATATTCTCTGAATGGGTCGAAAGTTGGCGTGCGGTCTTGTTTAATTGTAGGTAGACCGCCTGCCAAATTTCGTCGCAATCAGAGGTCGTTTGTTACCCCATCGGTCAACCCAAGCGACGTCGTCATCGGTTTATTTATCAGACGCTTCGGTGTTTAAAACATGTCACGGGCCCAACTTCCTTCTCTTCTCTAAACCTAACCCACTCTACACACAGCCCAACCAGCCACCTAAGCCAACCCATGCCCACCTCTCCGATCGGACCGCCCGCTCACGAGCAGAGGGTCAAAAAACCCCTAAAGGGTCAAACCCTAGCTAAACCTGCCTATTTAAGCAGCCTCCCTAGCCATTTTTGGGAAAAAAAAATCCCCCTAGCCTCCACCTACCTCGCAACCACCGCCCACCAGCCTCGTTTTCCGCGCTGATACCCCGCCGCCGCCACTTGGCGCTGCACCACTCGCCGGGCCGCCACCTGCGCCGCCTCCAGCCGTCGCTCCCAGCCAGCCAGACGCCGCCACCTGTCCCTAGCGCCTCCAGCCTCCCTCCCCGTCGCGTCGCGGCCCTGCAGAGCCCGCTTCGGGCCCACCAAGCCCATCTGGGCCCGGGCGAAGCCCATCCCGCCGCCGCCTCCCGGACGCCCGTGCCCTCGGCGCCCCGTCGCCGGTCTCCGCCGCCTAGCCTTCTGCCGAAGCACGCCGCCGCCGCAGCGCCCGCAACGCGCCCCGCAGGACCCTGCCGCCGGATGCCATCGCCCCCAGCGCCGCAAGCCCCGCCGCCTCAACCCTGCACCGCCGGCCACCGCGGCAATGGCCGACCCCCGCTCTCCAGGTCGCCGCCGCCCCTCGCCGCCGACCCCTCCTCCGGCCAGATCCGGGCAGCAGAGGCCTGGATTCGTCTGCCTCGCGACGCTCTACCGCCGTCCGCCCCGTCTCCGGCGCTCGTCGGCGCCGTCGCGCCCGCCACGGCCGGCCGAGCTCCTCTGCCCAGCCGCTGGGACGGCTTCGTCCCTGGATCCAGCCGGTCCCGAACCAAACGGCCCAACCTGCGCCTGCACCGACCCGTCCCGCACGTCTCGTCCCATTTCGACCCCAGGGTAAAAACGGCTAGGTCCTTAAAATTGTCTGAAAATTTCATCATCATTGTAATTTGTGAGGGCCTTAACTTTTTACCCGTTCATCGGTTTGAGATGTGTTATATATGGAAAATCATCTACTCAATATGCTCTATACAATGGTGTCATTTGCATCTATGATAGGAATCATTTACATGCTCATAACTTTGTTGCAAAAGTGCATTTCGTCATAATCTGAAAACTGGTTGCTGTTAACGATGAATTCAGTTTTGCGAGCGTCATATTAAGCAAACCATGCCCCCTATGAAGTTGTGCCAATGGAGTATTTTGTAGTGTGACATGTCTTCTTGCTGATAGAGTCCTTGCCATGCTCATAGAGGGTTGTTAAGCTACTGTTATTGCCATGCCAACATGCCTAGTCAAACTGCAGTTTCGGGAGATTGTTAAATTTCACTAAGTCTGAAACTGTTATTTTGTTGTCATGTTGCCATGTGATTTGCTAATTTCTAGGACCCTTTTGTTGTTGCCACCATGGAGTCTTTTGTTAAGCATGTTATGCTCTACCATGTTGTGCCATTTGTTCTCATGTAGAGGTTTTGCATCCTAATTAATTCTGCTGTCAAAGATATCAATCTGTTAAAAACTGCTGCACATGTCTAGTCTAATTTCCATTAAGTCTGAGAATCTGTTTTCTTCATAATGGCATGTTGTCTTGATGCTAGCCATGATTCTATGCATAATTAGATCTTGTCACTATGGAATGAATTGTAGTGCATCATGTCCTCTACCATGCTGTAAATTTTCATGCCATGATATGCCCTGTAGAATATAGTTTTCTTGCTGCCAATATGCCTTCACGAAAATCTGCTTTGTTAAAAACTGTTATTTTCACTAAGTCCTAATCTGCTATATTTTATTGCCATGTTGTGAGCTTCCTACCATGTGATCCATGACTCTTTTGAGTATGATATATTAAGATGAAATGAAGTGTGTGTTATAGGTTACAGCCCCATGCCTAGTTTGTACATTTTAGAATCTTGTAGCTTATTGTTTTCATGTGTGCAATATGCTATGTTGTTGTTTAGGGCAGATTTTAAATAAAACTTGTGTTGCTTGTTATTGTTGAACCGTAGCTCCGTTTTGAACATGTTGCACATGAAACTTGCTTAGAATCTCATGTAGTTTCATAATATCTTGTTGCATCCATGATTTGACATGTTTATGATTGTTGTTTGTATGCATTTTGCATTCATGACATATTCATCTTGTGTGTGTCATATCTTATAGGTCGTAGCTCCGTTGCAAATGTTCTATATATGTAAATCGACTAGAATGACGTGTAGAATCACATCGTGCATTTTATTTCCCTTTTTAATAAATGTTCAGATCTGGACCGAATTCATAATTTGCACATGGGGTCGTTTCGGAAATATCTAGTTTACTTATGCTTCACCTCTTGCCATGTTTAACAACATTTATTATTGTCATGTACCTAAACGATAGCGAACTAAATAATTCAAGCGTGGAGTTTCGTCAATATGCAACTCGTTGCATATTGAGCTTCACTTAATGTGTAGTATTTGATTGTTGTGCTTTGTCATGCCTTGCATAATCGTATGGACATGCATCGTATTTGTTTGCGCATCAGGTCATGCATATGTTGTGGTGTTTATCATGTGTTGATTGTTGTTTCCGGATTGCTTCTTCTCGATAGAGTTCCGAAAGCGTTCGGAGTGTGAGGATTCGTTCGAGTACGTTGGTTCGTCTACTTCATGGATTCGTACTTCTTCCAAGTGGGATCTCAGGCAAGATGACCATTTCCCAGGATACCACTATCATTGCCATGCTAGTTGTCTCATTTCTCTCGCTATGTCTCGTTACCTACCACTTGTTTGTCAAGCCTCCCAAAATGCCATGATAAGCCTCTAACCCTCTACATCCCAGCAAACCATTGTTTGGCTATGTTATCGCTAGCTCAGCCCTTCTTATAGCGTTGCTAGTTGCAGGTGCAATTGGTTCCATGTGCCAACATGGATGTTTTGAGATATAAAAATATTATTGCTATTTAATTTAATGCACATATATACTTGGTAAAAGGTGGAAGGCTTGGCCTTTTGCTCGGTGTTTTGTTCCACTTTTGCCGCCCTAGTTACTTGTGTACCGGTGTTATGTTCCATATTGAGTGCTCCTAACATGCTCGGGGTTGTTATGGGGACCCCCTTTATTTTTGTTTTGGGATAAAATTCTTCTGGCAAGGCCCAACATTGGTACTACATTTTCCTAATAACTAATAAACCTGCATAGGGAGTAATTAACCCGAGGATCTTTAATCAACAACCCGGGCCAGTGCTCCTCACGAGTGTTGGTCCAAACTAGAGCACCGTGCGGGGCCAACCCGGGGCAACTCGGGAGATCTCTATCAGGCCACCGTATGCTTCGCTTATCCGCCATGCCCTGAGAACGAGATACGCGGCTCCTATTGGGTTTGTTGGCACATCGGGCGGCCTTGCTAGATTTGTTTTACCTTTCTCGAACGTCTTGTGCGCGGGATTTCGAGGAAACTTCGGGCTATCTCGAGGTTGAGATTTTCCATCGGAATTCTGCAAATACTACATGTCATCCCGCGGTTGAGGAGTTCCAATGCAGCTTGTGGTTAGTTTGTGATGGATGAGTTGGAGCACCCCTCCAGGGTTAAATCTTTCATGAGAGCCGTGCCCGCGGTTATGTGGCAACTTGGAAATTTGTTTAACATCCGGTCATAGAAAACTTAAAGTAAACCCAAATAAAATACACCAACCGTGTGCGTAACCGTGATTGTCTCTTCTCGTGATTTCCGAACCGAGAGAGAACACGGTGGGGTTATGTTTGACTCGTAAGTAGGTGTTCAGGATCACTTAGTGATCATTACTAGTCCACGTCCGTTTATGCGACGATCACCCCCCCCTTATTCTTGTACTTGTAAGTTAGCCACTCAAATAAATGCTTAGTGCTTGTTGCAGCCTCACCACTTAACCATACCTCACCCATTAAGCTTTAATAGTCTTGATACCATTGGAAATGAGATTGCTGAGTCCCCGTGGCTCACAGATTACTACAACAATAGTTGTAGGTGCAGGTAATGCGATGCTTTGACGTGAGAGCGATGCTTGTTTGATTTGGAGTTCTTCTTCTTCTTCATCGATCATACGATGGGTTCCAGGCCGGCAGCCTGGGAAGCAAGGATGGATGTCATTTTATCATTTGATTTCGTCCGTAGTCGGACCCTGCTCTTGTGTATGATGATTGAATATGTTGATGAATTGATGTGATCTTGATGTAGCTTGTGGCGAGTGTAAGCCAATTCCATATACTCATCTCTTCTTAACATGTACTTGTAATGATATCCATTCTTGCGAAACAATGAGTTGCACTTCTATCCTTGTCGAGGCCCTCGACCCAAAATAAGGATAGGACCGCATCTTGGGCGTTACACCTGGCCCTGGCTCAAACGGCGCTGCACCGTCGAACGATGGAGTGCTCACCACCCTAGAGCGTAGATGAAAGCTGGTGCCAAGACAATAGAGGGAGGTCTTCGAGCACAGTCACCTCCCCGAACCTAGTTCCTCAAGAGTGTTCTACCGTTGAAGCATGGATCATCATATGACGAGAAGAAGCTGTCAACCGAAAAAATCACACCAGTAGTCAGGAAAATGAGACCTTGCTCAAAGGACAGAGCCGCCAAGGAGGAAACAATGCCACAACGTTCCCACCGCCCGGTCTGGGACATGACAGACCAAGGGATTTCTCCCAGAGCCCATGGCGGATGGAGGTTACCCACAACTACACCTCCAAGGAGGGAAACGACACACAGGAGCGTCGCTATCAATGGCACCAACACCGTCGAGCAAAACTTTTGCTCGAATACGACCCCCATCGACTAGGTCCATCAACCATGGCCGGCTAAGGCAAGATGTAGACGACGCCCAGGCGAGGTGGTCGGGTAGAACAGAACTGCACGACGGACACCCCCAAAATGGTCAGCCTCTCCACCCAAGCGCCCGAGGCGACACACGAGCACCCGCACAGCAACGCCCGCCTAAATGGTGTCGCCGTGTTTGCTACTTGTGAACTGCGTTGGGATTTTCCCCGAAGAGGATGGGAGATGCAGCACAATAGAGATAAGTATTTCCTAAGTGAGAACCAAGGTCATCGAACCAATAGGAGTATTAAGCAAACATTCGTTAGCAGCACCTACACACAAAGAAACAAACACTTGCACCCAACGCGGGCAAGAGGGTTGTCAAGCCCCTTGAACTCGTTACTTGCAAGGATTAAATACTAATAGATAGATAATATAAATATAAAAGTAAATAACAGAAAATAAATGGCGGCAATATTTTTATAGTTTTTGTAATCTAATTTGAGTAGACACAGGGCCATAGTTTTCGCTAGAGGCTTCTCTCATGAAAATAGCATACGGTGGGTAAACAAATTACTGTTGAACAATTGACAACATAGCGCATAGTTATGACATCTTATTAAAGGCAATGATCATGTATATAGGCATCACGTCTATAAACAAGTAGACCGACTCCTACCTGCATCTACTACTATTACTCCACTCATCTACCGCTATCCAACATGCATCTAGAGTATTAAGTATGAAACAGAGTAATGCCTGGGACAAGATGACATGATGTAGACAATGTAAACTCAATCAATATGAATAAACCCCATCATTTTATCATTAATGACCGCAATACAAATACGTATCATGTCCCTTTCTGCCACTGGATTGAGCATCGCAAGATTAAACTCACCACAACGCACCACTCCCACTAAAGATAAATCAATCTAGTTGGCCAAACCAAGCCGATAGATTGGGGACAAATATGAAGCTATAATAATCATGCATAAAAGAATTCAGAGAAGACTAGGTTAATATTCATGAATAATCTGATCATAAATACACAATTCATCGGATTCCAACGAACACATCGCAAAGAAGATTACATCGAATAGATCACCGCGGGAATTGCGGCAAACTTTGTACTGAAGATCAAAGAGAGAGAAGAAGCCATCTAGGTACTAGCTATGGACTCGTAGGTCTATGGTGGACTACTCACACAACATCATGGAGGCACCAAAGTTGATGTAGAAGGCCTCCATGATTGATGTTTTCCCAATTTTTGAGAATTTATAGGGGTGGAATTAGGTCAACGGAGTCACGAGAGGCCCCTGGGCGCGCCCTGTTGCCTTTCCGTCTCCTCGTGTGTCGTCTGGTCTCCCTACGGAGCTTCGATATCTTATTTTGGTTCAGAAAAAAATATCAAAATGTTTCGTAGCATTTGGATTCCGTTTGGTACTGGTTTCCTGAAAACCAAAAACACGCAGAAAACAACAACTTGCATTTGGCACTGGGTTAATAGGTTAGTTCCCCAAAATGATATAAAACAACATATAAATGCATATAAAGCATCCAAGATTGATAATATAATAGCATGGAACAATATAAAAGTATACATACTTTGGAGACGTATCAACATCCCCAAGCTTAATTCCCGCTCGTCCTCGAGTAAGTAAATGATAAAAACAAATCTTTTGATGCGACATGCTACCCAACATGTAATCTATTTCAGGTATGATCTTGAGAAACCATGAAATAATTGATATCAACATAATAATATCCATAAGCATAAACAACATAATCATTCTTATTCAAAATATACGATACTTAAAGAATGTTATTCCCTGCTCATTTTATCATATTAGCATGGTATGACTCCGTCCTCACCGCGTAAGTATAAATCATGAACACCTCAGTTAATTGTATCATACTTCTAACACGCTTCAGCATTTTCAACCTCACTCAATATATGAGCGTGAACCATGGATATGGCATATGAGTGGAATAGAATATGGTGGTAGATATCAAAAGGAGTCAAAGTGGAAAGAAAGCCTCACATCAACTAGGCGGACGAAAGGGCTATGTAGATGCCCATCAATCGATATCAATGTGAGGAGTGGGGATTTCCATGCAACTGATGCACTAGAGCTAAAAGTGTATGAAAGCTCAATGGAAGCTAAGTGGGTGTGCATCGAACTTGCTTGCTTATGAAGACCTCAAGCATTTTAGGAAGCCTGTCATCCAAATATACAAGCCAAGTTCTATAATGAAAAATGCCCACTAGCATATGAAAATGACAACTCAAAGACTCTATATATGAAGAACATGGTGCTCCCTCTAAGCACAAGTGTGGAAAAAGAAGATAGTAGCACCGCCCCTTCTCTCTTTTCTCTTATTTTTATTTTTTTCGTTTTGTTTTTCTTCCTTTTCTCTTTTTTATTTTATTTTTCTTCCGGAGTCTCATCCCGACTTGTGGGCAAATCATAGTATCCATCATCAATTCCTCATAGGGACAGTGCTCTAATAATGATGATCATCACACTTTTATTTACTTACGACTCGATATGAAAAACTACTGTACAAGATGACTCTATATGAATGCCTCTGGCAGTGTACCAGGATGTGCAATGATCTAGTGTAACATGTAGGTAATGATGAACGGTGTCTTTGCCACAAATACTATGTCAGCTACATGATCATGCAAATCAATATGATGATGAAAACACAAGTCATGAGACAGAACGGTGGAAGTTGCATGGCACTATATCTCGGAATGGCTATGGAAATGCCATGATATGTATGTATGGTGGCTGTTTTGAGGAAGATATAAGGTGGCTTATGTGTGATAGACCTTATCATATCACGGTGTTTGGATGCACCCGCGAAAGTTGCAGCGATCCTCGAGGTGAGAATGGGCAATGCACGGTACCAAAGAGGCTAGCAATTATCTAAAGGTGAGAGTGTTCATATCCATAGATTCACATTAGACATAAGAGAACTCATATACTTATTTCAAAGCCTATTAGCTCTCTCGAAGCAAAGTATTACCGCATACTCCTAGGGGAGAAGGTTGGTAGGAGTTAACCATCGCGCACCTCTGACCCAAACAACACATAGGATTTCATTCAGACATAAGAACGCTCACACATCAGCATCATACCATAACCAATATTTAGATGAGTAATTAATAGCATGCTTTAATACCGATATTTCTACACACAAATAATCATGTATTCATGCCCTTTCATATTACTACATCAGTATAATTAACCCACAAATATGTGTCATGTCCCTTTCTGTCACTGGGATTTAGCACCGCAAGGTTAAACCCATCATAACGCACCACTCCCACCGAAGATAAATCAATCAAGTTGGCCAAACCATACCGATAGATCGGAGAGAAATACGAAGCTATAATAATCGTGCATAAAAGAATTCGGAGAAGACTCAATTAATATTCATGAATAATCTGACCATAAACCCATAATTCATCAGATCCCAACAAACACATCGCAAAGAAGATTACATCGAATTGATCACCGCGGGAATCGTGATGAACTTTGTATTGAAGATCAAAGAGAGAGAAGAAGCTATCTAGGTACTAGCTATGAACCTATAGGTCTGTGGTGGACTACCCACACAACATCATGGAGGTAGCAAGGTTAATGTAGAAGGCCTCCGTGATTGATTCCCCCTCCGGCTGGGCACCGGAAAAGGTCTACAGATGGCCTCACGTCGGAACAGAGACTTGCGGCGGCGAAAAAATTGTTTTGGGTGGCTCTCTCATGTTTTCCAAATATAGGAGAATTTATAGGGGTGGAATTAGGTGAGACGGAGCCACGAGGGGCCCACAAGGCAAGAGGGTCCTACCCCTTGGGCGCGCCCTGTTGCCTTTCCTTCTCCTCATGTGTCGTCTGGTCTCCCTCGGAAGCTTTGAGGTCTTATTTTGGTCCAGAAAAAATCATGAAAAAGTTACGTAGCATTTGGACTCCGTTTGGTACTGGTTTCCTGAAAAGCCAAAAACACTTAGAAATCAACAACTGGCACTTGGCACTAGGTTAATAGGTTAGTTCCCAAAAATGATGTAAAACAACATATAAATGCATATAAAGCATCCCAGATTGATAATATAATAGCGTGTCATAATCAAAAATTATAGATACATTGGAGACCTATCAGTGTCCACCGTCCGGAGCCGTCACTCCGGCGGCCAAAAGGATCCACCCTCATCCACCACCCACATGACGGTGGACCACAAGCATGCAGCCGTCTGGCCCTGCTGCCGCAAGTGCACAAATCCGGCTCCCACTGCAGCCCAAAGCTTTCTCTTTGCACCTGCATGGAGACGAACCCTAGATCTGGGAGGCCAGGCGCATAGAAGAAGCAGCCATGAGGTCCACCCATGAGGGAATGGGCCATGCCCAAGGATTACACCGGATCGGACCTGGAGCCTGTTGGAACCTACGGATCCAGCCTTCCGTGGCAGTCGGGAACAACCTCCACGACCGCCGGCCACCCGCAAGGATTCGCGCCACCAAGACCCGAAGGGAGCAACCCACCTCATCCCCACATTTGCCAAGGGTCGCACCTCCACCTAGCATGGCCACGGCCGACCGCAACGGGAGGAGACACCACGGGAGAGATCCAGTCCCATCCGCCATGGGCAAGAGAGGAGCTCGCAAAATGTGCATGGTGGAGGAGGTGCCCCGCCACCGCCGTGGACCGTCCAAAGGCCGTCGCCGGCTGTCGTGATAGGAAGGAGCACAAAGGAGGGTTTCCTGGTGTGGCGCCGGCCTCGCCCCGTGAGTCACAAGAAACGACCCACGAGATGCGAGGGGGTGGGACTGGGTCGGGAAGACACCTCTACATTCATATTTAAAATTACAACTCTAAAAATTGCTTTCCTCTCCTGGATTTCTTGGATAATTGCACCATATGGCCGTCTCGTTCCCTTCTAGATGTTAACTTAATCTTAATTCATATATATGCATATAGTTTGCTTTGTCTTGCATGTAGCTAGATGTAGTCATTGCCCACGTGAAGCCCACGGGGGCCCTCCAGTGCCCGTCTTTTGCTATACGAAGCCATTTTACCTAAAAAAAACAATATAATACTTTTGGGACGAAGCGTTGCCATCTTGAGGTCGAACCTGGGCACGAGCACTTTTGCTCTCCGGCAGAGCGATTCCCCTGGGAAAACATTCCTTCCAGAGGGGAAAATCGAAGCCTTCGTCATCACCAATGCTCCTCCCATCGTGGGAGGACTCATCTCCATTAACATCTTCACCAGCACCATCTCATCTCCAAACCCTAGCTCATCTCTTGTATTCAACCTTTGTCCCAAAACCTCAGAATTGTAGCTGTGGGCTGCTAGTAGTGTTGATTACATCTTGTAGTTGATGCTAGTTGGTTTAATTTGTGGAAGATCATATGTTAGGATTGTAAATCATATATTTACCTCCTCTGATCATGAACATGAATAAGCTTTGTGAGTAGTTCCGTTTGTTCTTGACGATATGGGAAAAGTCTTGATATAATCTATCATGTGAAGTTGGTATTCATTCAATATTTTGTTGACCTGTATGATGTGTTTCCTCTAGTGGTGTCATGTGAACATCGACTACATGAAACTTCAACAGACTTGGTCCCGGGGGAAGGTATTGTGGAGTAGGAAGTAGATGATGGGTTGTGAGAGTGAGAGAAGCTTGAACCCTAGTTTATGTTCTATTCCGTAAGGGGTTGATGTGGATCCATATGTGTCATACTATGGTTAGATTTATCTTAAATCCTCTTTCGTAGTTGCGGATGCTTGCGAGAGTAGTAATCATAAGTGGGCTACTTATTAAAGTAAGAACAACACCTTAGCACCGGTCTACCCACATATAGATTTATCAAAGTAGTGAACGCGAATCAACTAAAACATGATAAGCATGAATAGACAAAATTCCCATGGGTCCTCGAGAACGTTTGCTCCCCATAAAAAACACTTTTGGCCTGTCCTTTGCATAATAAGGATTGGGATATCTTGCAGCACCTTATTACTTTGGTTAATAATTACTTGTTATTAAATACCTTGCTATCAAACAATTTGTTACTACACTTTTTCTGCACTTGTAGAGATTACCTTGCTAAAACCTGATACGTCTCAAGCGTATCTACTTTTCCAAACACTTTTGCTCTTTTTTTGGATTATAATTTGTATGATTTGAATGAAACTAACCGGGACTGACGCTATTTTTAGCACAACTGCATGGTGTTATTTTTGAGGAGAAATAGAAGTTCTTGGAATCGGACGAAACTTTTTGGGAACTTTTTTCTGGAAAATATGAAGAATTATGGAGTGAAGACCCACTAGAGGGGGGGGCACTTTATGATCCCAAGCGAACAGGGCGCGCCCACCCCCGTGGGCACGCCGTGTTAGCTTGGGGCCACCTCGTGGCTCCCCCGACCCTAATTCCAGTCCTATAAATTCACAATTATGGAGAAAAAAAATAAGAGAGAAGTTTCACGAGACGGAGCCAGCGCCACCTGATGTTGTTCCTCAGAAGGGCAGATCTAGAGTTCGTTTAGGGCTCCGAAGAGGGGGATTCGTCGCCATTGTCATCACCAATCTTTCTTCATCAACACCGCCATGATGCTCACCACCGGGAGTGAGTAATTCCCTTGTAGGCTTGCTGGACGGTGAGGGGATTGGATAAGATCGATCATGTAATTGAGTTATATTTATAGGGCTTGATCCCTAGTATCCACTATGTTCTGAGATTGATGTTGTCATGACTTTGCTATGCTTAATGCTTGTCACTAGGGCCCGAGTGCCATGATTTCAGATATGAACCTGTTATGTTTTCATGAATATAAGAGTATTTTGGATCCTATCTTGCAAGTTGTATGCACCTATTACGTGTCATGATCCGCATACCCCAAGGTGACAATAATTGGGATTCTTTCCGGTGATTGCCGTAGTTTGAGGAGTTCATGTATTCACCATGTGTTAAATGCTTTGTTCCGGTTCTCTATTAAAAGGAGGCCTTAATATCCCTTAGTTTACATATGGCCCCGCTGCCACGGGAGGGTAGGACAAAAGATGTCATGCAAGTTCTTATTGCAAGCTCGTATGACTATATATGGAATACATGCCTACAATACATGTCATCTAAATCGTTACCCATCATAGGTCCATGTGCGTACACTTTTCATATACTGAATCTTGCTAAGTTGCTATTGCTGCAACTGTTACAATCACTACAAATTTGCTGCTATTACTGTTACTGTTACTATTGCTACTTTGCTTTGCGACTAAACTTTTGCTACAGAGGATATCCTGAGTGTGGCTGAATTGATAACTCAGTTGCTAAGACCAATAAATATTCTTTGGCTCCCCTTGTGTCGAATCAAAAAAATTGGTTAAAGTACTTCCCTCGAAGACTGTTACGACCCCCTATACTTGTGGGTTATCAAGACTGTTTTCTGGCGCCGTTGCTGGGAAGCATAGCTCTATTTATTGTGTCCAGTCAAGGTTATCTAATGGCTACTATGAAGTATCTGAAAGATAACAGAACCAAGATCATACCCTCTAAGATGAGGGGAGGTAAGGAACTACCATCTAGCTCTGCTTTTGATTCACCTACTGTTTTCAACCGGCTTTATGACATCACCACTTGATACTCGTTCTGATATGTCGCAAGTACTTGATGATGCTACTTCTGAAACTTATGATGATGCTACTGCTATGCCTGATAAAAATGAATTTGTGCCACTGAATGAATTACTTGATACTCATATTGCTAAAGCTAGAGAACTTGAAAATGGTGAAATTGATAAAAAATATGAATCACCTATTATGCCTAGCTCTTCTAATAGATATGAATTGCCTGATGTACCCGAGGGTTATATTATGGATGGGGAAATCACTAGAGACTTTCTTGCTTGTAATGATAGAGATGATTTGAAGAAACTACTATGCAAACTGAAAGAAAAATCTATGATGGAGAAAATGAAACATGATCGTAAATTTTCCACTTCTCCTATATGCGTTACTGCTAAGGATTATGAATTCTTTGTTGATCCTAAGTTAATCACTATAGTAGAATCTGATCCTTTCCATGGTTATGAAACTGAAACTGTTGTGGAACACCTTACTAAATTGAATGATATTTCCACTCTGTTTGCTCATGAGGAAAATATGCGTTACTATTATATCCTTAAGCTTTTTCCTTTCTCGATAAAAGGCGATGCTAAGAAATGGTTCCTCTCTCTTGCTCCTGGTTGTGTGTGTAGCCCCCAGGATATGATATATTACTTCTATGAAAAATACTTTCATGCTCATAAAAAACAAGCAGCTTTACCAGAAATATTTAACTTTGTGCAAATTGAAGAAGAGAATCTCCCCCAAGCTTGGGGGTGGATTCTCCAGTTACTTAGAGCTTTGCCTAATCACCCTCTCAAGAAAAATGAAATACTTGATACTTTTACAATGAACTAACCGATGCTTCTAGGGACTACCTAGATAGTTGTATTGGTTGTGTTTTCAGGGAACGAAATATTGGACAAGCTGAAGAATTATTGAATAACTTATTGCAAAATGTTGATGATTGGACACTTCCGGAACCACCACCGGAACCTATTCAAAAGAAGAGAGGTATTCTATTCCTCAGTCCTGAAGAAATGCAAGAATCCAAGAGAACTATGAAAGAAAAATGTATTAAATCTGAAGATGTCAAGAATCTACCACCTATCGAAGAAATACATGGACTTGATACCCCGACAAAGGTAGTACACGTAAATTCTCTCCGTAGATTTAATGCAAGTGACATACCTTATCACTAGTGCATAAAACGCTAGTGCTGGTGTTCTAAAAACCACATTACTGGCATCAGGGGCCGACACCACCAATATGGCGCCATTGTTAACAAAATACCGATGACGTGCAGATATCCATGCCATCGGTATTTTACATACTGGTGGCATGGCACTATTCACTCATGCCACCACTAATCAAAATAGCAATGGCGTGGGCAATTACCCACGTCACTACTATTCACTAGTAGTAGCAACGTTAACATACCCACCAACGCCACCACTATGTATTTCTTGATTTAAAAAAAATAGTTATGCAATTCAATCATGCTTCCAAATAGTTATACTTTCATCCATATATTCAGAACATTTACACAATTCATACATTCATTCATATATACCACTACAATATGTCATCATCGTCACCTTCGTAGACCCTAGCCTCATTTTGATGTCATCATCATCGCCGTCGCCACCGCAGCCCGTGTTGATGTCATCATCGCTACAGCCCCATGTCGAGGACATCGTCATTGCAGCTCCGTGTTGATGTCGTTGACGCCGCACCGACTTACTTCCAATGAAAAGGAATCATTAGCTATTAGTTAAAATATAGAACATCACAATCACTAGTAATACTACAAGCACTATGTTTTGGCCGTTCTGTACATATAGCTGCATATTTATCGTTAGTTGCAGCCACCACTAACACCGAGCATTACCTAGTATTTTGGGTCATTAAAATGTAGATGGAGATCGTACGTCGTCAAACTACCTACACCTTGTACAAGAAATAAGATACCTCAGTCTCATTTTTTTTACAGCTAGACTAGATTAATAAGATAACTAACATGCTGAATGATTCAACTGTATATAAGCTACATGTGCCATCGATTTCCATGCAGATTTTAGTATGACATAACATACTGTAGTTAAGAGTGGAATGGGACATCTTTTTCAGTGGAACGTCGAAACCCGCAAAACACTAAAGACCACAATACACGCAGGCAGTAGTGTACTAATCATCTACTATGTCCATAAGAGCTAGCTTCACGTGCAGTAGCAATAAAAAGTTCGACGGGCACATTCAAAGTAAACAATTTCAGTTGAACACCGCACCCTGCTACCTCTGCAAACATATGTTGTGGAAAAAAATTCCCCTGTGTTGAGACAACTCTCTACTGATAGGTATACACTACTTGCAGAATCAAGTATAATGGAAGCAATATAAGTATTCCTAGCACTAAGTGTAACGGATTATATGGAAAATGGATGCAAGAACCCTCTATAAAATGCAGAGAAAAACAAAGAAAAGGGCCAAAAGGGCGACTGTTGTGATAAGCTATCACCATAGATCCACGAAGGTCGATAGAAATATGCAACCGGCCAGTTGCATGTTTCCTATGTCTAGCTAGGGTACTGCTACTACTACTATAGAAGTAGTATTAATTTGTTAGTTTGACATAATTTCTAAGTGGCAACTTGCCCTTTTATATGTAAAATATAGTCTAATATATTGACAGTCCCCATCAATTGGACATTTGCAAACTTCACCCAGCTTGGTATGATCTGAAGTTTCAAAAAGGAGAAATAAAAAATTGTTCCTTGTAACCTTGGTAATTTATACTTTAAATACATTTTAAAGTCTAGACTTTGCATCTTAATTGTCCATATAAAATTAACTCTCATGGAAAACTTGGAATTTTTTTGTTCCTCCATTGCACATTATTTAGTTTAGGCTTGGAGAAATGAACTAAAATACATCTTCCTCATGCAGCAGTCTGATTTTCCTACATGATAATTCGTATTAATCCACCAGTTTGATTATATTTAGGTAGTTCACTTGAGGGAATTTCTGAATTGAAAAGGAAGAAGTAGAACTTCATTGACACATAGTGGTAGATCTTGAGCTCAATTAGTAAATCAGTAATGTCTACTTGCTCTAGATCTACACACACGACTGTAATGGGAATACAATTAACAACAATTTAACATCAATTCAGTGCTCACACCACACAGTATAAACAAGAACATAGAAACGGCAAGGAAAATTGTCTGCTGATTGCCTAATCTACGAATCCTTGATAGAGAATGAAGGAAGTAGAGGAGCTCACCATGGCTGGTTTGTAGCCGAAGCCGTGCACACCCACTACTGGAGGAGTTCGCGATGTGGTCAGCCACCGCCGTCATGCGATGGAGGACATTTCCGGAGGAAGCACATCGGTGCAAGGGGTGATGTGTATGAAGGAGAGGTGCCTGGAGGGTCATCGGAGCCACGCCAGCGAGGGAGGCGCGCCGTGCCCGAAACCCTAGATGCGGGGAGGGTTTGGCCACGAGCGATGGAGGCCGGGATCAAGGGATCTGTCCGGAGGGATCGACGCAACGGACGGAGGAGAGCTCAGGGGTGTTCTGTGCGTCAACCATGACCATCGGACAACGCCGGAATCGTCCACCTTTTGTAGAAGCCGACAAGATTACCGGCGGCTACGAGAGGAACACGCTCAGTATTCTCTCTCTCTCTCTCTCTCTCTCTCTCTTACAAGAGAGAGCGCACTATGAGAGGGAGTGTGGGCTCATTTGTCGGCCCAATTAGAAAAAACTGCCGAAGCCCATTTCATGGTCAATTTTACTAGCGTGGCTACTCTGAATTACTGGTGACATGGTGATACGTCTCCAACGTATCTATAATGTTTGATTGTTCCATGCTGTTATATTATCATTCTTGGATGTTTTACATTCATTTTATAGCAACTTTATATCATTTTTTGGGACTAACCTATTGACATAGTGCCCAGTGCCAGTTGCTATTTTTTGCTTGTTTTTACTTCGTAGAATATCAGTACCAAATGGAGTCCAATTGCGACAAAACTTTTTGGAGATTTTTTTTGGACCAGAAGACAACTTGGGAGCCAAGGAAGCACCTAGGAGGAGGCTCGTGGGGCCCACAAGACAGCAAGGCGCGCCGGAGGACACCAGCGCGCCCTGATGGGTTGTGGGGCCCACGGAGGTCTCCCCCACCGCCTCTGAGCTCTATAAATACCCAAATATTTCAAAAACCCTAGAGGAGTCGACGACAAACACTTCCAGCAGCCGCAAGTTCCAGAACTGCGAGATCCAATCTAACACCGTCACGGAGGGGTTCATCATCCTCATTGGTGCCTCTCCAATGATGCGTGAGTAGTCCACCATAGACCTACGGGTCTATAGGCAGTAGATAGATGGCTTTCTCTCTCTTTTGATTTTCAATACAATGGTCTTTTGGAGATCTATTTGGTGTAATGACTTTTTGCGGTGTGTTTGTTGGGATCCGATGAATTTTGCGTTCATGATCAGTTTCTATCCATGAATATTATTAGAGTCTTGTTTGATCTGTTATATGCATGATTACTTATAGCTTCGTATTTCTTCTTCGAATCTTTGGTTTAGTTAGGCCAACTAGATCGTTTTTTCTTGCCAAGGGAAGAGGTGCTTTGTGATGGGTTCGATCTTGTGGTGTCCTCTCCCAGTGACACAAGGGGCAGCGAAGCACGCATGTATCGTTGCTATTAAGGATAAAAAGATGGGGTCTATTCGTACATGACTAGATCTTGTCTACATCATGTCATCGTTCTTATTGCGTTACTCCGTTTCTCCATGAACTTAATACACTAGATGCATGCTGGATAGCGGTCGATGTGTGGAGTAATAGTAGTAGATGCAGAATTGTTTGGTCTACTAATCTTGGACGTGATGCCTATATATTGATCATTGCTTTGGATATCGTCATGATTATTTGATCTTCTATCAATTGCCCAATAGTAATTTGTTTACCCATCGTGTGCTATACTCATGAGAGAAGCCACCAGTGAAACCTACGGCCCCCGGGTCTACTCTTTCAACATATAGCTTTCCGATCTATCTTTTTCCGCTTTTGTTTTTAGATCTATTATTCCAAAAACCCAAAAATACCTTGCTCCACTTTTTATTTACTTATTTTATTTTGTGTTCTCGTGCGATCTATCTATCCAATCTCATACATACTAATCTATCTTTTTACCATGGAGAGATTGAGAACCTCTCTTACGCGTCGGGTTGCAAGTATTTGTTCTTTGTGTGCAGGTATCGTTTACATAGTGTTGCTTGGTTCTCCTACTAGTTCGATAACCTTGGTTTCATAACTGAGGGAAATACTTACCGTAGCTGTGCTGCATCATCCCTTCCTCTTTGGGGAAATACCGACGCAGTCTCAAGCCACGTCAAAGGAATTTCTGGCGCCGTTGCCGGGGAGGAGGTACGAAAGTAGTCTCCCATCAACTTGCCAAGGTGCCGTTGCCGGGGAGACATCATCAACATCTATCAGGTTCCTAATCACAAATATCACCTCCTTGCAATTTACATTATTTGCCATTTGCCTCTCGTTTTCCTCTCCCCCACTTCACAAAAATTTGCCGTTTTATTCGCCCTTTTTCGTTTGCCTTTTTCTCGTCAAATCTCTTGTTTGCTTGCAATCTTGTTTGCATAGTCACTATGACTCAAGAAAATACAAAATTGTGTGATTTTTCCAATACCAATAATAATGATTTTATTAGTACTCCGATTGCTCCTCCCGCCACTAGTGCGGAGTCTTGTGATATTAATGCCACTTTGTTGAATCTTGTCATGAAAGATCAATTTTCCGGTACTCCTAATGAGGATGCCGCGTCCCATATAAACACATTCGTAGAATTGTGTGATATGAAAAAGAAAAAAGACGTGGACAATGATGGTGAAGTTGAAATTATTTCCTTTCTCCTTGCAGGATCGTGCAAAAATTTGGTTTTCTTCTTTGCCTTGCAATAGTATCGATTCTTGGGTTAAGTGCAAGGATGCTTTTATTACTAATTATTTTCCGCCCGCGAAAATTATTTCCCTTAGAAATAAAATCATGAATTTTAAGAAACTTGAGCATGAACATATTGCAGAATCTTGGGAAAGAATGAAATTAATGCTAAGAAATTGTCCTACTCATGGTTTAAATCTTTGGATGATCATACAAAAATTTATGCGGGATTGAATTTTGTCTCTAGAAATCTTTTAGATTCCGCCGTGGGTGGTACTTTTATGAAAATTACTTTGGGTGAAGCTACTAAATTGCTAGATAATATTATGGCAAATTATTCACAATGGCATACTGAAAAAGCACCTACTAGTAAAAAACTTAATTTGGTTGAAGAAATTAGTACTTTGAGTGAAAAAGTTGATGCTCTTATGAAGTTGGTTGCTAGTAAAAATGCTCCTATTGATATTAATGATGTGCCTTTGTCTACTTTGATTGAGTAAAATAGTGATTCCGTAGATGTGAATTTCATCTCGCGAAACAATTTAAATAACAATGCTTATAGAGGTAATTTTAATCCTTGGCCTTTTCCTGGAAATAAAAGTAAGAAAACAACCGCTATGCTTTCATAAAAAGAAGATGAAGATCTTAAAGTGATTGGTGTTTCTTCTATTGATTCCTTGTTTGGTAATATTAAAATTGATGATAAAGGGACTGAAGTAGAGTCAACTTTGGCTAGAAGGTGTCCCAATGATTTGGAGGGTGAAAATCTTGATGAAAAAATTGATGAAAATGGGTTTGAAGAGGTCAAAACTTTAACTAGTGATGTGCCCACTGTTTTTGATTGCAAAGACTTTAATTATGATAGTTGCTCTTTGATTGAATGTATTTCTTTGCTGCAATCCATGATAAATTCACCCCATGCTTATGAACAAAATAAAGCTTTTACTAAACATATTGTTGATGCCATAATGAAATCTTTTGAAGAAAAGTTGGAGTTAGAGATTTCAATTCCTAGAAAATTACAAGATGAGTGGGAACCTACCATTAAAGTAAAGATTAAAATTATGCGTGCTTTGCTATATGTGATTTGGGTGCTAGTGTTTCCACAATTCCGAAATCTCTATGTGATGTGCTTGGTCTTACCAATATTGAAGAATGTTCTCTTAATTTGCACTTGGCGGATTCTACTATTAAAAAGCCTTTGTGAAGAATTAATGATGTTCTTATTCTTGCAAATAGGAATTATTTGGCCATAGATTTTATTGTTCTTGATATCGATTGCAATCCGTCTTGTCCCATTAAACTTGGTAGACCATTTTACGCACTATAGGTGCCGTGATTGATATGAAAGAAGGCAATATTAAATTTCAATTTCCACTAAGAAAGGGTATGGAACACTTCCCTAGAACAATAATTAAGCCACCACATCAATGAATCATGATAGCATCCTATGGAGCAAAAACTAAAGATGACAATACTTGAATCTATGCATTATGCCTAGCTAGGGGCATAAAACGATAGCGCTTGTTGGGAGGCAACCCAATGAATAAAATTTATTTTTAACTTTTTATTTCTGTTCTTGAATGTTGACACAATTATGCTAATTTTAAGATTGTCTTTTTATGTTTTAATTAGTGTTTGTGCCAAGTAAAGCCTTTAGGATGACTCACAAGATGAGTAGAAACGATGCTGCATCTGAAACAGAAACTATCACTCCAGTGAAGGAATTTTAATTTTTTACTGGAGCTTGATAATGAGCTGAAATTTTAACACAGTATTTATATAAAAATTATTTACGTTGTCCTAGTTTTTCAGAATTTTTATAGTTACAAAAGTATGGTTAGAGTACATATTACTACAGACTTTTCTGTTTTTGATAGATTCTATTTTCCTTGCATTGTGTGCTTATTTTGATGAATATATGGTTTGTATTGGAGGGTATAAGCCATGGTAAAGTTATAATACAGTAGATATAATGCAATAATAAAATATGAATGGGTTTGCAAAAGTACTTAGAGTGGTGATTTTCTTTATTATACTAACGTATCTCACGAAGGTTTTGTTGAGTTTTGTGTGATTGAAGTTTTCATGTTTTGGGTGAGATCATGATGGATGAAGGAATAAGGAGTTAAAAGAGCCTAAGCTTGGGGATGCTATGGCACCCCCAAGATAATATCCAAGGAGAAACAAGAAACTAAGCTTGGGGATGCCCCGAGTGGCATCCCCTCTTTCTTCTAACAACCATCGGGATTTTACTTGGAACTATATTTTTATTCGTCACATATCATGAGTTTTGCTTGGAGCGTCTTGTATTATATGAGTCTTTGCTTGATTTTCTTTTTAGTTTGTCACAAGTATCCTTTCTGGACACACCTATTTGAGAGAGCCAAAATTATGCTATGATTTGTTAGAATTGCTCTATATGATTCACTTAAATTTTTTGAGCTATGGAATTGCTCTAGTGCTTCACTTATATCTTTTTGAGCATGGTGTGCTTTAAATTTTTGAAGAAATACTCTAATGCTTCACTTAGATTAATTTGAGAGTTAGTAAATTTTGAAGAAATTCTCTCATGCTTCACTTATATTATTTTGAGAGATGAAATTTTTATGCTCATGTTCTTCACTTAAATTTATTTGAGCTTGTCAAAAGCAATGGAAATATATGAAACTAGTCCCACAGTGATAGATATTCAAGAGGGATATAATAAAAACTTTCATGAAGATCATTGGACAAATTAAACTTGATTCCTTGTAATAGTTTTGAGACATGATGATAATAATATGTCAGTCATGTTGGTGAGTAATTATGCTTTAGTAAGAATATTGGTGTTAAGGTTTGTGATTCCCTATGCAAGTACGAAAGTCAATAGTAATGCAATGAAATTACATCCTACTTTTGGTGCATATTCGGTGTTAGTTATGCTTAATGCCCGTTTATGTGAATGTTCGTTTCTTGGTTGGTTGCTTCTCAATCTATTTGCTAGCCTCCACTTGTACTAAGTAGAAATACTACTTGTGCATCCAAAATCCTTAAACCCAGTTTTGCCATATGAGTCCACCATACCTACCTATATGCGGTATTTCCGTGCCGTTCTAAGCAAATTTGTATGTGCCATCTCTAATTTTCAAAATGAATTTCCTTTTTGTGTGCTCGTACCTCTCGTGAAGCGGTAGGGTTGTCCAATATTTTTCCATGCTAGATGTGTTATTCTCAAGATGAGTGTTTATTCACTTGTCATTGCACGAGAGTACGGCGGTAATAGGGATGCCCAGTCCCGAAATGAAAAAGAAATTTACTTTATGTTGTCAAATAATACATTCCTTGGAAAGTGTTGGTATGGAAGGCAACCGTGGATACGGCCAGCCATGGATTGTGAAAGAATGGTGGAAAAAGGAATAAACTTTATTTTCTGTTTGGGAACCGCCTATGATATATCTAGCATGGAAAGTATTGAGAACTACTCGGTCGTTTTCGTTGACGGGAAAGGCATGCCACCCAAAATATTTCTCTCTCTCAATTTAAGCTTTGAGGTATGGCACCTCTACAAATCCCTACTTCCCTCTGGGAAGGGCCTATCTATTTACTTTATGCAATTTTTATTTTTCATTTGAGTCTCCATCTTCCCTCATAAAGCACCAACTAGGGGGCACTATGATTATACTTGTGCATTTGGTGTAGTTAATATTTGAGTGTGTTTCATGAATGGATCAATGATTGAGCATGATGGGCTAGGGATAACTTTCTTTAGTGTTGATGTTTTAAAAGACATGGTTGCTTGTAGGTATGCTTGAGTATTAAAGTCTTCATGTCAAAACTAGACTATTGCTTTGAACCATCTAAAAGTCCAAATGTCCATGCTACAAAATAAAAGAATATGTGATGAACACGTTAGGCAGCATTCCACATCAAAAATTCTGTTTTTATCATTTACCTACTCGAGGACAAGTAGGAATTAAGCTTGGGGATGCCGATAGGTCTCCAACGTATCTATAATTTTTGATTGTTCCATGCTGTTATATTATCATTCTTGGATGTTTTACAATCATTTTATATCAAGTTTATATCATTTTTTGGGACTAACCTATTGACATAGTGCCCAGTGCCAGTTGCTGATTTTTGCTAGTTTTTTACTTCGCAGAATATCGGTACCAAACGGAGTCCAATTGCGACGAAATTTTTTGGAGATTTTTTTGGTCCAGAAGACAACTTGGGAGCCAAGGAAGCACTTGGGAGGAGGCCCGTGGGGACCACAAGACAGCAGGGCGCGCCAGAGGCCCCCGACGCGTCCTGATGGGTTGTTGGGCCCATGGAGGTCTCCTCCACCACCTCTGAGCTCTATAAATACCCAAATATTCCAGAAACCCTAGAGGACTCGACGAAAAACACTTCCAGCCGCCGCAAGTACTAGAACCGCGAGATCCAATCTAACACCATCATGGAGGGGTTCATCATCCTCATTGGTGCCTCTCCGATGATGCGTGAGTAGTCCACCATAGACCTACGGGTCCGTAGGAAGTAGCTAGATGGCTTTCTCTCTCAATTTTGATTCTCCATACAATGGTCTCTTGGAGATCTATTTGATGTAATGACTTTTTGCGGTGTGTTTGTTGGGATCCGATGAATTTTGAGTTCATGATCAGTTTCTATCCATGAATATTATTTGAGTCTTCTTTGTTCTCTTATATGCATGATTACTTATAGCTACGTATTTCTTCTACGAATCTTTGGTTTAGTTAGGCCAACTAGTTCGATTTTTCTTGCCATGGGAAGAGGTGCTTTGTGATGGGTTCGATCTTGCGGTGTCCTCTCCCAGTGACAGAAGGGGAAGCGAGGCACGCATGTATCGTTGCTATTAAAGATAGCAAGATGGGGTCTATTCGTACATGAATAGATCTTGTCTACATCATGCCATCGTTCTTATTGCATTACTCCATTTCCATTAACTTAATACACTAGATGCATGTTGGATATTGGTCGATGTGTGGAGTAATAGTAGTAGATGCAGAATCGTTTCGGTCTACTAATCTTGGACGTGATTCCTATATATTGATTATTTCCTTGGATATCGTCATGATTATTTGATCTTCTATCAATTTCCCAACAGTAATTTGTTTACCCACCGTGTGCTATACTCATGAGAGAAGACAATAGTGAAACCAACCCCCCGGGTCTAGTCTTTCAACATATTGCTTTCCGATCTATCCTTTTCCGCTTTGACTTCAGATCTATTATTCCAAAAACCCAAAAATACCTTGCTGCACTTTTTATTTACTTCTTTTATTTTGTGTTCTTGTGCGATCCATCTATCCAATCTCATACAAACTAATCTATCTTTTTACCGTGGAGAGATTGACAACCTCTCTTACGCGTCTGGTTGCTAGTATTTGTTCTTTGTGTGCAGGTACCGTTTACATAGTGTTGCTTAGTTCTCCTACTGGTTCGATAACCTTTGTTTCATAACTGAGGGAAATACTTACCGTAGTTGTGATGCATCATCCCTTCCTCTTTGGGGGAATACCAACGCAGTCTCAAGCCACGTCACGTGACTACACTGTAAATGTCACCAGTAACTCGTCCAATTTTTTTTTTGCATAATTTGGTTCATTTTATTGGTGACGTGCTTATCAAATCACACGCCATCACTAATATATAACTAGTGACGTGCAATTCATAGTGAACGTCACGAGTAACTTAGGATGCGTCTCATTTTTGGGTCTCATTTAGTGGTGACGTGGATTTTTAATGTCATGCCACCAGCAACATATTATAGGTGGCATACGAAATATGCCAACACCACCACTATTTGAAAAAATAGTGGTAGCATGGATAGAAATTGGGGCGCCACCAATTGAAGTTTTGGCTAGCTGTTTTTCTACTAGTGTATACTAAAACTCCTAGTCAATGCATGGATGAATTTGATAATTACATTTTTAATCAAGAGCACTATAATAATATCGTCAAAGATCAATTACAACACAATACTATGATGATAGATCATTTGAGGGACTTGATGTTTAGAATTGCTAATGATGTTAAAGGTCTAGGTGAACATGCTTCAATGGTTAATACTCAAATAGACCAAGTTGATCAGTCACAAAATGATTTGCTTGCTGAATTAAATGGAAACATGAATGACCATGATGTTAGAGTAATGACTAGAGGAGGTAGAATGACTCAGGAACCTCTTTATCCTGAAGGTCATCCTAAAATAATAGAACAAGATTCTCAGAGAATTGATGAAGATGTACCTAGTCTAACTAAAAAGAAAAAGAAAAAGAAAAAGAAAAATGATAGGACTATGCATGCTTCTAGTGAACCTGTTATAGAAAAACCTACTGAGAATCATAATGATGTTTCTATTTCTGATGCTGAGACATAATCTGGTAGTGAACATCCACCTAGTGATAATGAGAATGAGAATAATAAAAATGATACTGACGTGGCTTGAGACTGTGTCGGTATTTCCCCAAAGAGGAAGGGATGATGCAGCACAACGACGGTAAGTATTTCCCTTAGTTATGAAACCAAGGTTATCGATCCAGTAGGAGGATCACCACCACCCAATAAACATCACCTGCACACAGATAACAAATACTTGCAACCCGACGCGAAAGAGAGGTTGTCAATCTCTCTACGGTAAAAATCTAGATTAGGTAGTGATAGATAGGAGAAATAGAGCTCTCAAGAGCACAAAATAAGAAGAGCAAATAAAAAGTGCAGCAATATATTTTTGGGTTTTTGGTATAGTAGATCTGAAAGCAAAGAGGCAAAAAGATAGATCGGAAAGCAATATGTTGGAAAAGTAGACCCGGGGGCCGTAGGATTCACTAGTGGCTTCTCTCATGAGTATAGCACACGGTGGGTGAACAAATTACTGTTGGGCAATTGATAGAAGATCAAATAATCATGACGATATCCAAGGCGATGATCATTATATAGGCATCACATCCAAGATAAGTAGATCGACTCCTGCCTGCATCTACCACTATTACTTCACACATCGACCGCTATCCAGCATGCATCTAGTGTATTAAGTTCATGGAAAAACGGAGTAATGCAATAAGAACAATGACATGATGTAGACAAGATCTATTCATGTAGGAATAGACCCCATCTTGTTATCCTTAATGGCAACGATACATGCGTGCCTTGCTGCCCCTTCTGTCACTGGGAAAGGACACCGCAAGATCGAACCCATCACAAAGCACCTCTTCCCATGGAAAGAAAATTCGATCTAGTTGGCCTAACTAAACCAAAGATTCGAAGAAGAAATACGAGGCTATAAATAATCATGCATATAAGAGATCAAAGAAGACTCAAATAATATTCATGGATAGAAACTGATCATGAACTCAAAATTCATCGAATCCCAACAAACAAACCGCAAAAGTTTACATCAAATAGATCTCCAAGAGACCATTGTATTGAGAATCAAAAGAGAGAGAGAGGAAGCCATCTAGCTACTGCCTACGGACCCGTATGTCTATGGTGGACTACTCACGCATCATCGGAGAGGCACCTATGAAGAAGATGAACCCCTCCATGATGGTGTTAGATTGGATCTTGAGGCTCTGGAACTTGCGGCGGCTGGAATTGTGTTTCGTCGACTCCCCTAGGGTTTTCCGAATATTTGAGAATTTATAGGCATCAGAGGCGGTGGAGGGGGGGTCCCGTGGAGGGCACTACCCATCAGGGCGCGTAGGGGCCCCCCTGGCGTGCGCTGGTGGGTTGTGCTCTCCACAGCCCACCTTCCTGGCTCTTCTTTGGCCCACTGGGTGTCTTCTAGTCCAGATTGGACTCCGTTTGGTACTGATATTCCGCGAAGTAAAAAACCAGCAAAAACAGCAACTGGCACTTTGGCACTATGTCAATAGGTTAGTCCCAAAAAATGATATAAAGTTGTTATAAAATGATTGTAAAACATTCAAGATTGAAAATATAACAGCATGGAACAAGAAAAAATTATAGATACGTTGGGGACGTATCAGATACTCACGTAGATGCTCAGCCAGATAGTAATAAAGAACCTGATAATGATGTGGAAATAGAACCTACTGAAAATCTTGATAACCCACATCCTAAAAATAAACGTTATGAAAAGAAAGACTTTGTTGCTAGAAAACATGGTAGATAAAGAGAGCCATGTGTTCAAAAACCCATGCCATTCCGTCGTAAGCCTTCTAAGAGTAAGGACGAGAAGGAGTTTGAATTCTTTGCTGAAATGATTAAACCTATCTTTTTGCGCACTCTCTTGACAGATATATTGAAGATGCCTCCATACGCTAAGTATATGAAGGACATTATTATCAACAAAAAAAGATACCTGGAACTGAAATTGCCACCATACTTGCTAATTATTCTTTTGATGGTGGAGTGCCTAAGAAGGTGGGAGATCTGGGTATACCCACAATACCTTGCTCCATTAAACGAAGTTATGTTAATACTGCTTTATGTTATCTAGGAGCCGGTGTTAGTGTTATGCCTTTCTCTTTATATAAAATACTTGATTTGAATAAGCTTACACCTATCGAGATATCTTTGTAAATGGCTGATAAATCCACTGCTATACCTATTGGAATTTGTGAGGATGTTCCTGTTCTGGTTGCAAATGTTACTATCTTGACAAACTTTGTTATTCTTGAGATGCCTGAGGACGACAACATGTCGATTATCCTTGGTAGAACCTTTTTAAATATTGTAGGGGCTGTTATTGATTGCAACAAAAGCAAGGTTAATTTTCATGTCAATGGGAAACAACATACGGTTCATTTTCCGAAAAAGCAAGCTTCGGTAAATAATATAATACCATCGAGCCAATTGCCACAATTACTACCGGAGGATTTAAATTTCCTCTTCCTACTACCAAGAAGAAATGTGATATCCTTACTGTTGGGGATATGCAAATCCCCAATGAGGTAACTTAGGGTTATACGGAAATTGTTTGGTCTCATGTCAATCGGAAACGATTCTTAATAAGTCTTGATCAACCTTATTAATGGATCCTTTTCGAAAGACATGTTGTTGATAAATTTAGTAAACACAACTTTTCGTATCATTAGTTTATTTATTCTCAGCTACTTTTTAGTTCAATAAAATAAAATGCCATGATTATCCAGTTTTCCGAATTTCCCGTGCAAGAAAAATGACCCAAAAATAAAAGTCTTAGAATGCCACAAAATTTTAACATGATTTTTGTTGGAAATATGCCCTAGAGGCAATAATAATTTAGTTATTATCATATTTCCTTGTTCATGAGAATCGTTTATTATCCATGCTGTAATTGTATTGATTGGAAACTCAAATACATGTGTGGGTACATAGACAACACTGTGTCCCTAGTATGTCTCTAATAGACTAGCTCGTTCATCAAAGATGGTCAAGGTTTCGTGGCCATAGACATGAGATGTCATTTGATAATGGGATCGCGTCATTAGGATAATTATGTGATGGACAAGACCCAAACTATGAACGTAGCATATGATCGTGTCAGTTTATTGCTATAGTTTTCTACATGTCAATTATCTGTTCCTATGACCATGAGATCATGCAACTCACTGACACCAGAGGAATACCTTGTGTGTATCAAACGTCACAACGTAACTGGGTGACTATAAATATGCTCTACAGGTATCTCCGAGGGTGTCTGTTGAGTTGGCATGGATCAAGACTGGGATTTGTTACTCCGTGTGACGGAGAGGTATCTCAGGGACCACTCGGTAATACAACATCACAATGAGCCTTGCAAGCAAAGTGACTAAAGTACTAGCCACGGGATCTTGTATTACGGAACGAGTAAAGAGACTTGCCGGTAACGAGATTGAACTAGGTATGAAGATACCGACGATCTAATCTTGGGCAAGTAACATACCGAAGAACAAAGGGAACAACATACGGGATTAACTGAATCCTTAACATAGAGGTTCAATCGATAAAGATCTTCGTAGAATATGTAGGAACCAATATGGGCATCCAGGTCTCGCTATTGGTTATTGACCGTAGAGGTGTCTCGGTCATGTCTACATAGTTCTCGAACCCGCAGGGTCTGCACACTTAAGGTTCGGTGACGTTTCGGTATAGTAGATTTATGTATGGTGGTGACCGAAGGTTGTTCGGAGTCCCAGATGAGATCCTGGATGTCACAAGGAGCTCCGGAATGGTCTGGAGGTAAAGATTGATATATAGGAAGTCCTGTTTTGGTCACCGGAAAAGTTTTGGGTATTTCGGTAGTGTACCGGGAGTGCCGGGAGGCGTACCGGGGACCATCGGGAGGGGTGTCTCGACCCAAAGGGCCTCATGGGCCGTGGGAGGAGTCAAGACAGCCCTTAGTGGGCTGGCCGAGCCCCCCACTAAGGCCCATGCAGCTAGGGGTGGGAAAAACCCAAAGGGGGAAAGGTGGAAAGGGTTTCCAAGTGAAGAGGAGGAATCCTACTCCTAATAGGATTGGAGTAGGACTCCTCCACCTCCAATTTCGGACAGCCCTTGAGGGTTTGAGGCTGCCTCCTCCCCTCCCTCCCTCCTATATATACTAGAGGATTTAGAGGGGAGAGCTAACCCTAATTGCCACGTGCTCCCTCTACTTCATCTAGATCATTCTCTCCTCTAGTCTAGTTCGGCGGTGCTTAGGCGAAGCCCTGCCGGAATAGTTCCACCACCATCGCCGCCACGCCGTCGCGCTGCCGGAGAACTCATCTAGCTCTCCGTTCCCTCTTGCTGGATCAAGAAGGCGGAGATCGTCATCGAGCTGTACGTGTGCTGAACGCGGAGGTGCCGTCCGTTCGGCGCTAGATCGGAAGGACCGTGATCAGGATCGCGGGACGGATCGTGATTGGATCGCGATTGGATCGCGGGACACTCGGTGATTTGGATAGCGAAGACGTTCGACTACATCAACCGCATTTCTTAACGCTTCCCGCTTAGCGATCTACAAGGGTATGTAGATCCACTCTCCCTCTCGTAGATGCTCATCACCATGGATAGATCTTGCGTGTGCGTAGGAAATTTTTTGTTTCCCATGCGACGTTCCCCAACAGTGGCATCATGAGCTAGGTCTATGTGTAGATGAGATCACGAGTAGAACACAAAGGAGTTTGTGGGCGTTGATGTTCAGATTGCTTCCTCCCTTGGTCTTTTCTTGATTCAGCGGTATTGTGGGATGAAGCGGCTCGGACCAACATTACTCGTACGCTTACGAGAAACCTGTTCCATCAACTGACATGTAACTTTGTTGCATAAAGATGGCTGGCGGGTGTCTGTCTCTCCCACTTTAGTCGGATCGGATTTGACAAAGGCGGTCCTTGAGAAGGTTGAATAGCAATTTGTCTATCACTGTTGTGGTTTTTGCGTAGGTAAGAATTGTTCTTGCTAGATACCCGTAGCAGCCACGTAAAACTTGCAACAACAATTAGAGGACGTCTAACTTGTTTTTGCAGGGTATGTTGTGATGTGATATGGCCAATTACATGATGAGATATATGTGATGTATGAGATGATCATGTATTGTATAGAATATCACGACTTGCATGTCGATGAGTACGGCAACCGGCAGGAGCCATAGGGTTGTTTTTAATTATTTTCGCCGTTTTTGCTTTACTTTATCGCTATGAGTTAGCAATAGTCGTGGAAGCAACAGTCGGCATGACAACCTCATGGCGACACATTGATGGAGATCAAGATGATGGAGATCATGGTGTCACGCCTGTGACGATGGAGATCATGCCGGTGCTTTGGAGATGGAGATCAAAAGCACAAGTTCATGGCCATATCATGTCACTTATGATTTGCATGTGATGTTAATCCTTTTCTGCATCTTATTTTGCTTAGGACGACGGTAGCATTATAAGGTGATCCCTCACTTAAATTTGACGATAAAATTGTGTTCTCCCCGAGTGTGCACCGTTGCAAAAGTTCATCATTTCGAGACACCACGTGATGATCGGGTGTGATAGACTCTACGATCGCATACAACGGGTGCAAGCCAGTGTTGCACGTGCGGAACACTCGGGTTAAACTTGACGAGCCTAGCATGTACAGACATGGCCTCAGAACACAAGAGACAAAAAGGTCGAACATGAGTCATATAGTATATATGATCAACATGAAGATGTTCACCATTGAAACCACCTCAACTCACGTGATGATCTGACTTGAATTGGTGGATTTGGATCATGTGACACTCGAATGACCGGAGGGATGTCAATTTGAGTGGGAGTTTTTAAGTAATATGATTAACTAAACTCATTATCATGAACATAGTCAAAATGTCTTTGCAAATTATGTTGTAGATTACTAGCTCGCGCTGTAGCTCCCTTGAATTTTTATATGTTCCTAGAGAAATAGAGTTGAAAGATGATGGTAGCAATAATGCGGACTAGGTCCGTGATCTGAGGATTGTCCTCATTGCTGCACAGAAGGCTTATGTCCTTAAAGCACCGCTCGGTGCGCCACCCCCTCTAGCGTCGTCTGTAGATGTTGTGAAAATCTGACAGGCACATTCCGATGACTACTTAATAGTTCAGTGCGTCATGCATTACGGCTTAGAATTGAGGCTCCAAAACGTTTTGAACATCATGGAACATATGAGATGTTCTTGGGATCTCAGGCTCGTGCCTGTGTTGAGCGGTATGAGACCTCCAACAAGATTCTTTGCCTACAAGATGAAGGAGAATAGCTCAATCGGTGAGCATGTGCTCAGATTGTCTGGGTGCTATAATCGCTTGAATCGAGTGGGAGTTGATCTTCCAGATAAGATAGTGATTGATATAGTTCTCCAAGTCACTGTCACTAAGCTACTAGAGCTTCGTGGTGAACTATAAAATGCCAGGGATGGAAATAATGATCCCTGAGCTATTCGCGATGTTTGACACCGCGAAGGTAGAAATCAAGAAGGAGCATCAAGTGTTGATGGTTAGTAAAACCACTAGTTTTGAGAAGGGCAAGGGCAAGGAGGGATACTTCATGGATGGCAAGCCAGTTGCTGCTCCAGTAAAGAAACCCAAGGTTGAACCCAAACCCGAGACTGAGTGCTTCTATTATGAGGAGAACGGTCGCTGAAGCGGAACTGCCCTAGATACTTGGTAGATAAGAAGGATGGCAACGTCGACAGAAGTATATTTGATATACGTATTATTGATGTGTACCTTACTAGTACTCCTAGTAGCACCTGGGTATTAGATACCGGTTCGGTTGCTAAATGTTAGTAACTCGAAATAAAAGCTACGGAATAAACAGAGGCTAGCTAAGGGTGAGGTGACGATGAGTGTTGGAAGTGTTTCCAAGGTTGATGTGATCACCATCGCACGCTCTCTCTCCCTTCGGAATTAATGATGAACCTAAATAAATGTTATTTGGTTTTTGCGTTGAGCATAAACGTGATTAGATCATGTTTATTGCAATACGGTTATTCATTTAAGTTAGAGAATAATGGTTATTCTGTTTACATGAATAAAACCTTCAATGGTCATGCACCCAATGAGAATGGTTTATTGAATCTTGATCGTAGTGATACACATGTTCATAATATTGATGCCAAAAGATACAAAGTTAATAATGATAGTACCACATACTTGTGGCACTGCCGCTAAATGTCATGTTGGTGTAAAACGCATGAAGAAACTCCAAGCTGATGGATCTTTGGACTCATTCAATTTCGAATCGGTTGAGACATGCGTACCATGCCTCATGGGCAAGATGACTAAGACCCCGTTTTCCGGTATGATGGAGCGGGCAAGTAACTTATTGGAAATAATACATGTTGATGTATTCGGTCCAATGAGTGTTGTAGCGTGCGGTGGATATCGTTATTTTCCTACCTTCACTGATGATTTGAGTAGATATGGGGATATTTACTTAATGAAACACAAGTCTGTAACGTTTGAAAAGTTCAAACAAAATCAGAGTGAAGTTTGAGATCATCATGACAAGAAGATAAAATGTCTACGATATGATCGCGGAGGTGAATATCTGAGTTACGAGTTTGGTATACAACTTAAGACAATGTGGAAGTTGTTTCACAACTCACGCCACCTGGAACACCATAGTGATGGTGTGTCCGAACGTCGTAGTCGTGCTCTGTTGGATATGGTGCGAACTATGATGTCTCTTATCGATTTACCACTATCGTTTTAGGGTTATGCATTAGAGACAACCACATTCACTTTAAAAGGGGCACCATCTAAGTTCGTTGAGATGACACCGTACGAATTTTGGTTTGGCGGAAACCTAAGCTGTCATTTCTTAATGTTTGGGGCTGCGACGCTTATGTGAAAAAGGGTTTTCACCAAATGAGCTCGAACCCAAAGCGGACAAATGCATCTTCATGGAATACCCTAACGTAACAGTTGGGTAAACCTTCTATCTTAGATCCAAGCACAAAGTGTTTGTTGCTAAAACGGGTCCTTTCTCGAGAAAGAGTTTCTTTCAAAAGAATTGAGTGGGAGGAAGATAGAATTTGATGAGGTTGTTGAACCCTTGTTTGAACCAGAGAGTAGCGCAGCGTAGAAAGTTGTTCCTGTGGAGCCTACGTTAGTTGAAGAGGAAGTTAATGATGATGATCATGAAGCTTCGGATCAAGTTACTATCGAACCTCATAGGTCGACAAGGACGTGTACTGCTCCTGAGTGGTACGACAACCCTGTCTTAGAGGTCATGTTGTTGGACAACGATGAACCTACGAGCTATGGAGAAGCGATGATGGGCCCGGATTCTGAGAAATGGTTAGAGGCCGTGAAATCCGAGATGGGATCCATGTATGAAAACAAAGTATGGGCTTTGGAAGTATTACCTGAAGGACGAAAGGCCATTCAGAACAAATGGATCTTTAAAAGGAAGACGGACGCGGACGGTAATGTCACCGTCTATAAAGCTTGACTTGTGGCAAAGGGTTTTTCACAAGTTCAGGGAGTTGACTACAATGAGACTTTCTCACCCGTAGCGATGCTAAAGTCTGTTGGAATTATGTTAGCAGTTGCTGCATTTTTCGATTATGAAATCTGGCAGATGGATGTCAAAACATCGTTTCCTTAACGGTATCCGTGAGGAAAGGTTGTATGTGATACAACCGGAAGGTTTTGTCAGTCCTAAGGATGCTAAAATGTATGCAAACTCCAACGATCCTTCTATGGACTGGAGCAAGCATCTCGGAGTTGGAATATACGCTTTGATGAGGTGATCAAAGTTTTTGAGTCTATACAAAGTTTATAGGAAACTTGTATTCACAATAAAGTGAGTGGGAGCACTATAGAATTTCTGATAAGTATATGTGGATGACATATTGATGATCGGAAATGATGTAGAATTTCTGGAAAGCATAAAGGGTTGTTTGAAAGGAGTTTTTCAAAGAAAAACCTAGAATGAAGCTATTTAAATATTGGGCATCAGGATCTATAGAGATAGATCAAGACGTCTGATAAGAGTTTCAATGAGTACATACCTTGACAAGATTTTGAAAGAATTCAAAATGGATCAGTCAAAGAAAGAGTTCTTACCTGATTTGTAAGGTGTGGAGTTGAGTGAGACTCAAAGCTCGACCATGGTAGAAGAAAGAGAAAGGACGAAGGTTGTCCCCTATGCCTTATCCATAGGCTCTGTATAGTATGCCATGCTGTGTACCACACCTAGTGTGTGCCTTGCCATGAGTCTGTCAAGGGGTACAAGTGTGGTCCAGGAGTGGATCACTGGACAGCGGTCAAGATTATCCTTAGTAACTAGAGGACTAAGGAAATATTTCTCGATTATGGAGGTGATAAAGAGTTCGTCGTAAAGGGTTACGTCGATGCAAGCTTTGACACCTATCCGGACGACTCTGAGTAGCAGTCAGGATACGTATAGTGGAGCAACGATTTGGAATAGCTCCAAGTGGAGCGTGGTAGCATCTGCAGTATGACATATAGATTTGCAAAGAAAACACGGATCTAAATGTTGCAGACCGTTGACTAAAGACCTCTCTCACATGCAAAGCATGATCAAACCCCAGAACTCATTGGGTGTTAGATTCATAACAATGTAAATCACATGGTGATGTGAACTAGATTATTGACTCTAGTGCAAGTGGGAGACTGTTCGAAATATGCCCTAGAGGCAATAATAATTTAGTTATTATCATATTTCCTTGTTCATGATAATCATTTATTATCCATGCTATAATTGTATTGATTGGAAACTCAAATACATGTGTGGGTACATAGACTACACTGTGTCCCTAGTATGCCTCTAATAGACTAGCTCGTTGATCAAAGATGGTCAGGGTTTCCTGGCCATAGACATGAGATGTCATTTGATAATGGGATCGCGTCATTAGGAGAATGATGTGATGGACAAGACCCAAACTATTAACGTAGCATATGATCGTGTCAGTTTATTGCTATAGTTTTCTGCATGTCAAGTATCTGTTCCTATGACCCTGAGATCATGCAACTCACTGACACCGGAGGAATACCTTGTGTGTATCAAACGTCACAACGTAACTGGGTGACTATAAAGATGCTCTACAGGTATCTCCGAGGGTGTCTGTTGAGTTGGCATGGATCAAGACTGGGATTTGTTACTCCGTGTGAAGGAGAGGTATCTTAGGGCCCACTTGGTAATACAACATCACAATGAGCCTTGCAAGCAAAGTGACTAAAGTATTAGCCACGGGATCTTGTATTACGGAACGAGTGAAGAGACTTGCCGGTAATGAGATTGAATTAGGTATGGAGATACCGACGATCGAATCTCGGGCAAGTAACATACCAAAGAACAAAGGGAACAGCATACGGGATTAACTGAATCCTTGACATAGAGGTTCCACCGATAAAGATCTTCATATAATATGTAGGAACCAATATGGGCATCCAGGTCCCGCTATTGGTTATTGACCGTATAGGTGTCTAGGTCATGTCTACATAGTTCTCGAAACCACAGGGTCTGCACACTTAAGGTTCGGTGACGTTTTGGTATAGTAGAGTTATGTATGGTGGTGACCGAAGGTTGTTCGGAGTCCCAGATGAGATCCTGGACGTCACGAGGAGCTCTGGAATGTTCCGGAGGTAAAGATTGATATATAGGAAGTCCCGTTTTGGTCACCGGAAAGTATTGGGTATTTCGGTAGTGTACCGGGAGTGCTGGGAGGGGTCCCGGGGACCATCGGGAGGGGTGTCTCGACCCAAAGGGCCTCATGGGCTGTGGGAGGAGTCAATCCAGCCCTTAGTTGGCTGGCCGAGCCCCCCACTAAGGCCCATGCGGCTAGGGCTGGGAAAAACCCAAAGGGGGAAAGGTGGAAAGGGTTTCCAAGTGGAGAGGAGGAATCCTACTCCTAATAGGATTGGAGTAGGACTCCTCCACCTCCAATTTCGGCCAGCCCTTGAGGGTTTGAGGCTGCCTCCTCCCCTCCCTCCCTCCTATATATACTAGAGGATTTAGAGGGGAGAGCTAACCCTAATTGCCACATGCTCCCTCTACTTCATCTAGATCATTCTCTCCTCTAGTCTAGTTCGGCGATGCTTAGGCGAAGCCCTGCCGGAATAGTTCCACCACCATCGCCGCCACGCCGTCGCGTTGCCGAAGAACTCATCTACCTCTACGCTCCCTCTTGCTGGATCGAGAAGGCGGAGATCGTCATCGAGCTGTACGTGTGCTGAACGCGGAGGTGCCGTCCGATCGGCGCTAGATCAGAAGGACCGTGATCAGGATCGCAGGACGGATCGTGATTTGATCGCGAGACGGATCGTGATTGGATCGCGGGATGCTCGGCGATTGGGATCGCGAAGACATTCGACTACATCAACCGCGTTTCTTAACGCTTCCCACTTAGCGATCTACAAGGGTATGTAGATCCACTCTCCCTCTCGTAGATGCTCATCACCATGGATAGATCTTGCGTGTGTGTAGGAAATTTTTTGTTTCCCATGCAACGTTCCCCAACAATTTTTCTAGAATATTTAAAAATTTCTGGTGCTGAAAACCCACCTGGGGGTGCACCTGTTGGTGCCAAGCAAACAGGGCGCGCCCACCCCCCTTGGGCGTGCCCTGATGGCTTGGGGGCCCATAGGCACCCCCTCATTTTTCCATTCAGCCCTCCCCTTGTCTTACCTCCGGAAAAAATTCCTGGTCACTCTCTCTCTCTCTCGTGTTCTAGCTCCCAAACTTGAGACTTTCGATTTCTTTGCTCGGAACTCCGTTTCCAAAACTATTTTGAGGGATTGCTCCTTGGTATGTGTCTCCCATTTCTCCAATTAGTTTTTGCTTTAGTGGTTTATATTTTGCATATTTTGCTGCACTTGGTGTTACTGAAAATGAGCTTGCATGTTGAATTCTTTGAGTTCCAAGTAGTGTGAATGCTTGATATGGCCTCTAGGCATCTATATGAGTAGTTGCTACCAATCTTACAAAGTTTTACTCACATAATTTTGTGGCCCGAAAATGCAGAATTTGTTTTTAGGAAAAATGAATCTCTTTAGGAGGAGTTCTTCAAGAAGGCGTTCTTTGGCTGATTCGTCGAGCGAGGGCTCAGTAAGACAAGCTTATGCTGAACCCAGAACAAGCATGGTAGTCATCTCTGACGCTAAATGATGTCGCTGGTCATGCGATGAGTTCATGAGAGGTGCATGCATTAAGGAAGAATTTGATCAATATGTTCATAATACTGACCTCACGGACTTCCTTGCAGATAAGTGTGTTCAACACTATGACCTTACCCGTTTATTTACGCAAGGATTTCAATATCGTCCTGTACTTCTAGAGTGTTGTTTAAATCTCTACAATAATTCTTTTAGTATGTCTCTAGAACAATTCTGTGATGCATGCAAACTTCCATATTGTGGCTCACTAGACAAACCACAAAAATCTGATTATAATATGTTCCTTGAGAGTCTTTGCATTGGAGAGGATAGAGGGGTGACACAAGCTAGAATAAAAAGTATCAATTTTCCATCTATTTGCTAATTTGCATTGTTTAATGGGAAATTTGTTGTGGGCAAGCAAGATTGTGGTGCACTGTGTGCTCCTGACTTGAACCTCATTCATGCTGCAGTAACTAGTGATAGACAGTATAACCTTGGTGCAATTGTTGCCCATAGGTTGCATCTTAACGCTGGTAATGGTGATTTGTATGGAGGAATTTATGCCTCCCACGTAGCTGCGAGACTAAGAGTCTCACCTCAACCTAATGACCCAATGCTGCCTAAGAGATATTTATATTTTGAAGCCATGTGTCGTCATGACTTTCTTATGGACAGTGCTCAGGTTTATGAGTACAACTTAACGTTTTACAAAAATAATCATGTCTTTGTTATGTTGCATGCGCCTGGTCTCTTTGATTTTCAGAATAAACGGAGATATTACATTCTCGAGGACGAGGTGCGTGAGTACAACACCGCATTGGAGACCACTCGCTTGGCTGAGGAGGCTGCAAGGAACGCCCCCACGAGCTACCACTTCAACTATGATCTAGACCACAAGTGTTGATCACCAAGCTAAGCCGAAAGCATAAGCTTGGGGGAGTACATATTTCTCACCAACATTATATTCATGTTCACACACTTCATATCAATTGTCGGTGCTCATCCTCTTTCATTGTATATCCATGTTCATTTTATTTTTCTGCTTTCTTCTTGTGTGTTTGAGAAACTTTGAAAAAACAAAAATATTTCTCGCTTATTTTCGGTTTTTCTTTCTTGTTTAATTAGTTATAGTATTAAAAGAAAAACCCAAAAAGATTTTCGTTGCATGTTGGGAGCTTTCCTGTGTAAATAGTTTTCCTCGTTCTACTTTTGCCTTTGTTCGTTTGCTTTTTTTCGAGAAACTCAAAAACTCCAAAACATTTTAGTCAGTTCTCAGAATTTCTTTTCTTTTTGTTGATTCGGTCAATGGAGAAGACCACGATGAAAATGTTGAGTGGCTCTCATATGCATTAATGTTGATCTAACGAAGATCCAATATTACCTTGTCTTCTCCTTTGTATAAATTGTTTCACAGATTCCAGGTTAGTCCATGGCACACTTGCACTATTATTATTATCACATCATTCGGTCGTGCAAGTGAAGGGCAATAATGACAATATTTGATGAAGTGATCGTGGTAAAGGAAGCTGGTATGAACTCTTCTTGTTTTTCGTTTTTGTAAATATGTTCAGCTCGTTCGATCTTGATTCAACATATTATGATTAAACATGTTTATGATGAAAATTAGAGATTATAGTTGCTCATGCCTTGCATAATTAGATAGGATTGAATAATGATTTCTCTTATGTGTTAACATGCATTAAAATGGTTGTGATGTGGTATGGTAGTATGGTATCCTCCTCTGAGTAATTAGAGCGGCTTGACTTGGCACATGTGCAAACATGTAGTTGACTCAAATCCAATGTAGCCTTCATGATATTTATGTTCAGAGTGTTTATATCCTACTCATGCTAATGTTCAATGTTAACTATTCGCAATGCATGACTATGGCTGTTTTCGCTCACTAGCTGGCCATTTCTTAATCTATTGCTAGCCTTCACGTGTGCTAAGCGGGAATGCTACTTGTGCATCCAAAATCCTTAAACCCAAGTTGTTCCACATGAGTCCACCATATCTACCTATATATGGTATTACCCTACCGTTCAAAGTAAATTTGCATGTGCCACCTTTAAATAATTAAATAAACATCTAGTTTGTGTGCTCGTACCGCTCATGGAGAGACAAGGTGGTCAGTATCTTCCATGCTAAGCGGGTTATTCTCAAGATGGGCATTTATTCGCCTGTCATTGCATGAGAGAGGCTGGTTAAAAGGATGCCCAGTCCTGCATAATCAAAAATAAATAAACAAAACTCCTGGGACAGTTGATATGTTGGCAGGCAACCGTGGATTCGAACAGCCATGGTTTCTGTATGTATGGTGGATGGGAGTAAACCTTACAATTCGGCTTGGGAACCACCAATAATATGTTTAGCGTGGAAGATATTGAAAACTCAGTCGTGGCGTCGACGGGAAAAGTACACCACTAAAAATTACAATTTCATCTCTGTTTTCAACCTTGAGCTCTAGCACCTCTCTAAATTAGTGCTTCCCTCTGCGAAGGGCCTTCCTATTTACTTTTCTGTTATTTTAATTTTATTCTTGAGTCATCGTCTTCTTACTAAAGCACCAATCCTGAGAGCACTATTGCTATTTTTATGCTTTGAGTCTAGTTAATGTTGGATGTGAGCATGACTGGATATCTTCTACCCTGGATTACAATGTTTAGTCGCTGCTTGAACCTCAGAGGTGCTCTGCATTTATGTTTTGCAGTCTCAGAAAGGGCTAGTGAGATACCATGTCATCATATTATATAGTGATTGTTTTGAAAAATTGTTGGCATGTGAGATATCATTGCTCGCTAGTTGGTTATGTTATTGTGATGATTGAATATAATAGCTAAGTGTTATCATCGATGTGGTTATTTATGATTTATGCTAAAAACCTGAACATTAGCTAAGCATATATATAGCAACGAGAACAAAAGAGTTTGTAAAAGTTTTCTTTATCACTTTCAGTTTATCAACTGAATTGCCTGAGGACAAGCAATGAGTTCAGCTTAGGGGAGTTGATACGTCTCAAACGTATCTACTTTTCCAAACACTTTTGCTCTTGTTTTGGACTCTAATTTGCATGATTTGAATGAAACTAACCCATACGGACGCTGTTTTCAGCAAAACTGCCATGGTGTTATTTTTGTGCAGAAATTAAAGTTCTCGGAATCGGACGAAATATTTTGCGGATTTTTTCTAGAAAATATGCAGAATTATAGAGCGAAGACCCACTAGAGACGGGCCACCTGTTGGTGCCAGGCAAACAAGGAGCGCCCACCCCCTTGGGCGTGCCCTGTTAGCTTGGGGCCACCGCGTGGCTCCCCCGAACCTAATTCCAGTCCTACAAATTCACAATTACGGAGAAATAATAATAGGGAAGTTTTTATCGCATTTGACGAGACGGAGCCGCTGCCACCTCTTGTTCTTCCTCGGAAGGGCAGATCTAAAATCTGTTTGGTTCTCTGGAGAGGGGGATTCGTCGCCATCGTCATCACCAACCCTTCTTCATCAACACCGCCATGATGCTCACCATTAGGAGTGAGTAATTCCTTTGTAGGCTTGCTGTACAGTGATGGGATTGGATGAGATTGATCATGCAATTGAGTTATTTTGATAGGGCTTGATCCCTAGTATCCACTATGTTCTGAGATTGATGTTGCTATGACTTTGCTATTCTCAATGCTTGTCACTAGAGCCCGAGTGCCATGATTTCAGATCTGAAACTATTATGTTTTCTTGAATACAAGAGTGTTTTTTATCCTATCTTGCAAGTTGTATGCACCTATTACATGTCATGATCCGCATACCACAAGGTGACAATAATTGGGATTCTTTTCGGTGATTGTCGTAGTTTGAGGCGTTCATGTATTCACCATGTGTTAATGATTTGTTTCGGGTCTCTATTAAAAGGAGGCCTTAATATCCCTTAGTTTCCTTATGGACCCCGCTGCCACGGGAGGGTAGGACAAAAGATGTCATGCAAGTTCTTACTGCAAGCACGTATGACTATATATGGAATACATGCCTACATTACATTGATGAATTGGAGCTAGTTCTGTGTTGCTCTACTGTGTAACTGTTACATTATTGATGTCATCTAAATAATTACCCATCACCGGTCCATGTGCCTACGTTTGTCATATACTGAAACTTGGTAAGTTGTTATTTACTCTACTATTACAATCACTACAAGTTTTCTGCTATTACTGTTATTGTTCCTATAGATGCTCTGCTTTGCCACCAAACTTTTGCTACAGAGGATATCCTGAGTGTGGCTGAATTGACAACTCAGCTGCTAAGACCGATAAATATACTTGCGCTCCCCTTGTGTTGAATCAACAAATTTTGGTAAAATACTTTCCTCGAAGACTGTTATGATCACCTATACCTGTGGGTTATCAAAACCGCTTATCAATTCCTTCTGCGCCTCGTTGGGTTCGACACTCTAACTTATTGAAAGGACTATGATTGATCGCCTATATTTATGGTCCATTAAGACTATTTTCTGGAGCCGTTGCCGGGGAATGAAGCGCTTTGGGTAAGAGGAATTTAGTAAGTGAAACATTTATATTATGTGCTGAATTGTATGTCCGCTTGTTACTATGGAGAATAATCCTTTGAGCGGCTTGTTCGGGATATCTTCACCTCGACCAAATGTGGTAAAAGTCACTCCTCAACCTAGTAAACCTACTAAATATTTATTATGAAATTCCTTCGGTTATTATGGAAAAACTGATTGCTAATCCTTATGCAGGAGATGGAACAATACATCCTGACATGCACTTGATATATATAGATGAACTTTGTTTATTGTTTAACCTTGCAGGTTGATATGTCGCCAACGTATCTATAATGTTTGATTGTACCATGCTGATATATTATAATTGTAGGATACTTTTTGGGTCTTTATTTACCAATTTATAATATTTTTGAGCACTAACCTATTGACCCAATGCCCAGTGCCAGATGTTGTTTTCTGCGTGCTTTTTACTTTTCCGGTTTACATTACCAAACGAAGTCCAATTGCCATGAAACTTTTTTATGATTTTTTTGGAACAAAATAAGACCTGGAAGCTTCGGAAGGGGGCCGGGGGCTGCACGAGGGCCGCACAAGCCAACAGGGCGCACCTCAGGGGGGCATGCCCAGATGGCTTGTGCCCCCCTCGGCTACCTCTCGACGCCCCTCTCTGCCCTATAAATTATATTTCACCCTAAAAAAACAGTGGCAGTCCGGAAACCCTTTTTCGCCGCCGCAAGTCTCTGTTCCGTCGCGAGGCCATCTGGAGCTCCGCTCCGGCACCCTGCTGGAGGGGGGATCGATCACGGTGGGCCTCTACATCAACCTTGCTGCCCTCATGATGATCTGTGAGTAGTTCACCACAGACCTACGGGTCCATAGCTAGTACCTAGATGGCAATCTCTCTATCTCTTGATCTTCAATACAATGGTCATCGCATGTTCGCTTTGATCTATCCGATGTAATCCTATTGTGCGGTGTGTTTGTTGGGATCCGATGAATCTTGGGTTTATGTTTAGATTATTCATGAAAAGTATTTAAGATACCTCTAATATATATTCTCTCTTAATTGCATGATCATTATAGCTTCGTAATGCTCTCCGATTTATTGATGTGCTTTGGCCAAGTAGATTGATATTTCCCCGCTGGGAGTGGTGCGTTTTTCAACCTGATGACTTTCTATATCCGAGTGAGAAAGTAGGGGACAAGATGCACCTTTGTGTTGTTGCTACTAAGGATAACGTGATGGGGTTCATTCATATTGCTTGAGTTTACTTTGTCTACATCATGTCATCATTCTCCATGCATTACTCTGTTTTACTTAATACTCTAGATGGATGCTGGATAGCGGTCGATGAGTGGAGTAATAGTAATGGGTGCAGGCAGGAGTCGGCCTATTTGTTTATGGACGTCATGCCTATGTACACATGATCATCGCCATGAAAATCGCATAACTATCCGCTTTTCTATCAATTGCCCAACAGTAATTTGTTACCCACAGTATGTTGCCTATATGAGAGATGCCGCTAGGGAACACTATGGACCCCAGGTTTATTCACTTATATATTTACAAATGCTACTATTACCTCGCTGCCTTAATTTACTTTTAATTGTTTTTTGCAATTTACAATTATCAACAATTATCTACACAACTCATTTGCTTGCAAATAACGAGATCAAGGGGATTGACAACCCTCTTGCCCGCCTTGGGTGCAAGTTGTTTGTTCATTTGTGTGCAGCCGCTGAAGACGGTTGAGGATTGATATTCCTATTGGTTCAATAAACCTTGGTTTCATAACTGAGGGAACTACTTACCCGCTTTCTGGTGCGACAACCCGTTTCTCTTCACGGAAAACCCAACGCAGATCACGAGTATCAGGAAGGATTTCTGGCGGCGTTGCCAGGGAATATCATCGTTAACTATCAAGTAACTCCACACGAATTTTCATTCACTTGTTTATCTTTTTATTTGCTGTTATATTTAGTTTGTCTCATAAAAATAAAAAATACAAAAATATTTACCTTTGCTTGTTACTAGTTTACTCCGTTTCTTGCTTGAAGTTCCTATCATGTCTGATTTTGAAATTAGTGGTGTTTCTAATAAAAATACAAAAATATTTACCTTTGCTTGTTACTAGTTTACTCCGTTGCTTGCTTGAAGTTGCTATCATGTCTGATTTTGAAATTATTGGTGTTTCCGCCGCTAGCACGGGAGCCCTTGAACATCCAACTTCACCTTGTGCTAATAATGCTAAAAGAAATTTGATGAAGTTTCTAAGGAAAAACTTGATAATCTTGCGAATGATGATCCTTCTAAAAGTGAACCCACTATGCAAACAAAGAAACTCCGTATAGGTAGTGGAAATATTATTGGCAAGAGTGTCATTCAAGATTTTTTCACTTGTGAGGGATCATTACCATTGATGGGAGGTTCCATTGTTACTAGAACTACAAGTTATGCGGATGCTATATCTATGCTTATAGCACAATTGGAAAGACAATTTGTCCATATGCATCATTTCATACAATGGTTGTTTCTAGAGTTCTCTAATATTCAGGAAGCTCCTACTAAGCGTCTAGCCACTATATTTCTTGTTCAAGAATTTGGTAATATCATGCAAAAGGCTAGTGATATATTTTCTTATTATAGGGTCAAATGTGAGTGCCCACCAATAGAAGGAATTCTATATGAGTTGGAAGGTATAAGAAAACTAAGATCCACAGACTATGTTTCTTATGATGAAAACCTTAGAAAGAAGGTTCCACCTAATGTCCTAGTTGATAAAATCTCTGAACACAATGATCAATTTGCTATACCAAAACTTGGAATGGGTTACGAGCTTGAGAGAGAATTAAGAAAATACCTTCATCGAAATCTATACAATGAGGAGATAGTTATCACTTATGACAAACCTAAAGAGGAGCCTCCAATACCTCCTGAAATAGATCTATCGGATCCTTGTGTTGTGAAGTTTAGTCCCTTCAATTATTTTTGCCTTCCTATTAGAAAACTTGCTGCTGAAAGACGGGAATATGATTATAGCTTGACGGATCGTTTCAGTGGCTACTACAATAATTGAAACTATGCATTATGCCTAGCTAGGGGCATAAAACGATAGCCCTTGTTGGGAGGCAACCCAATAGTTAGCTTTAAATTTTTCTTTAAACATTAAGTTTATTTTTAATAGCATGATTGTTGCCTCTGTAATGATTATTTTTTTGTGTTTAAATTAGTGTTTGTGACAAGTAAAGCCTTTGGGATGACTCACATGATGAGTAGAATCGATGCTGAAACAAAACATAAACTTTTGACTCCAGTGCAGGAATTTTCATTTTGTACTGGAGAGTGATAATGAGCTGACATTTTTACAAAGTGTTGCTATACAAATTTTCGAGGTTTTCCTAATTTTTCATAATTTTTGAAGTTACAAAAGTATAGGTTATCTACAGATTGCTACAGACTGTTCTGTTTTAGACAGATTCTGTTTTTGCTCGCATAGTTGCTTATTTTGATTATGCTATGGATTGTATCGGGGGGTATAAGCCATGGAGAAGTTAGAATACAATACCTATTATGCAATTATGAAATAAGAATCAATTTATAACTGTACCTAAAGTATGCAATATGTTCCTTATACTAACGGATCTCATGAAGTTTAGTTTAGTTTTGTGTGATTGAAGTTTTCAAGTTTTGGGTGTTATCGCGATGGACAATGGAATAAGGAGTAGCAAGAGCCTAAGCTTGGGGATGCCCAAGGCACCCCAAGGTGATATTTTAAAGGAGACTCAAGCATCTAAGCTTGGGGATGCCCCGGAAGGCATCCCCTCTTTCGTCTCAATCCATCGGTATGTCACTTGAAGCTATATTTTTATTCGTCACATGATATGAGTTTTGCTTGGAGAGTCCTTTGCTTTTGTTTGATTTTAGTTTCAGTTTACCACAATCATTTTTTGCTGGACACACCTATTTATGAGAGACACACCTTCATCATAATTTGTTAGAATACTCTATGTGCTTCACTTATATCTTTTGAGCTTAGCAATTGCTCTAGTACTTCACTTATATCTTTTTGAGCATGGTGGCGTGTAGATTTTATAGAAATAATTTCACTCTCGTTCTTCACTTATATTTGTTTGAGAGTTAATAAATAGTGATGGTAATTTGCATGGGTCATAAGACTAATCCAAAAATATTAGGTATTCGATGAGTGATAATCAAAACCATCATGTAGCACATATAGAGAAATTGTGGGTTAATTATATTGATGTGGTAATAGGAAAAAGGTGTTAGTCCATAATTATGATCCGTAGAAGTGTCGATATTAAGAAAGGTTAACTTTTGTTCATATAAAAATTAAAGAGGCATGGTGATCATGTGTGAGCATTTCTATTCCTCGTTGAAATCCTAGTGTTGTTTTGGGTCGGAAGCGCGCGATGGTTCACTCCTACCAACCTCTTCCCTCAGGGCATGGAAGTAGTACTTTGATCTATGATAAAACTAATAAAACTTTGCAATAAGTATATGAGTTCTTTATGACTAATGTAAAACCATGGACATACGCAATCTCACCTTCTCATATTTGCTAGCCTCTTCGGTACCGAGCATATCCCATTCTCACCTCGAGGATCGATGCAACTTTCGCCGGTGCATCCAAACCCCGTAACATGATATGCTCTGTTGCACATAAGCCTTATTATATCTTCCTCAAAACATCCACCATACCTACCTATCATGGAATTTCCATAGCCATTCCGAGATATATTGCCATGCAAATTCCATCGTCACTCCACATGACTAGTTTGTTCATCGTCATATTGCTTTGCATGATCATATCGAGCTGACGTCGTATTTGTGGCAAAGCCACCATTCATCATATTTTTGATACATGTCATGCTAGATCATTGCACATCCTGTTACACCGCCAGAGGCATTCATACAGAGTCATATCTTCATACTAGTTCTCCATACTGAGTTGTAAGTAAATAAAACTGTGATGATGATCATTATTAGAGCATTGTCCCAGTGAGGAAAGAATGATGGATACTATGATTCTCCCATAAGTCTCGATGATACTCCGGACGAAAAATAAAGATGAGGGAGGCCAAATGAGCCCACCATGCATTGAAAAAAATGAGAGAAAACGAGAGAAGGGACTTTGCTACTATCTTTTTACACACTTGTGCCTCAAAGTGGCACCATGCTCCTCATGCAGAGAGTCTCATGATATGTCATTTTCATATACTAGTGGGAATTACCTATTAATTATTACGAACTTGGCTTGTATATTCCTATGACGGGCTTCCTCAAATGCCCGAGGTCTTCATGAGCAAGTGACGTGGCTTGAGACTGCGTCGGTATTTCCCCAAAGACGAAGGGATGATGCAGCACAGCGACGGTAAGTATTTCCCTCAGTTATAAAACCAAGGTATCGAACCAGTAGGAGGATCACCACCACCTAATAAGCAGCATCTGCACACAAATAACAAATACTTGCAACCCGACGCGAAAGAGAGGTTGTCAATCTCTCTACGGTAAAAAGATAGATTAGGTAATGATAGATAGGAGAGATAGATCTCTCAAGAACACAAAATAAAAAGGGCAAACAAAAAGTTCAGCAATATATTTTTGGGTTTCTGGAATTGTAGATCTGAAAACAAAGAGGCAAACAGATAGATCGGAAAGCAATATGTTGGAAAAGTAGACCCGGGGGCCGTAGGATTCACTAGTGGCTTCTCTTATGAGTATAGCACACGATGGGTGAACAAATTACTGTTGGGCAATTGATAGAAGATCAAATAATCATGACGATATCCAAGGCGATGATCATTATAGAGGCATCATGTCCAAGATAAGTAGACCGACTCCTGCCTGCATCTATCACAATTACTCCACACATCGACCGCTATCCAGCATGCATCTAGTTTATTACGTTCATGGAAAAACGGAGTAATGCAATAAGAACGATGACATGATGTAGACAAGATCTATTCATGTAGGAATAGACCCCATCTTGTTATCCTTAATGGCAACGATACATGCGTGCCTTGCTGCCCCTTCTGTCACTGGGAAAGAACACCGCAAGATCGAACCCATCACTAAGCACCTCTTCCCATGGCAAGAAAAATCGATCTAGTTGGCCTAACTAAACCAAAGATTCAAAGAAGAAATACGAGGCTATAAGTAATCATGCATATAAGAGATCAAAGAAGACTCATATAATATTCATGGATAGAAACTAATCATGAACTCAAAATTCATCGGATCCAAACAAACACACCGCAAAAGTTTACACCAAATAGATATCCAAGAGACCATTGTATTGAGAATCAAAAGAGAGAGAGAGAGAAAGCCATCTAGCTACTGCCTACCGACCCGTAGGTCTATGGTGGACTACTCACGCATTATCGGAGAGGCACCTATGAAGAAGATGAACCCCTCCGTGATGGTGTTAGATTGGATCTTGAGGCTCTAGAACTTGCAGCGACTGGATGTGTTTTTCGTCGACTCCCCTAGGGTTTTCTGAATATTTGGGTATTTATAGGCATCAGAGGCGGTGGAGGGGTGCCCCGTGGAGGGCACAACCCATCAGGGCGCGTCGGGGGCCCCCTAGCGTGCCCTGGTGGGTTGTGGCCTCCACGGCCCACCTCTCTGGCACTTCTTTGGCCCACTGGGTGTCTTCTGGTCGAGAAAAAATCTACAAAAAGTTTCGTCGCGATTGGACTCCGTTTGGTACTGATATTCTGCGAAGTAAAAAACAAGCAAAACAACAACTGGCACTTTTGCACTATGTCAAATGGTTAGTCCCAAAAAATGATATAAAATTTCTATAAAGTGATTGTAAAACATCCAAGAATGATAATATAACAGCATGCAACAACCAAAAATTATAGATACGTTGGAGACGTATTAGCATCCCCAAGCTTAATTCCTACTCGTCCTACAGTAGATAAATGATAAAAACAGAATTTTTGATGTGGAATGCTGCCTAACATGTTCATCTCATATTATTTTCATTGTAGCATGGACAATTTGACTTTTAGATGATTCAAAGCAATAGTCTAGTTTTAACATAATGACTTCAATACTCAAGCATGCCAACAAGCAACCATGTCTTTCAAAATATCAACACTAAAGAAAGTTATCCCTAGCCCATCATGTTCAATAATTGATCCATTCATGAAACACACTCAAATATTAGCTATACCCAATGCTCAAGTATGATCATAGTGCCCCCTAGTTGGTGCTTTATAAGAGAAAATGGAGACTCAAAGTAAAAATAAAAATTGCATAAAGTAAATAGATAGGCTTTTCGCAGAGGGAAGTAGGGATTTGTAGAGGTGCCAGAGCTCAAAGTTTTAAATTTAGAGAGGAAAAATATTTTGGGTGGCATGACTTTCCTGTCAACGAAAACGACAAAGTAGCTCACAATAATTTCCATGCTAGATATATCATAGGCGGTTCCCAAACAGAAAATAAAGTTTATTCCTTTTTCCACCATTCTTTCACATTCCATGGCGGGCCATATCCACGGTTGCCTTCCATACCAACACTTTCCAAGGAATTTTTATTTGACAACATAAAGTAAATATTTTTTCTTTTTCATTTCGGGAATGGGCATCTCTATTACTGCCGCACTCTCGTGCAATGACAAGTGAATAAAAACTCATCTTGAGAATAACACATCTAGCATGGAAAAATACTGGACACTCCCCACCGTTTTATGAGCGGTACGAGCACACAAAAGAGAAGTTTATTTGAAAATTAGAGATGGCACATACAAATTTGATTGGAACGGCATGGAAATACCGCATATAGGTAGTTATGGTGGACTCATAAGGTAAAACTTGGTTTAAGGATTTTGGATGCACAAGTAGTATTTCTACTTAGTACAAATGGAGGCTAGCAAAAAGATTGAGAAGCAACCAAACCAAGAAATGAAAATTCACATAAGCGAGCATTGAGCATAGCTAACACCGAATAATGCACCACAAGTAGGATGTAATTTCATTGCATAACTATTGACTTTCGTACTTGCATAGGGAATCACAAACCTTAACACCAATATTCCTATTAAAGCATAATTACTCACTAACATGACTCACATATTACTATCATCATGTTTCAAAACTATTAGAAAGAATCAAGTTAATTTGTCCAATGATCTTCATGAAAGCTTTTATTATATCCTCCTTGGATATCTATCACTTTGGGACTATTTTCATATATTGCCATTGCTTTTTGACTAGCTCAAACAAATTTAAGTGAAGCACATGAGCATAAAGATTTCAACTCCCAAAATAGTATAATTGAAGCATGCGAGGATTTCTTCAAAATTTAATAACTCTAAAATTAATCTAAGTGAAGCATGAGAGTATTTCTACAAAAATTTCCAAGCACACCATGCTCAAAAAGATATAAGTGAAGCACTAGAGCAATTCTATAGCTCAAAAAGTTTAAGTGAAGCATAGAGAGCAATTCTAACAAATCATAGCATAATTTTGGCTCTCCCAAATATGTGTGTCCAGCAAGGATACATGTGACAAACTAACAAGCGAAGCAAGCAGAGACTTAAATGATAGAAGACACTCGAAGTAAAACTCATGATATGTGACGAATAAAAATATAGCTCCAAGTAAAATACCGATGGTCGTTAGAAGAAAGAGGGGATACCACTCGGAGGCATCCCCAAGCTTAGTTGCTTGTTTCTCTTTGGATATATCTTGGGGGTGCTGTAGCATCCCCATTCTTAGGCTCTTTTCACTCCTTATTCCTTCATCCATCGTGATCTCACCCAAAACTTGAAAACTTCAATCACACAAAACTCAACAAAATCTTCGTGAGATCCGTTAGTATAATAAAGCAAATCACTACTTTAGGTGCTGTTGCAAACCCATTCATATTTTGTTATTGCATTATACCTACTATATTTTAACTTTACCATGGCTCATACCCTTCAATATAACCCATAGATTCATCAAAACAAGCACACAATGCAATGAAAACAGAAACTGTCTTAAACAGAACAGTCTGTAGTAATCTGTAACTCTAAAAATTCTGAAAAATTAGGACAACATAAATAATTTGTATATAAATACTGTGCTAAAATTTTAGCTCAAGATCACGTTCCAGTTAAAAACGTAAATTCAAATACTGGACGCAAAGTTTCTGTTTCAGATTCAGCATCGCTTCTACTCATCTTATGAATCATCCTAAAGGCTCTACTTTGCACAAACACTAAATAAATCATAAAAATACAATAATAATAGAGGCATAATTGTGTCAACACTCAAAAACAGAAAGGAAAAAGCAAAAATAAATTTATTCATTGGGTTGCCTCCTAACAAGCGCTATCATTTTACGCCCCTAGCTAGGCATAACGCATAGTTTCAAGTATTGTCATCTTTGGTTTTCAACTCTTCAATCACACAACTAGATTTCTTCAAGGATTTAGCATGCATACTCTTGATGACAACACTCCTAGGAAGAAGACCAAAAAATTCATTTTTGTAAATAGGGTCTCTTACGATTTCAACAAAGTCGGGGTGAATACTAATCATTTTAAGATCTCCCTTGTGGCCACTAGGTGTAGCAACTTTGTTCTTAATGACTTGCGTGGTGTTGCCAATTTTTACGGGAGTTTTTTCAATAGTTTTAACAGAAGAAATAGCCGAACCCAAATTACTAAAAATCTCTTCCAAGTTATCAATCCGGTAAGGACTCTCTTCTACCCTTTCGTTAACTACGGTTTCTTTTGGCTTTAGCAATTTAAAGGCATCTCCCGCCTTAGCCCCAATTTTATTAGCAAGATTATGCATTTTATTATCCAAATCTTCAAGATGTTCTTTGGTAATCATCTTGTTTTCAATAGCATCTAATCTCTCCATAACGTGTTTGAGAGTTAAAGTTGTTTCATTGATCATAAGAGGTGGTGATCCCACTAAACTTCCCATAGCATTAAAATCATCCAAAGATGGACACATCAAGAAATTCCCATCGGTAATAGTATCAAGGACGAATCCATACCAAGTGGTGATGCCAACATAAAAACTACGAAGAAGAACAACGGTAGATTGCTTATGGATAGATCTATTATGAGCATTGCAAATCCCATACCAAGCATCATTTAGGTTCTCCCCTCCCCTTTGCTTAAAATTAAGAACCTCATTATCGGGAGTACACGCAATAAAGGAAGAACTAGCCATAATGACAAGGCAAGAGATCTGACGAGAAAAAGGCAAAGGAAAAAGAGGGCGAATAGAACGGCAAATTGGTGAAGAGGGGGAGAGGAAAACTAGAGGCAAATGGCAAATAATGTAATTGCAAGGAGATGAGATTTGTTATTAGGAACCTAGTAGATGATGATGGTGTCTCCCCGACGCCTGAGATTGGCACGTAAAATAGACCGCTTCCTCCCCGGCAACGGCGCCAGAAATTCCTTTGACATGGATTGAGACTGTGTCGGTATTTCCCCAAAGAGGAAGGGATGATGCAGCACAGCGATGGTAAGTATTTCCCTCAGTTATGAAACCAAGGTATCAAACCAGTAGCAGGATCACCACCACCTAATAAGTAGCACCTACACACAAATAACAAATACTTGCAACCCGACCCGAAAGAGAGGTTGTCAATCTCTCTACAGTAAAAATATAGATTAGGTAATGATAGATAGGAGAGATAGATCTCTCAAGAACACAAAATAAAAAAGGGCAAATAAAAAGTGCAGCAATATATTTTTGGGTTTTTTGGAATTGTAGATCTGAAAACAAAGAGGGGAAAGCAATATGTTGGAAAAGTAGACCCGGGGGCCGTAGGATTTACTAGTGGCTTCTCTCATGAGTATAGCACACGGTGGGTGAAGAAATTACCGTTGGGCAATTGATAGAATATCAAATAATCATGATGATATCCAAGGCGATGATCATTATATAGGCATCACGTCCAAGATAAGTAGACCGACTCCTGCCTGCATCTACCACTATTACTCCACACATTGACCGCTATCCAGCATGCATCTAGTGTATTAAGGTCATGGAAAAACGGAGTAATGCAATAAGAACAATGACATGATGTAGACAAGATCTATTCATATAGGAATAGACCTCATCTTGTTATCCTTAATGGAAACGATACATGCATGCCTTGCTGCCCCTTCTGTTACTGGGAAAGAACACCGCAAGATCGAACCCATCACAAAGCACCTCTTCCCATGGCAACAAAAATCGATCTAGTTGGCCTAACTAAACCAAAGATTCGAAGAAGAAATATGAGGCTATAAGTAATCATGCACATAAGAGATCAAAGAAGCCTCAAATAATATTCATGGATAGAAACTGATCATGAAATCAAAATTCATCGGATCCCAAGAAACACACCGCAAAAGTTTACATCAAATAGATCTCGAAAAGACCATTGTATTGAGAATCAAGAGAGAGAGAGAGAAAGCCATCTAGCTACTGCCTACGAACCCATAGGTCTATGGTGGACTACTCACGCATCATCGGAGAGGCACCTATGAAGAAGATGAACTCCTCCGTGATGGTGTTAGATTGGATCTTGAGGCTCTGGAACTTGCGGCGGCTGGATGTGTTTTTTGTCGACTCCCCTAGGGTTTTTTGAATATTTGGGTATTTATACGGGCGGTGGAGGGGGGGTCCCGTGGAGGGCACAACCCATCAGGGCGCGTCGGGGCCCCCCTGGTGCGCCCTGGTGGGTTGTGGTCTCCACGGCTCACCTCTCTGGCACTTCTTTGGCCCACTGGGTATCTTTTGGTCCATAAAAAATCTCCAAAAAGTTTCGTCGCGATTGGACTCCGTTTGGTACTGATATTTTGCGAAGTAAAAAACAAGCAAAAACAACAACGGGGACTTTGGCACTATGTCAATAGGTTAGTCCCAAAAAATGATATAAAATTGCTATAAAAGTGATTGTAAAACATCCAAGAATGATAATATAACAGCATGGAACAAGCAAAAATTATAGATACATTGGAGACGTATCAACAAGCAAGTTGGATGCACACCCCACTTAGCTTCATTTGAGCTTTCATACACTTATAGCTCTAGTGCATCATTTGCATGGCAATCCCTACTCCTTGCATTGACATCTATCGATGGGCATCTCCATAGACCGTTGGTACGCCTAATTGATGTGAGACTATCTTCTCCACTTTTTACCCCTTTGATATCTACCACCATACTCTATTCCACCTAAATGCTATGTCCAATGGTTCACGCTCATGTATTGCATGAAGAATAAAAAGTTGATGCATATTGAAAAAGTACGATCCAATTGCCTGACTTGGACACCGTGTTGCTTAACATTTGTACTAATGTGGTGAAGATGGAGCCATGCCTTGCTAATATAATAAGATGAATGGGGGGTCAACATTCCTTAAGGATCGTGTACTTTGAAAGATTGATGATTTTGTTTCTTACACTTTGAATATTGCTATGTTAATATTTGTTGATTCATCTTTTCTCAATGAACATACCTGCATAAGATTACATAATACATAGCATGTCACATCAAAAATTCCGTTTTTATCATTTCCCTACTAGAGGACGAGCAGGATTTTATCTTGGGGATGCTTGATACGTCTCCAACGTATCTATAATTTTTTATTGTTCCATGGTGATATATTATCATTCTCGGAAACTTTTTGGGTCTTTATTTACCAATTTATAATATTTTTGAGCACTAACCTATTGACCCAGTGCCGAGTGCTAGTTGCTGTTTTCTGCGTGTTTTTTACTTTTCAGGTTTACATTACCAAATGAAGTCCAATTGGCACGAAACTTTTTGATGATTTTTTTTGTCCAAAAGAAGACCTGGAAGCTTCAGAAGGAGGGTGGGGGCCGCACGAGGGCCGCACAAGCCAATAGGGCCCGCCCAAAGGGGGGCGCCCTGACGGCTTGTGCCCCCTTCGGCTGCCTCTCGATGCCCCTCTCTAGCCTATAAATTCCATTTCACCCTAAAAATAACAAAGGCAGTCCCGAAACTGTTTTTCCGCCGCCGCAAGTCTTTGGTCCATCGCGAGGCCATCTGGAGCTCTGCTCCGGCACCCTGCTGAAGGGGGGATCGATCACGGAGGGCCTCTACATCAAGCTTGCTGCCCTCATGATGATGTTTGAGTAGTTCACCATAGACCTACGGGTCCATAGCTAGTACCTAGATAGCAATCTCTCTATCTCTTGATCTTCAATACAATGGTCATCGCATATTCGCTTTGATCTATCCGATGTAATCCTATTGTGCGGTGTGTTTGGTGTGATCTGATGAATTGTGGGTTTATGTTCAGATTATTCATGAAAAGTATTTGAGATAGCTCTGATATATATTGTCTCTTAATTGCATAATCATTATAGCTTCATAATACTCTCCGATTTATTGATGTGCTTTGGCCAAGTAGATTGATATTTCATCGGTGGGAGTGGTGCGTTGTGGTAGGTTCCACCTGACGAGTATCTATATCCCAGTGACAAAGTAGGGGCCAAGATGTGTCTTTGTGTTGTTGCTACTAAGCAAAACACGATGGGGTTCATTCATATTGCTGGAGTTTACTTTGTCTACATCATGTCATCGTTCTCCATGCATTACTCTGTTTTACTTAATACTGTAGATGCATGCTGGATAGCCGTCGATGAGTGGAGTAATAGTAATAGGTGCAGGCAGGAGTCGGCCTATTTGTTTATGGATGTGATGCCTATATACACATGATCATTGCCGTGAAAACCACATAACTATCCACTTTTCTATCAATTGCCCAACAATAATTTGTTACCCACCATATGCTGCCTACATCAGAGATGCCGCTAGGGAATACTATGGCCCCCGAGTCTATTCACTTATATATTTAAAAACACTACTATTACCTCGGTGCCTTTATTTAAGTTTTATTTTATTTTGCAATTTAAAATTATCAACAATTATCTACACAACTCATTTGCTTGCAAATAACGAGATCAAGGGGATTGACAACCCTCTTGCCTGCGTTGGGTGCAAGTTGTTTGTTCATTTGTGTGCAGCCGCTGAAGACGGTTGAGGATTGATATTCCTATTGGTTTGATAAACCTTGGTTTCATAACTAAGGGAAATACTTACCCACTTTGGGCTGTGATAACCCGTTCCACTTCACGGAAAACCCAACGCAGATCACGAGTATCACAGGTTTATCCAAAGATGGAGTTAAGAAGAAGGTATTCCCTTTATCTTTAGGGGGATAAGCGTTGGCATGGTATAGGCTATTGGATGAATTCGAAACATGGGATTGGAATCGATTGAAGTGGAATTTCACCAGAAATTTTATCCTATGCACTTGGTCCATCGTGATCAGAATTATATATATAATTTTTGGCCTCGTGAAAGAGAAAGTATCACTCAAGCTTGGGGGAGTATTAAATATATGTTACATACCTTCCCCAATCGTCAGCTTTGAGAGGAATGATTGTTCAAAACATTTATGCTCGACTGTCTGATGATAATAAGGCAATGCTTGATACTTCTTCTGCTGGTTCTTTCATGAAGAAAAGTATTTAACTTAAATGGATCTCACCGAAAGAATTAAACGCAACTCTGAAGATTGGATGATCAATCAAGGTAATGAGTCAGGTATAAATCTTGAATGTTATTGTGTTAAGTCTTTTATAGAAACATATGGTTTTCACAAGCTTAGTGTGAAATATGGACTTGACTCTGAGATAGTAGCTACATTTTGTGAATCTTTTGATGTCCATATGTCGGTGTAATGAACAGGGGGTGCCCATTACCCCTGGACATGCACCGGCAAGTTGCAGCCTCCAGGCGGGAAGGGCATGGCAGAGAAGACATCCACTCATAGAACACAGAAGGGTTTCCGGCAAGGACTACTTGCCGGGAATAACGCCGAGCCTACCGGGGGGCAACAGGCTCCGGCAGGGCCTCAAGCCCTTGCCGTAGTGACAAACGCTCCCGCGGCAGGAGACATACCTTTAGTCCTTGCTGTCGAGCCTCAGGCTCCAGCATGGGCACAGCACATTGTTGCGCATCGCCGGCAAGCTCAAGGGCCGGCAAGATCAAGATAGAAGTCTTGGGAAGCAAGCCTTCCTAGGAGGAGGTCTCCAGGTAGGTCACCGAGAAGACCCGATGTTGGGATCCCGGCAAGATGCTTGCTGGGGGACGACTGGGAACAAGCACAAGACTATCAAAGAAGGCATTCAAGCCGATGATCAGAAGACGGAAGATCGAAGGCTGGAATCCCGGCAAGATGCCTGCCAGGATGGCTAGCGAAGACCCGGCAAGATTCGCACCCGGCAAGATCCCGCCAGCCTGCCACCGTTCCAGTGCAGCGACCAGCCTGTCAGACGAGGCTTATCCTCCTGGACGCGTGTCATGGAAATAGCGGTGGATGGGCTTAAGTGGTGCTGATGGGACGACCCCTTTTCCCGTCCCCAAGAAGCTAAGGGACACCTCAACAGAGCATTAAATGCATTTGTCCTAAGCCGTCAGTGTTAGGTATGATAACACTGTAGCTACTTTTACACCTCATGTATGCACTGTACGACACTGTTGGTGACCCCTTCGAACGTATAAAAGGAGGCCCAAGGCATAGCTACAGGGGGATCTTCTCTGGCCGATTCTGCATGAGTAGCGGCTAAGTACTGTAGCGCTCCCAGAACTTGAGCTAGAACACACCTAATACAACCAAGCAGGAGTAGGGTTTTACGCTTCTCAGCGGCCCGAACCTGGGTAAAATTCCTGCGTGTTGATCGTTGGATCTGCTCTCTGTACAAATCTTCTCCTTGCCGAATTGTAAAGGGGTCCTCTCGATCCCATAGGTGTCGTTTCTCCGACATCTTTGGCGCGCCAGGTAGGGGGGAAGGTTGCGCGAACCTGATCCAGCGGTCAGCGCATCAGCTTCATCGTCCATGGCGACTTCGCTCTACTTACAGAAAGCTAAGTCCTAAAACTTTGATTGCTTTTTGTTGTGTAGCCTTATCCTTGATGGTAGTTTTGTATAACCTGTGCGCGAGGGAGCGCTCTAGAAACACTCTGCGCTCCTGGTTGTTCTGGGTCCGCCCAACAACACAGATGCAGCTGCGGTTGTCTCTAGAGCGTTAAGCTCCTGAAGAGGCGGCGTTCTCGATAGGCTGCTATACAGGACCCGATCCTAAGCGCCATCGACCAGAATGTGCGCATTCGTGGAGTATTCCCGTAAGCGTAGGGATTCATTGTACAAAAATGCAATTGTTCAAGGAAAAGGCTCGATGAGTTTTATTTTCACATTTCTGCGTAAACCCGTATTTTGAGGAGCCTCCCCGGGGCTAGTTGCGCTCCTAGTCGCCTCGAGTCAGCTCGGTGATGTGAGCAGCTGCACTAAAGCTGGGAAGGTAAACCTTTTCGGGAGGCGGCGTTCCCGGCAAGCTGCTAAGGACCCGTTCCTCAAAGCGCTGCTGACTGGATCGTGCGCACCGGAAAGTGTTCCGGCAAGCAAGTGAACATTCGACAGAAGTCAGATTTCAGCAGATTAATCATGAACCATGAGCTAATTAACTTGCTGTGCTAAAACGCTGTCGTGGCATTACATGTCCGATTGGTGTTGCAGGAATACGCATTGATGCCGGGCTCGGGGGCTGGCCACGCCCTAGAGAGTAACCTTCTAGAGAGCTGCCGGTCATCACCACGAGCGCGGCCTCACTATGCGAGACGCACAGCAGGAAAAGCTAAGTTGCAAACTTGTGACAATTACATTTCTTTTGCTGTCCTCACTTGCTCCTTACACCTACATGCGAAGGAGCCTCCCCGGGGCTAGTTGCGCTCCTAGTCGCCTCGAGCCCGCTCGGCGATGTGAGCAGCTGCACAGACACCGGGAAGGTAAACCTTTTCGAGAGGCGGCGTTCCCGGCAAGCTGCTAAGGACCCGTTCCTCCAAGCGCTGCCGACTGGAGCGTGCGCACCGAAAAGCATTCCGGCAAGCATGGGTCGTCTTGATTGATCTTTCCTCCTTGTACATCAATCTGCACACGGAGGAACCTTGTCGTGGTGAGTCCGCGCTCTAGTTTCGCCTCGAGTCCGCTCGGCAAGCTTTGCAGCCGCGTTCTGACCCGGCAAGTCGCCTTGCCGGCGGCGGCGTTTCCAGCAGGCTGCTAAAGTCCCGCATCTAGCACTCGCGGCAAACGTGCGCACCGGCAAGGTTTCTAGACAGCGTAGGATATAAGATATATGCAAGGACGGAATTAATCAAGAGAGGAGCAACATTCATTTAGCATAAAGAAACATGTCTTGCATACATAAAGATTGGCATGACTAAGATTGATTATTCCTTTACATGTGCCATTGCAGCAACAGCCGCCGAGAAAGCCAAGGGCGCCGCGCTGGAGGCCGGCAGGACGGCGGCGACAGCAGGGATGACTGTATGAATCGAGCACCGCACCCGCTGTACCCTTTGTAGGGAAGGCTCGAGGGCTGGCTCTTCATCACACGGTGTGGCGCTCCCTTTCGGGCACACGACTCCTGCTGCCGTCCTGCTCTGTCTGCCCACGCTGCCGGCAAGCCCAAGGCCCGGCAAACTGCAAGCTCTCTTGCGTCATCATCAGCATGCAGTTAAAGTCATGAGAGACGGTTACTCCTCGCCGCGCATGTGCCGGTGCATGTTTTTGGGCCTAGCCCGGACAGCACTATGCGCGCTTGTCCGGCCCAGGCCTGGGGGCTCCCATCGGTGTAATGAACAGGGGGTGCCCATTACCCCTGGACATGCACCGGCAAGTTGCAGCCTCCAGGCGGGAAGGGCATGGCAGAGAAGACATCCACTCATAGAACACAGAAGGGTTTCCGGCAAGGACTACTTGCCGGGAATAACGCCGAGCCTGCCGGGGGGCAACAGGCTCCGGCAGGGCCTCAAGCCCTTGCCGTAGAGACAAACGCTCCCGCGGCAGGAGACATACCTTTAGTCCTTGCTGTCGAGCCTCAGGCTCCATCATGGGCACAACACATTGTTGCGCATCGCCGGCAAGCTCAAGGGCCGGCAAGATCAAGATAGAAGTTTTGGGAACCAAGCCTTCCTGGGAGGAGGTCTCCAGGTAGGTCACCGAGAAGACCCGATGTTGGGCTCCCGGCAAGATGCTTGCCGGGGGACGACTGGTAACAAGCACAAGACTATCAAAGAAGGCATTCAAGCCGATGGTCAGAAGACGGAGGATCGAAGGCTGGAATCCCGGCAAGATGCCTGCCGGGATGGCTAGCGAAGACCCGGCAAGATTCGCACCCGGCAAGATCCCGCCAGCCTGCCACCGTTCCAGTGCAGCGACCAGCCTGTCAGACGAGGCTTATCCTCCTGGACGCGTGTCATGGCAATAGCGGTGGATGGGCTTAAGCGGTGCTGATGGGATGACCCCTTTTCCCGTCCCCAAGAAGCTAAGGGACACCTCAACAGAGCATTAAATGCATTTGTCCTAAGCCGTCAGTGTTAGGTATGATAACACTGTAGCTACTTTTACACCTCACGTATGCACTGTACGCCACTGTTGGTGACCCCTTCGAACGTATAAAAGGAGGCCCAAGGCATAGCTACAGGGGGATCTTCTTTGGCCGATTCTGCATGAGTAGCGGTTGAGTACTGTAGCGCTCCCAGAACTTGAGCTAGAACACACCTAATACAACCAAGCAGGAGTAGGGTTTTACGCTTCTCAGCGGCCCGAACTTGGGTAAAATTCCTGCGTGTTGATCGTTGGATCTGCTCTCTGTACAAATCTTCTCCTTGCCGAATTGTAAAGGGGTCCTCTCGATCCCATAGGTGTCGTTTCTCCGACATCTTTGGCGCGCCAGGTAGGGGGGAAGGTTGCGCGAACCTGATCCAGCGGTCAGCGCATCAGCTTCATCGTCCATGGCGACTTCGCTCTACTTACAGAAAGCTAAGTCCTAAAACTTTGATTGCTTTTTGTTGTGTAGCCTTATCCTTGATGGTAGTTTTGTATAACCTGTGCGCGAGGGAGCGCTCTAGAAACACTCTGCGCTCCTGGTTGTTCTGGGTCCGCCCAACAACACAGATGCAGCTGCGGTTGTCTCTAGAGCGTTAAGCTCCTGAAGAGGCGGCGTTCTCGATAGGCTGCTATACAGGACCCGGTCCTAAGCGCCATCGACCAGAATGTGCGCATTCGGGGAGTATTCCCGTAAGCGTAGGGATTCATTGTACAAAAATGCAATTGTTCAAGGAAAAGGCTCGATGAGTTTTATTTTCACATTTCTGCGTAAACCCGTATTTTGAGGAGCCTCCCCGGGGCTAGTTGCGCTCCTAGTCGCCTCGAGTCCGCTCGGTGATGTGAGCAGCTGCACTAAAGCTGGGAAGGTAAACCTTTTCGGGAGGCGGCGTTCCCGGCAAGCTGCTAAGGACCCATTCCTCAAAGCGCTGCTGACTGGATCGTGCGCACCGGAAAGTGTTCCGGCAAGCAAGTGAACATTCGACAGAAGTCAGATTTTAGCAGATTAATCATGAACCATGAGCTAATTAACTTGCTGTGCTAAAACGCTGTCATGGAATTACATGACCGATCGGTGTTGCAGGCATACGCATGGATGGCGGGCTCGGGGGCTGGCCGCGCCCTAGAGAGTAACCTTCTAGAGAGCTGCCGGTCATCACCACGAGCGCGGCCTCACTATGCGAGACGCACAGCAGGAAAAGCTAAGTTGCAAACTTGTGACAATTGCATTTCTTTTGCTGTCCTCACTTGCTCCTTACACCTACATGCGAAGGAGCCTCCCCGGGGCTAGTTGCGCTCCTAGTCGCCTCGAGCCCGCTTGGCGATGTGAGCAGCTGCACACACACCGGGAAGGTAAACCTTTTCGGGAGGCGGCGTTCCCGGCAAGATGCTAAGGATCCGTTCCTCCAAGCGCTGCCGACTGGAGCGTGCGCACCGGAAAGCTTTCCGGCAAGCGTGGGTCGTCTTGATTGATCTTTCGTCCTTGTACATCAATCTGCACACGGAGGAACCTTGTCGTTGTGAGTCCGCGCTCTAGTTTCACCTCGAGTCCGCTCGGCAAGCTTTGCAGTCGCGTTCTGACCCGGCAAGTCGCCTTGCCGGCGGCGGCGTTTCCAGCAGGCTGCTAAAGTCCCGCATCTAGCGCTCGCGGCAAACGTGCGCACCGGCAAGGTTTCCACACAGCGTAGGATATAAGATATATGCAAGGACGGAATTAATCAAGAGGGGAGCAACATTCATTTAGCATAAAGAAACATGTCTTGCATACATAAAGATTGGCATGACTAAGATTGATTATTCCTTTACATGCGCCATTGCAGCAACAGCCGTCGAGAAAGCCAAGGACGCCGCGCTGGAGGCCGGCAGGATGGCGGCGACAGCAGGGATGACTGTATGAATCGAGCACCACACCCGCTGTACCCTTTGTAGGGAAGGCTCGAGGGCTGGCTCTTCATCGCACGGTGTGGTGCTCCCTTTCGGGCACACGACTCCTGCTGCCGTCCTGCTCTGTCTGCCCACGCTGCCGGCAAGCCCAAGGCCCGGCAAACTGCAAGCTCTCTTGCGTCATCATCAGCGTGCAGTTAAAGTCATGAGTGATGGTTACTCCTCGCCGCGCGGTTGCCGGTGCATGTTTTTGGGCCTAGCCCGGACAGCACTATGCGTGCTTGTCCGGCCCAGGCCCGGGGGCTCCTGTCGGTGTAATGAACAGGGGGTGCCCATTACCCCTAGACATGCACCGGCAAGTTGCAGCCTCCAGGCGGGAAGGGCATGGCAGAGAAGACATCCACTCATAGAACACAGAAGGGTTTCGGGCAAGGACTACTTGCCGGGAATAACGCCGAGCCTGCCGGGGGGCAACAGGCTCCGGCAGGGCCTCAAGCCCTTGCCGTAGAGACAAACGCTCCCGCGGCAGGAGACATACCTTTAGTCCTTGCTGTCGAGCCTCAGGCTCCATCATGGGCACAACACATTGTTGCGCATCGCCGGCAAGCTCAAGGGCCGGCAAGATCAAGATAGAAGTTTTGGGAAGCAAGCCTTCCTGGGAGGAGGTCTCCAGGTAGGTCACCGAGAAGACCCGATGTTGGGCTCCCGGCAAGATGCTTGCCGGGGGACGACTGGGAACAAACACAAGACTATCAAAGAAGGCATTCAAGCCGATGATCAGAAGACGGAAGATCGAAGGCTGGAATCCTGGCAAGATGCCTGCCGGGATGGCTAGCGAAGACCCGGCAAGATTCGCACCCGGCAAGATCCCGCCACCCTGCCACCGCTGCAGTGCAGCGACCAGCCTGTCAGATGAGGCTTATCCTCCTGGACGCGTGTCATGGCAATAGCGGTGGATGGGCTTAAGTGGTGCTGATGGGACGGCCCCTTTTCCCGTCCCCAAGAAGCTAAGGGACACCTCAACAGAGCATTAAATGCATTTGTCCTAAGCCGTCAGTGTTAGGTATGATAACACTATAGCTACTTTTACACCTCATGTATGCACTGTACGCCACTGTTGGTGACCCCTTCGAACGTATAAAAGGAGGCCCAAGGCGTAGCTACAGGGGGATCTTCTCTGGCCGACTCTGCATGAGTAGCGGCTGAGTACTGTAGTGCTCCCAGAACATGAGCTAGAACACACCTAATACAACCAAGCATGAGTAAGGTTTTACGCTTCTCAGCGGCCCAAACCTGGGTAAAATTCCTCGTGTTGATCGCTAGATCTGCTCTTTGTGCAAACCTTCTCCTTGCCGAATCGTAAAGGGGTCCTCTCGATCCCATAGGTGTCATTTCTCCGACACCATATTAATCTTCCTAAGGAGAACTAGTTTAAATTTTATCCACCTATTTAAACTACTTATGAAGAACCATCTATTGTTCAAACTTAAACAATTGCTTATGCTGCTAACCCAGTTGTCCCTGCTACTAAGAAGCCTCCTTTCCCTGCTAGGATTAAGGAACATGTTAAGGTTTCAACTGTGGTTCACAGAAGCAATAATAGAACACCCTCTAGGCAAATTAAAGTAGAACCTTCATTTGCAATGGTTAAAGATCTTTTGGTTGATAATATTGATGGGCATGTTATTTACATTTGTGATGTTCCTGATAGAATTGCTAAGTCTATTAGAAATGAAAGATATATGCTAGATAAGAATAAGAAAGTTGTTAGCATGTCCATTGTTTCCTTTTAGATTGGAGACCATTCTATAATGGTTTGTGTGATATGGGTGCGAGTATTATTGTTGTTCCTGTCTCCTTATACGAAGAAATCATGCATGATATTGGATGTGCTGAGATAGAAGATATTGATGGTACTATTATGCTTGCAAATAGAGAGACTATTTTGCCGCTTGGGATTGTCAAAGATGTTGAAGTTTTATGCGGTAAGGTTAAATACCCTACTGATTTCTTAGTACTTGGATCACATCAAAATTATTTCTGTTCCATTATATTTGGTTGACCATTCTTGAATTCCGTTAATCTTGAAATTGATTGTATTAAAGAAAATGTTAAGTTCACATTTGGTGATATATCTCATGAATTTAATTTCTCTAAGTTTATTTGACAACCTCATGATACGGAATTATCTTGTAGAGATGATATAATAGGTCTTGCTTCTATTCCTGTACGGATCCTTTAGAAAAATATTTGCTAGACCATGAAAATGATATGCATATGAATGTGAGAAATTAAATTGATGAAATACTCTTTAGGCAAACACCTATCCTTAAGCATAACTTGTCTGTTGAAACTTTGGTAGACCCTCACCCACCTAAGAGTGATCCGGTGTTTGAAATATGCGTAAGTTGATGAAAAGAAAATATATTATGTTATTATCAATGCTAACCATTCAGTACACGAAGAAAAGTTATTTTAAAAACTTTAATGAAGCATCGTGCTCCGATTGGATATATTCTTGATAATCTTAAAGGCATTAGTCCTACCCTATGTCAACACGATATTTATATTGAGCCTAATGTAAACTAGTTGTTTATCACCAACACCGCTTGAATCCAAATATGTTGGATTTGGTAAGAACAGAAATATGAAAACTTCTGGAGGAAGGTATAATCTATCCTGTAGCTGATAGTATATGGGTAACCTGTTCATTGTGTCCCTAAGAAAGGTGGCATTACCGTAGTTCCTAATGATAAAAATGATCTTATACCATAAAGAATACTAAATTGTTATAGGATGATAATTGACTTTAGAAAATTAAATAAAGCTACTAGAAAAGACCCACTATCCTTTGCCTTTTATTGATCAAATGTTAGGAAGATTGTCTAAGCACACACACTTTTGTTTCCTGGATGGATATTCTTGTTTCTCTCAAATACATGTGTCATAAGAAGATCAAGAGAAAACTACTTTTGCTTGTCCTTTTGGAACTTATCCTTATAGACGTATGCATTTTGGTTTATGTAACACACCTGCTACCTTTCAGAGATGCATGACTGCTATATTCGCTAATTTTTGTGAGAAAATTGTTGAGGTGTTCATGGATGATTTTTCCGTCTAGGGAACTTCTTTTGATGATTGCTTGAGAAATCTTGACAAAGTTTCGTAGAGATGTGAAGAGACCAATCTTGTCTTGAACTGGGAGAAGTATGATTTTATGGTAAACGAAGGTATAGTCCTCGGTCATAAAATTTCTGAAAGAGCCATCGAAGTAGACAAAGCTAAATTTGATGAAGTTGAGAACATGCCATGTCCTAAAGATATTAAGGTATAAGGAGCTCCCTTGGTCATGATGGTTTCTATAGAAGGTTTACTAAGGATTTTTCTAGAATTTCCAAACCTCTTAGTAACCTCCTTCAAAAACAAGTTCCATTTATTTTTGATGATGATTGTGAAGAAGCTTTTGAAATAATTAAGAAAGACCTAATTACTGCACATATTGTTCAACCCCTTGATTGGAACCTACCCTTTGATGTGTGATGCTAGTGTTTATACAGTTGGTACTGTTCTAGATTAAAGAATTGAGAAGAAGTTAAATTTTATTCATTGTGCTAGTAAGTGATTAGACACTACTCAAAGAAATTATACTACTATTGGGAAAGAGTTTTCAACAGTTGCACGTGATAAGTTCAGACCTTATATTGTTGATTCTGAAGTTACTATTCACATGGATCTTGCTGTTGTTAAATATATTATGAATAAGAAAGATGCTAAGCCTAGACTAATTAGGTGGGTTCTTTTACTATAAGAGTTTTATTTGAATATTGTTGATAAAAAGGGAGCTGATAACACCGTAGCAGAAAATTTATCCAGAATGGAAAATATTCTTTATGACCCAATACTTGTCAATGATAGTTTTCTTGATGAGAAATTAGCTGTTATAAATGCTTCCACTTCTCGTGATAACCCTTGGTATGCAGATTATGCTAATTTGATTGTTGCAAAATATATACCACCTAACTATACCTACAGACAAAAGAAAATTTTCTTCTTTGATTAAGACATTACTTTTCGAATGAACCACATTTATATGAAGGAGTGGATGATGCTATTACAAGTTGTGTACCTGAGCATGAGTATGAAATAATTATCAAGAAGTGTCACTCCGATGCTTATGGAGCATATCATGCTGGAGATAGAACTGCTCATAAGGTATTACAATCCAGTTTTTATTGGCCTATTCTCTTCAAAGATGGATGTAAGTTTTCTTCTCTTATTATGAATGTCAAAGAATTGGTAATATCGGTACACGTCAAAATATACCTATGAATAGTTCGCTATTTATTGATACATTTGATGTCTAGGTCTTTCATTATGTTGGAATCGGGGCTCCGGGGACCCAAGAGAGGTTTGAACCCTGCGGTGTGCCGGCTCTCCGACCTTGCTCTCTCTTGCTAACCTATGGCGATGCTCCGGCGTGCTTGATCTTGGGGGGGAGAACAATGAACACATCGGTTTACCTAGGTTCGAGCCACCTCACGGTGTAAAACCCTAATCCTGCCTATCCGGATTGCTTAGAGGGTGAGAGTCAATACAGCTAGGGGTCGATCCTTGCTATCGTTGCGACTCTACCCCTTTTATCCTGGCTTCGGTCCTCTTCCCCCGAAAATATCAGGCGGGAAGGGTTGCCACAAGCGCCAGTTTGAAGGGGGACAAGACCGCAGAGTATCCTGACAAAAGTGGTCTTCGCCTGCCAAATACTCCCTTCATGACGCACGGGTGGGCTCGGGGATGACCTCCGTACTGGCGAGCCCCCGGCCTTGGCCTTCATACACCAAAAGGGAAACTTTTGGGGCGTTGCTTTTGGAGCCGACGTGTTGGGGAGCGCCTCCCTGTCCGAGCCTACTGGCACGCCTTCTGGCCCGGCGTGCGTCATCCACGTGAAGGGGGAAGGGCAATATGGTCCCGTTGGCCACCTCATGCTTATATGCCCCGCAAAGCCTCCATTGGGTGACCCTGGGAGGCGGCCTCGCGAAGGCGTCCTCGCGAGGCTTCCCGAGGTGCCTCTGGCTGAAAGCCTCACGAGGGAGGAGCTATTATAAAGGCCTCCCCCGCGAAGCCTAGCGGTGGGCCGTACGGGGCCCGTGCAGCGACTGTCGCGTCTTGGGCCTCAGGCAGATGGGTCTGGGGACCCCCAGTCCTAAGAGCCCAACAGTAGCACCCGGGGCCGCGGCACGCACAACCCTGCCATTCGGAGGGGATGAAATGACGCGGGCCCAACCGCCTGCGAGCCAGGCGCGACGCGTGGCGCACGATGAGGCGTGCGATGCCCCCACTTCCCACGACGCCTCGGCAACCGCCCGAACTGACGTAAAGCCTGCGCGCGGCTCGGGGCCATCATTGCCCTTTCGTGTCTTGCATCCATCCTCTTGTACCTTCCTTCCTGCGCAAGGTTGCCCTTCTTTCGCCGAACCTCCTTCGCCTTCCATCTTGCCTTGCCGCGATGACGCCCCCCGTCAGGAGGAGGAAGGTGATTGTGATGGCGAGCGGGCTAGCGGCACCGGAGCGCGCCCTGCGCAAGTCTACGGTACTCAACCGCGAGGGGCTCAACAAGATCCTCCCGATGACTGCGGCCGATTTCAATGAATGGGGGCCAACCAAGATCTGGTCAGCCTCGCAGCGTTCCGTCGAGCTTGATGCCACCACCGTCGCCATCCACCTCCCCGCGCTCTTCTCTGGTTTATTGCCTCCATTTTCGGACTTCTTAAACGCCGTGCTTACTCACTACCAGGTTCACATGCTGCACTTTGAGCCAACATCCATTCTCCTGGTTTTGGCCTTCGCCTTTCTATGCGAGGCCTTCCTGGGCATGGCCCCCTCAGTGGCGTTGCTTCAACATTTCTTCTGTCTCTGGCTTACCGCGGCCAACCGGTGCTCCGGGTGCGTGTAGCTCCGGGCCGTGAATGCGACGGTGAGCGAGTGCATCAACATTGAGGTCCACCACGAAGTGAAGGGCTTCAGGAAGCAGTGGGTGTACGTGGACGCTGCCCAATACAGCCCCTGCTATCGATCCCGTCGTCTCCGGCACTACCGAGTTCCCGGTGGCGGCACGAGAGGCTTCACGACCCACGGTTGTCACAGGTTACGAAGAGGCTCGCTGTCCTACAGGCCGCGGGGGTGATGGTGACGATGGTCGTGAGGGAATTCCTCCGCAGGAGGATTGCCCCCCTCCAACGCCACTTTCGCCCGATGTGGAATTTTACTAGCCTGGTGGATACTATGCGACTCCGTGCAGAGGCCGTGCCGGCCGACGTGCTCTGCGGGGTGCTCAATACCTTGACTGGCTAGGAGGTCGGCGTGCTTCCCGATCGTGTGCTTCCCCTGTACAACTACAAGAATTAGGTAATCCTCGCCACAGGAATGCCTCGCTTTGACCAATGGGGGCTGCTCCCCGAGGGACACGCGGGGCCACGGGACAACTCTTTCCTGGCGACACTTGAACCGGAGGGTTCGGGCGGCCTCGATCCTCCGGATGCTTCCGCGGAAGGGGGCGGCTCTCCACTCCAGCAGTCCTGCCTCCCGGGGAACCCTAGGCTAGCGACTTCCGGACCGCTCGCCCCCAAGGGAGGAGCTATGCCCGGCCCCACTCTTCCCCTGCGAAAGAGGCTGGGGCCAGCATCGAGATCACCCGACCTCCTCCCGGGGCTGGTTGCAAGAGGAGAGCTCCGGCTAGGGGCAGCGTCGGCGTACTGCCAGGGGTGTTGAAGAAACGGAGATGGACTGCCAGGGATGAGGAAGCATCCCGCCTCCTCCTTGACCGTCTTAGCGCGCCCGGGCACCTGATACTTTTTCTTGTCCAGGCCTGCTTCGGGCAAAGATGCTTGGACGCTTTCGGGCCTTGCACCCTCTTCTCCGCCGGCCTTGTGACCCGGAGGAGCAGGGAGGAGGCGCCCCAGCGAGGCGCAGCTGACGTGCTGGGGCGCGGGGCGGTCTCACCGCCTCTTGTTGAGGGCGCGGGGCTCGAGACGGCAGTCTCCCCTCCTCCCCCTGTGGTGGACACTGCTCACGGCAACGCGCCAGCGGACCCACAGGCGCCTTCGCGGGCCTGCCCTCCACCCTCAGGCGCCCGTGGCCATGACAGGCGGCGAGTGGATAGGAGTGGAGCTGCCGGCAGCTGGGGCCAAGCCTGCGAACCCCGACACTCCGAGGAGGACTCGGGGCTCGCGGCGCGCGCCACCCTGTGCAGGAGGGGCTGGACAGGCGTCAGCGGGTCCTCAGCCCCCGTCGGGTGACACCGGGGCTTCCTCAGCAAACGATGGCATGGGGCCCGACCCGTACTGGGCACTGGTGCTCATGAGGTCCCGGACCTAGTCTGACACGGCCTCTTCCGGAGCACCGCGGGCGTGCCAGGCCAGCTTGGTGTGGAGCTCCGTGACGCCGAGGCGCGCTTTGCCGAGGAAAAGTTGCACCTGGTGCGGTGATGGCATCAGCTTGAGGTTGCCGCCAAGATGGGTCATCGCCAGCATGAAGCACCGTGTTTGAAGAGCGAAGAGTCCATTGCTGAGGCGAGGGCAGCTTGCGAGCATGCCCTTCAGGAAGCCGCGGAAGCGGACCAGCGTCATGAAGCGGCAGAGGCCCGGGAGCAATAACTCCGGCCTCGAACGCCGCCCTGGAACATCGGCTCCAAGATTGGAAGGGTGGCTTCTCCACCCCTGATGAAGGGCTGGTGGCACGTGAGCAAGCCTCCAGGCCCTCGAGCAAGATCTCACCCTGATATCTCTAAGAGCAGAGCTCGGAGCGGGAGCGGTTGGAGGCACTGGACCGTGACTTGACTACCGCCATGGCTCTTATGACCGTCGCTTGAAGGAGGCCAATTCCAGCCTGGCGGCTAAAGATAAGAAGATCCAGGAGGATGCCATCTCGAGGGTCGAGTGGTCTCGCAAGGCCCTTGCAAAGGAGTACCACGATAAACTGGTGCTACAGAAGAACCGCTTCAAGGCGCGGCGCCAGCGGCTGCAGCAGGAGATAGATGGCCTCCAAGAAATGTTGGCCGAGGTCGAGAGGCGGCGGGAGGTCGCTCTGGAAGCTCAAGCCGACGCCGAAGCCAAACTGGCGTCCCTTCAGGGACAGGTGGGTTGCGTTGCATCCATTGTGGAACAGACGATGGATAATGCAAACTATGCTCGGGGGAAATAACACATGTGCTCCCAGATGTTCCAAAGCATCGCGCGACGGGCCTGTCGCGCCCTGGGTTCCATCTGTAAAGGGGACGCCCCTAATCCCCTTGTGCCTGACGACGCAGGTTACCTCGACTTTTTTCCAAGGTCGTGGAGCAACTTGAAGGGGGCGCCAAGGAGGTGGGCAGGATTATTGAGGACGAGTGCCGCGTCGTTCTTACCTAGGCGCTGATGCACGTCTTCATCCATCTACTCCACACCGATCCTAGCTTTCATTTCGAGGCCGTTATAGCCCCAGTTCCTGAGGAGATCCGTGATGCCCTGGAGGAAGCCGTGGAAGATTATGTAGATGCGTTGAGCGCACAGTTCACCCCCGATGGTCGCGAGGGTGACTGCTCCAATGGTGATGGAAGCAATGCGTCTCCTTAGGTTACCATTCGCCTTCCTGTTAGCGCCTGCCCATGACTCCATCGGGGTGTGAAGCCGGCGGCCCTCACTTGGACCTCTTTTCACCGTAGGAAGTACTTATGATCTCATGAACTCTCCCTTACTGCTTTTCATACCTGCTTCCATTCTTGATGCCATTAAAACCTGGTTTCCGTGCAAACTCCAGTCGCTGCTGGCTACCCAGGTCGGGACCGAACCAAGCCGAGGGGAGTGGGTGCCAGCGACGAGCATGTGCTCTTGAGGCGAAATGTTTAGTAGGTCGCCCTCCGGCCGAAAAATGGTCCCGCGCGCACGGGTCCTACCCGGGGGTTTCCGCCTTTAGAACGGTGCGCTCTCGTTGGCTCGTTCGTCTGCATCGCGTGAGAAGACCAGACACCATGAGTCTTGGTGAGGTGGTATGCACGAGGGCCGGCCCGCGGCTCGGAGCCTGCCACTTGGGCTTCCGATGTCGCCGGGGCTGATCCAAGCGTAGGCACCGTGTCCAGCCCCCGCTCGGACGAAGTACAAAAGGGAGAGAGAGAACGCATAGTTTTATCAAAGGACTTCAACAAAACGCCGCAATACTTAGGAAAACCGAAACTTTGCTTAAGAGGAGCAACGAACTGGTTTACAAGCGGGTAGGACGGCAGTTTTCACGCCCAGCGCGGGGCATGGAGCTTCCACTTGGGCGTGGGTGATACGTCTCCAACGTATCTATAATTTATGAAGTATTCATGCCATGTTTACAATAATTCTATGTGATTTTGGTACGATTTTATTAGAACTAACCCGGACTGACGCTGTTTTCAGCAGAGCTACCATGGTGTTGTTTTTGTGCAGAAATAAAAGTTCTCGGAATGGGCTGAAAATTTACGAAGAATATTTTTGGAAAATATAAAAAATACTGGAGCAAAAAGCTGGGCCAGGAAGTGACCGAGGAGGCCACAAGCCTAGGGGGCGCCCCCCCTAGGGCGCGCCCCCTAGCTTGTGGGCCCCTCGGGCACCGCCTTGACGTGAGACCGACGCCAAAAACTCCTATAAATCCAGAAACCCCTGAAAAGAAACCTAGATCGGGAGTTCCGCCGCCGCAAGCCTCCAGAGCCACGAAAAACCAATCGGGAGCCCGTTCCGGCACCCTGCCGGAGGGGGAAACCATCACCGAAGGCCATCTTCATCATCCCGGCGGTCTCCATGACGAGGAGGGAGTAGTTCACCCTCGGGGCTGAGGGTATGTACGAGTAGCTATGTGTTTGATCTCTCTCTCTCTCGTGTTTTTGAGATGACACGATCTTGATGTACCGCGAGCTTTATTAATATAGATGAATCATATGGAGTTTTCCCCTCTCTATCTTCTTGTGATGAATTGAGTTTTCCCTTTGAAGTTTTCTTATCGGATTGAGTCTTTAAGGAGTTGAGAACACTTGATGTATGTCTTGCGTTGGGATATCCGTGGTGACAATGGGATGTTCTATTGATCCACTTGATGTATGTTTTGGTGATCAACTTGCGGGTTCCGTGACCTTGGGAATCTATGCATAGGGGTTGGCACACATTTTCGTCTTGACTCTCCGGTAGAAACTTTGGGGCACTCTTTGAAGTTCTTTATGTTGGATTGAACATGATGAATCTGAAATTATGTGATGCATATCGTATAATCAAGCCCATGGGTACTTGTGGCGACATTGGAGTATCTAGGTGACATTAGTGTTTTGGTTGATGTGTATCTTAAGGTGTTATTTTAGTACGAACTCTACGGCTGTTCGTGACACTTATAGGGATAGCTCATACGATTGATCGGAAAAGATAACTTTGAGGTGGTTTCGTACCCTACAATAATTTCTTCGTTTGTTCTCCGCTATTTGTGACTTTGGAGTGAACTCTTTGTCGCACGTGAGGGATTTACATATGATTCAACTATGTTAGTATTGTTGAGAGAACTTGCACTAGTGAAAGTATGAACCCTAGGCCTTGTTTCCAAGCATTGCAATACCGTTTATGCTCACTTTTATCATTATTTACAATGCTGTTTTTATATTTTCAGATTACAAAAACCTATATCTACCATCCATATTACACTTTTATCACCATCTCTTCGCCGAACTAGTGCACCTATACAATTTACCATTGTATTGGGTGTGTTGGGGACACAAGAGACTCTTTGTTATTTGGTTGCAGGGTTGTTTGAGAGAGACCATCTTCATCCTACGCCTCCCACGGATTGATAAACCTTAGGTCATCCACTTGAGGGAAATTTGCTACTGTCCTACAAAACTCTGCGCTTGGAGGCCCAACACGAGTCTACAAGAAGAAGGTTGCGTAGTAGACATCAGTGGGCATAGTCACGATTCCACAGTAATTCCGCCAACGCGGAGCATGGGGCTTCCACTTGGGCGTGGGCATAGTCGCGGTTCGACAGTAATTCCGCCAGCACGGAGCGTGGGGCCTCCACTTGGGCGTGGGCATAGTCACGGTTCGACAGTACTTCCGCCAGCGCTGAGCATGGTGCTTCCACTTGGGCGTGGGCAGGAGTCCTCCCAAGGTCATGGGGTGTCGCATGAGGAGGCTTCGGGGCGTATACAACCCCACACATTCTTACGTGATAGTGTTACGGCTAGATTTTACGGAGGTGCTGGATGTTCCATGCGTTTTGCACGGGGACTCCGTCCTCCGTCTCCGAGAGGGACGCGCCCGGCCTGGAGACATGGGTGACCCTGCAGGGGCCTTCTCACATGGGCGAGAGCTCGCAGAGGCCCCCTCTGGAGAGGATGCATCTGATACTCGTGATCTGCGTAGGGTTTTCTATGAAGAGGAACGGGTAATCGCAGCACAAAGTGGGTAAGTATTTCCCTCAGTTATGAAACCAAGGTTTATTGAACCAATAGGAATACAAATCCTCAACCATCTTCAGCGGCTGCACACAAAAGAACAAACAACTTGCACCCAATGCCGACAAGAGGGTCGTTAATCCCCTTGATCTCGTTATTTGCAAGCAAGTGAGTTGTGTAGATAATTGTAGATAATAGTAAAGTGCAAAATAAAATAAAAGGTAATAAATAACAACAAGGTAATGATAGCGTTTGTGAATATATAAGTGAATAGACCCGGGGGCCGTAGAGTTCTCTAGTGGCATCTCTCATAAGCAAAGCATACGGTGGGTAAACAAATTACTGTTGGGCAATTGATAGAAAAGCGAATAATTATGCGATGTTCACGGCAATAATCATGTGTTTATAGGCATCACGTCCATAAGAAAATAGGCCGACTCCTGCCTGCACCTACTACTATTACTGCACTTCAAGAGCACTTATATGCTTGCCTCTCTACGTATTAAGTTCATGTCAAATGGAGTAATGCTTGGAGAACGATGACATGATGTAGAAAAATTAAACTCAACTAATATGAATAAACCCCATCGTTTTATCCTTAGTAGCAACAACACAAAGTCGCAACTTGTCCCCTACTGTCACTGGGATACAGAAACTCGTCATGTTGAACCTACTACAACGCACCACTCTCACTGAAGAAATATCAATCTAGTTGGCCAAACTATCTCAATACACTACTCCAGGATGGTCCAAAGACGACACAACAATCAGAGACCCTTCGGCGAAATTGTGTGCGATGACCAAATCGCAAACGTTATAGTTATAGCTCCGCCGCTAATAACGCGAACTGTGTGCGATGACGGGCCCATCAAATACGATCCAAAAAAAAGTTGCGTGTGCGATCTATGGCAAACAGTTGACCCAGATAAATTGTTTGCGATTGTACAATATAACACAAACGGTTAGAAAAATGCAAGTGTGTGCGATGTACATCATACAGTTCACCCTGACAAACTGTTTGCGCTGATCCAGCAAAACACAAACAATTGTCCAGATGATTACGTGTGCGATAGATGGCACACAGGTCACTCGGATGAACTGTTGGGGATATAACCCCGTGGTGAGACCCGCCTAGGAGGGGCCGGGTCATGAAGTTGGCGGCTTTATAGTAAGGCCTTAAGAAGGCTACAAGATCAAGACGAGGTCTGGAATTGACTCGCTAAACGGGCCTGGCGAAGGCCCGGAGCCGAAAGGCAACTTGTGACCCGAAGGCGTAAGCCACCGGGAGACGGCTTGCCAGACAAGGCAAGGATAGTTAGAGATAAGGTCGGTTACTAGATGTAACCCGGCCTGGACTCTTGTAAGCCTAGGGCCTCAACCTGTGTATATAAAGGAGGGTTCCGTGGGTGGCTTAAGAGACGAAAAACTTGGATCAAGTACTAGGTCAAGCGAATCCGCTCCCTTGTAATCGATATCCAATCAATACAACTCAAAGCAGGACATAGGCTATTACCTCCTTCGAGAGGGGCCGAACCTGGGTAAACCTGTGTCTTTCGTCTCGATCAACCCTTTCGAGTTAACCACCATAGCGATGGCTTCACCCCTAAGTCCTTGCACTAGGACATCTGCCGTGACAAAACCACGACAGTTGGCGCCCACCATGTGGTAGGTGCGCGGTGGTTTGGAGTACTCGAAGGGATCTCTCCCAGGGGTCGAGGGATACGCCGTTGGCAGGATGACCTAGAGTCACCGCGGCAAGATCTACATCGACGACGCTGGCTGGGGCCCCGAGGCCGACTCAATTGAGTACTGGTACCGGGTCCCCTTCGGCGGAATTCACGTCTTCATCGGCAAGATTGGCGGATCTAAGCCTGGGCCAGACATCTGCACCAATCTTCGTTGGCTTCACCCAAGGCACAGACTTTGAGGAAGGTTCCATGTCACGGGAGGAAACCCTCATCTGCTCGGGGGATGGATCCTTGAGCGGAGAGGCGGAATCAATCTACCAGCTTCACAACGATGGGCTTGGGGGCTACTTTGAGGGTTACCATGACCCGGAGCCCTATGAACCGCCGAGCCAAGCCGCCGTCTTCATGGCAGGATCGGCACCAGCTTCTGGCAGCACGGCGGCTGGGACGGCGGCGGCCGGCGCGGCGGGGGCCATGTCAGCTAGGCCCCCGGCTCAAGTTTTGCTGGATCTGATGAACGAACTTACGACTCTGATGGGAACCGAGGTCACAACAGAAAACCAAGCAACCCGTAACGCGGAGATCGCAAGGTTGAAGTACCAGATGACCAGGGCCCAGGAGGAACTCAATGCGTTGAACGCTCAGTTGGATGCTGAGTCGGAGCACCTTAGGGCGGAAGCTTTTTGTCTCAATCTGGATCAACAAGCCTCGGATGCAGTTATTCGGATGAGGCATCAGAACCGCCTGCCTTATCAGTATGAGCCAAGGAATCTTTTCAACACGCCGGGGGCAGGACGGAACGCGCCTCTGACCGTGACCCGAACGGCGGAAGTACCTGGGAATAGGGCGGCGACTCAGCATCGGCAACCAGACCTGCCCCACAGGAACCAGACCCCACCGCAGCGTTTTCTGACACCACCTGGTCCTTACTCTAATCCGATGGAGAACATGATAGTGGCGGCTGCCAGGCTTAATGCGCTCCCCCTTGCTGAAGGGACACCCTTCGCTGAGGAAGCCCGGAATGCAATTCGGTACATGCAGATAGCGGTGGCGCAATAGAAGAAGTATACTTACAGCCGGAGTCGTGTGCACTCAACCCCCATCCCAAGCCGCAGTTATACCCGGCATTTGGAGTCACCGGCGGTCTCTAGCAGTGAGCGACGCCGGAACCCGCCCCGTGATGACCCACCCGTTGTTGATGCGCAGGTGATTGTGGATAATGCTAGAGCTCAGCGGGAGGCGGCGGCCACGTGGGCTTACCAGGAGCCGCCCCCGACAACCCCTTTAGCTTCGGTGGGAGCAGGAGTCACCTCCAGAGCGGTGGGAGTGCCGTGTTTAGCACCGGCTCTGCGGAATGAGCGCCTGCCGAAGGACTTTAAGGGTCTGCGCAAAGTGCCTAATTATACAGCTGATCTGCTCCCAGAAGCTTGGATCGAGAGTTATGATCTAGCCATGGAGATGTTAAACGTCACTGATGCAGTATGTGCTAAGTACTTCATCATGATGTTGGAAGGACCGGCTCGTACATGGTTAAAGGGTTTGCCACCCAATACCATTAATTCCTGGGCTGAGTTGAAAGCAAAGTTCATCAAGAATTTTCAAGGAACATGCAAACAACCTATGACGATCGTTGATTTGGATCATTGTGTGCAGCATGAGGATGAGTCGGCCCATCATTGGGTCCGGCGGGTCTCAACCATCATCCATTCGTCTAATAACATCACGGCGGCATAGGCGGTTCTAATTCTGGAGAAAAATTGTCATTTTCTACCCCTTAAGCAGAAGCTTGGATGGCTCAAACGTTCTTGCCAGGACATGGGTGAGCTCATGGCGGCTCTCACCAAATACGCAGATTCTGACAGCACGAAGGATCCTGAGTCTGATGATGAGAAATCAGCTAAGGGTAAGAAAAATGGCAACGGCAAGGGTCAGCAGCAGAACGGGGCAGGAAATAATAATCCAGGCAATGGCGGTAAGCGGAAGCATCTGGACGGCGGGTCAGATCTGGTGGCTAATACCAACACTAGGAACAACCGTGGCAAGGGTACCGGTAAACCACCTTTTGGCAAAGGCAAACCTTTCAACATGGAAGCAATGCTTAACGACCCCTGCCCGAAGCATAGTCTGCCCAATAAACCATCCACTCATGCTTGGAAAGATTGCTATATCATGCGGGAGTTCCGGAACTACAGCCTTAACCAGCATCACAGTAATGGCAATGGACCGCCCGGCGGGTCAGGTTCCGGTTCTCATGTGTCAGGATTTGGTGCAGGCGGCTCAGGTTCTAGTTATCAAGGTCAAGGTAACCATGGAGGTCATAATCAACAATCTGGCAATGGTGGTCAGCAGCAAAACAACCAATCAGGGTATCAGAGTAACCCAAAGCAGCTTAATGGAGGCCAGTACCACGTCTTTACCACAAGCCTTGATAAGCGTGTTCAGAAGGTGCGCACGTGGGCGGTTAACGCAGCCATGCCGGCTCTTTCGCAGTACTTGAAGTGGTCTGAGTACACGATATCATGGAGTAGGGAGGATCACCCGCCGCGAGTTGATAACCCAGGGCACTTCGCCCTCGTGCTAGCCCCTTAGGTAGGAGGCTATGTGTTTACCAAGGTGCTAATGGATGGTGGCAGCAGCATCAACATCCTGTATTATGACATTTTCCGTCGGATGAATCTGGTTAACAAGGATCTAAGCCGTCGTCAACAGTTTTTCACGGTGTGGTGCCCGGCCAATCAGCTTATCCAGTAGGGAAAATTGCCCTTGAGGTAGCTTTGTTCGAGGTGGTTAAGATCAAGAGCCCATTGTTGGGGAACGTTGCATGGGAAACAAAAATTTTCCTACGCACACACAAGATCTATCCATGGTGATGAGCATCTACGAGAGGGAGAGTGAATCTACATACCCTTGTAGATCGCTAAGCGGAAGCGTTAAGAAACGCGGTTGATGTAGTCGAACGTCTTCGCGATCCAAATCGCCGAGTGTCCCGCGATCTCATCACGATCCATCTCGCGATCCAATCTCGATCCGTCCGACGATCCCATCACGATCCGTCCCGCGATCAAATCATGAATCGTCTCGCGATCCTGATCACGGTCCTTCCGATCTAGCGCCGAACGGACGGCACGTCCGCGTTCAGCACACGTACAGCTCGATGACGATCTCCGCCTCCTTGATCCAGCAAGAGAGAGAGCGGAGAGTTAGAAGAGTTCTCCGGCGGCACGATGGCGCGGCGGCTATGGTGGTGGAACAATTCCGGCAGGGCTTCGCCTAAGCACCGCTGAAACTAGACTAGAGAAGAAACCGATCTAGATGAAGTAGAGGGAGCATGTGGCAATTAGGGTTATTTTTCTCCTCTAAATCCTCTAGTATATATAGGAGGGAGGGAGGGGAGGAGGCAGCCTCAAACCCTCAAGGGCTGGCCGAAATTGGAGGTGGAGGAGGTGGACTCCTCCACTTCAATCCTAGTCCAAATAGGACACCTTCCATATTTTGTCTCCCTTCCCTTTTCTTTGGGGTTTTTCCTTTCCCACTTATTCCTAGCCGCATGGGCCTTGTAGGGCTGGTTTTCCCAGCCCACTAAGGGCTGGTGCAACCCCCCTCAGGCCCATGTGGCCTCCCGGCGTGGGTGGCCCCTCCCGATGGCCCTCCGGTACTCCCGGTACACTACCGGAAATACCCGAAACTTTTCCGGTGGCCAAAACGGGACTTCCTATATATCAATCTTTACCTCCGGACCATTCCGGAGCTCCTCGTGATGTCCGGGATCTCATCCGGGACTCCGAACAACCTTCGGTCACCAATCATACATAACTCAATTCTACCGAAACGTCACCGAACCTTAAGTGTGCAGACCCTGCGGGTTCGAGAACTATGTAGACATGACCGAGACACCTCTACGGCCAATAACCAATAGCGGGACCTGGATGCCCATATTGGTTCCTACATATTCTATGAAGATCTATATCGATCGAACCTCTATGTCAAAGATTCAATAATCCCGTATGCTGTTCCCTTTGTTCTTCGGTATGTTAATTGCCCGAGATTCGATCGTCGGTATCTCTATACCTAGTTCAATCTCGTTACCGGCAAGTCTCTTTACTCGTTCTGTAATACAAGATCTCGTGGCTAACACTTTAGTCACATTGCTTGCAAGGCTCATTGTGATGTTGTATTACCGAGTGGGCCCTGAGATACCTCTCCGTCACACGGAGTAACAAATCCCAGTCTTGATCCATGCCAACCCAACAGACACCCTCGGAGATACCTGTAGAGCACCTTTATAGTCACCCAGTTACGTTGCAACGTTTGATACACACAAGGTATTCCTCCGGTGTCAGTGAGTTGCATGATCTCATGGTCATAGGAACAGGTACTTGACATGCAGAAAACAATAGCAATAAACTGACACGATCATATGCTACGTTTATAGTTTGGGTCTTGTCCATCACATCATTCTCCTAATGATGTGATCCCGTTATCAAATGACATCTCATGTCCATGGCTAGGAAACCTTCACCATCTTTTGATCAACGAGCTAGTTAACTAGAGGCTTACTAGGGACACAGTGTTGTCTATGTACCCACACATGTATTTGAGTTTCCAATCAATACAATTATAGCATGGATAATAAACGATTATCATGAACAAGGAAATATGATAATAACCAATTTATTATTGCCTCTAGGGCATATTTCCAACAGTCTCCCACTTGCACTAGAGTCAATAATCTAGTTCACATCACCATGTGATTTACATTGTTATGAATCTAACACCCAATGAGTTCTGGGGTACGATCAGATCATGCTTTGCATGTGAGAGAGGTCTTTAGTCAACGGGTCTGCGACATTCAGATCCGTGTGTACTTTGCAAATCTCTATGTCCTACAGTAGACACTTCTACCACACTCCACTTGGAGCTATTCCAAATGGCCGCTCCACTATATGTATCCTGACTACTATTCAGAGTCGTCCGGATAGGTGTCAAAGCTTGCATCGACGTAACCCTTTACGACGTACTCTATATCACCTCCATAATCGAGAAATATTTCCTTAGTCCTCTAGTTACTAAGGATAATCTTGACCGCTGTCCAATGATCCACTCCTGGATCACTCTTGTACCCCTTGACAGAATCATGGCAAGGCACACATCAGGTGCGGTACACAGCATGGCATACTATACAGAGCCTATGGATAAGGCATAGGGGACGACCTTCATCCTTTCTCTTTCTTCTGCCGTGGTCGAGCTTTGAGTCTCACTCAACTCCACACCTTACAAATCAGGCAAGAACTCTTTCTTCGACTGATCCATTTTGAACTCTTTCAAAATCTTGTCAAGGTATGTACTCATTGAAAGTCTTATCAGACGTCTTGATCTATCTCTATAGATCTTGATGCCCAATATTTAAGTAGCTTCATTCTAGGTCTTCCTTTGAAAAACTCTTTTCAAACGACCCTTTATGCTTTCCAGAAATTCTACATCATTTCCGATCAACAATATGTCAACCACATATACTTATCAGAAATTCTATAGTGCTCCCACTCACTTTATTGTAAATACAAGTTTCTCATAAACTTTGTATAGACTCAAAAACTTTGATCACCTCATCAAAGCGTATATTCCAACTCCGAGATGCTTGCTCCAGTCCATAGAAGGATCGCTGGAGTTTGCATATATTTTAGCATCCTTAGGACTGACAAAACCTTCCGGTTGTATCACATACAACTTTTCCTTACGGATACCGTTAAGGAAACGATGTTTTGACATCCATCTGCCAGATTTGATAATTGAAAAATGCAGCAACTGCTAACATGATTCCAACATACTTTGAGCATCTCTACGGGTGAGAAAGTCTCATCGTAGTCAACTCCTTGAACTTGTGATAAACCTTTTGCCACAAGTCGAGCTTTATAGACGGTGACATTACCGTCCGCGTCCGTCTTCCTTTTAAAGATCCATTTGTTCTGAATGGCCTTTCGCCCTTCAGGTAATACTTCCAAAGCCCATACTTTGTTTTCTTACATGGATCCCATCTCGGATTTCATGGTCTTAACCATTTCTCGGAATCCGGGCCCATCATCGCTTCTCCATAGCTCGTAGGTTCGGTGTTGTCCAACAACATGACCTCTAAGATAGGGTTGCCGTACCACTCAGGAGCAGTACGCGTCCTTGTCGACCCACGATGTTCGATAGTAACTTGATCCGAAGTTTCATGATCATCATCATTAACTTCCTTTTCAACTAACGTAGGCTCCACAGAAACAACTTTTTGCGCTGCGCTACTCTCAGGTTGAAGTAAAGGTTCAACAACCTCATCAAGTACTATCTTCCTCCCACTCAATCTTTCGAAAGAAACTCTTTCTCGAGAAAAGACCCGTTTTAGCAACAAACACTTTGTGCTTGGATCTAAGATAGAAGGTTTACCCAACTGTTACGTTAGGGTATTCTATGAAGATGCATTTGTTCGCTTTGGGTTCGAGCTCATTAGGTGAAAACCCTTTTTCACATAAGCGTCGCAGCCCCAAACATTAAGAAATGACAGCTTAGGTTTCCGCCAAACCAAAATTCATACGGTGTCATCTCAACGGATTTAGATGGTGCCCCTTTTAAAGTGAATGTGGTTGTCTCTAATGCATAACCCTAAAACGATAGTGGTAAATCGATAAGAGACATCATAGTTTGCACCATATCCAATAGAGCATGACTACGACGTTCGGACACACAATCACACTATGGTGTTCCAGGTGGCGTGAGTTGTGAAACAACTTCCACATTGTCTTAAGTTGTATACCAAACTCGTAACTCAGATATTCACCTCCACGATCATATCGTAGACATTTTATCTTCTTGTCACGATGATCTCAAACTTCACTCTGATTTTGTTTGAACTTTTCAAACGTTTCAGACTTGTGTTTCATTAAGTAAATATACCCATATCTACTCAAATCATCAGTGAAGGTAGGAAAATAACGATATTCACCGCACACTATAATACTCACTGGACCGCATACATCAATATGTATCATTTCCAATAAGTCAATTGCCCGCTCCATCATACCGGAAAATGGGGTTTTAGTCATCTTGCCCATGAGGCATGGTCCGCATGTCTCAACCGATTCGAAATCGAATGAGTCCAAAGATCCATCAGCGTGGAGTTTCTTCATACACCAATATGACATTTAGCGGCAGTTCCACAAGTATGTGGTACTATCATTATTAACTTTGTATCTTTTGGCATCAATATTATGAACATGTGTATCACTACGATCAAGATTCAATAAACCACTCTTATTTGGTGTATGACCATTGAAGGTATTATTCATGTAAACAGAATAACCATTATTTCTTTTTAAATGAATAACCGTATTGCAATAAACATGATCTAATCACGTTCATGCTTAACTCAAACACCAAATAACATTTATTTAGGTTCATCACTAATCCTGAAGGTAGAGAGAGCGTGCGATGGTGATCACATCAACCTTGGAAACACTTCCAACACTCATCGTCACCTCACCCTTAGCTAGCTTCCGTTTATTCCGTAGCTTTAATTTTGACTTACTAACATTTACCAACCGAACCGGTATCTAATGCCCAGGTGCTACTAGGAGTACTAGTAAGGTACACATCAATAACACGTATATCAAATATACTTCTGTCGACGTTGCTAACCTTCTTATCTACCAAGTATCTAGGGTTGTTCGACTTCAGCGACCGTTCTCCTCATAATAGAAGCACTTAGTCTCGGGTTTGGGTTCAACCTTGGGTTTCTTCCCTGGAGCAGCAACTGGCTTGCCATCCATGAAGTATCCCTCCTTGCCCTTGCCCTTCTCGAGACTAGTGGTTTCACTAACCATCAACACTTGATGCTTCCTTCTTGATTTCTACCTTCGCGGTGTCAAACATTGCGAACAGCTCAGGGATCATTATTTCCATCTCTGGCCTTTTATAGTTCATCACGAAGCTCTAGTAGCTTAGTGACAGTGACTTGGAGAGCTATATCAATCACTATCTTATCTGGAAGATCAACTCCCACTCGATTCAAGTGATTGTAGCACTCAAACAATTTGAGCACATGCTCAACGATTGAGCTATTCTCCATCATCTTGCAGGCAAAGAATCTTGTTGGAGGTCTCATACCTCTCAACATGGGCACGAGTCTGAGATCCCAATTTCAGCTCTTAAAACATCTCATATGTTCCGTGACGTTCAAAATGTTTTGGAGCCTCAATTCTAAGCCGTAATGCATGACGCACTGAACTATTAAGTAGTCATCGGAACGTGCCTGTCAGATGTTCACAACATCTACAGACGACGCTAGAGGGGGTGGTGCACCGAGCGGTGCATTAAGGACATAAGCCTTCTGTGCAGCAATTTCAGGACAATCCTCAGATCACGGACCCAGTCCGCATTATTGCTACCATCATCTTTCAAATCTATTTCTCTAGGAACATATAAAAATTCAAGGGAGCTACAGCGCGATCTAGTAATCTACAACATAATTTGCAAAGACACTTTGACTATGTTCATGATAATGAGTTTAGTTAATCATATTACTTAAAACTCCCACTCAAATTGACATCCCTCCGGTCATTCGAGTGTAACATGATCCAAATCCACCAACTCAAGTCCGATCATCACGTGAGTTGAGGTGGTTTCAATGGTGAACATCTTCATGTTGATCATATCTACTATATGACTCATGTTCGACCTTTCGGTCTCTTGTGTTTCGAGGCCATGTCTGTACATGCTAGGCTCGTCAAGTTTAACCTGAGTGTTCCGCACATGCAACACTGGCTTGCACCCGTTGTATGCGAACGTAGAGTCTATCACACCCGATCATCACGTGGTGTCTCGAAACGACGAACTTTCGCAACGGTGCACACTCGGGGAGAACACAATTTTATCTTAAAATTTAAGTGAGGGATCACCTTATAATGCTACTGTCGTCCTAAGAAAAATAAGATGCATAAAAGGATTAACATCACATGCAAATCATAAGTGACATGATATGGCCATGAACTTGTGCTTTTGATCTCCATCTCCAAAGCACCGGCATGATCTCCATCGTCACCGGCATGACACCATGATCTCCATCATCTTGATCTCCATCAACGTGTCGCCATGAGGTTGTCGCGCCGACTGTTGCTTCCACGACTATAGCTAACTCATAGCGATAAAGTAAAGCAAAAACGGCGAAAATAATTAAAGACAACTCTATGGCTCCTGCCAGTTGCCGTACTCATCGACATGCAAGTCGTGATATTCTATACAACACATGATCATCTCATACATCACATATATCTCATCATGTAATTGGCCATATCACATCACAACATACCCTGCAAAAACAAGTTAGACGTCCTCTAATTGTTGTTGCAAGTTTTACGTGGCTGCTACGGGTATCTAGCAAGAACGATTCTTACCTACGCAAAAACCACAACGGTGATATAAAAGTTGCTATTTCACCTTCTACAAGGACCGCCTCTGTCGAATCCGATTCAACTAAAGTAGGAGAGACAGACACCCGCCAGCCATCTTATGCAACAAAGTTACATGTCAGTTGATGGAACCGGTCTCTCATACGTGGACGAGTAAGGTTGGTTCGAGCCGCTTCATCCCACAATACCGCTGAATCAAGAAAAGACTAAGGAGGGAAGCAATCTGAATATCAACGCCCACAAACTCCTTTGTGTTCTACTTGAGATCTCATCTACGCATAGACCTAGCTCAGATGCCACTGTTGGGGAACGTTGCATGGGAAACAAAAATTTTCCTACGCACACACAAGATCTATCCATGGTGATGAGCATCTACGAGAGGGAGAGTGAATCTACATACCCTTGTAGATCGCTAAGCGGAAGCGTTAAGAAACGCGGTTGATGTAGTCGAACGTCTTCGCGATCCAAATCGCCGAGTGTCCCGCGATCTCATCACGATCCATCTCGCGATCCAATCTCGATCCGTCCCACGATCCCATCACGATCCGTCCCGCGATCAAATCATGAATCGTCTCGCGATCCTGATCACGGTCCTTCCGATCTAGCGCCGAATGGACGGCACCTCCGCGTTCAGCACACGTACAGCTCGATGACGATCTCCGCCTCCTTGATCCAGCAAGAGAGAGAGCGGAGAGGTAGAAGATTTCTCCGGCGGCGCGACGGCGCGGCGGCTATGGTGGTGGAACAATTCCGGCAGGGCTTCGCCTAAGCACCGCTGAAACTAGACTAGAGGAGAAACCGATCTAGATGAAGTAGAGGGAGCACGTGGCAATTAGGGTTATTTTTCTCCTCTAAATCCTCTAGTATATATAGGAGGGAGGGAGGGGAGGAGGCAGCCTCAAACCCTCAAGGGCTGGCCGAAATTGGAGGTGGAGGAGGTGGACTCCTCCACTTCAATCCTAGTCCAAATAGGACACCTTCCATATTTGGTCTCGCTTCCCTTTTCTTTGGGGTTTTTCCTTTCCCACTTATTCCTAGCCGCATGGACCTTGTAGGGCTGGTTTGCCCAGCCCACTAAGGGCTGGTGCGACCTCCCTCAGGCCCATGTGGCCTCCCGGCGTGGGTGGCCCCTCCCAATGGCCCTCCGGTACTCCCGGTACACTACCGGAAATACCCGAAACTTTTCCGGTGGCCAAAACGGGACTTCCTATATATCAATATTTACATCCGGACCATTCCGGAGCTCCTCATGATGTCCGGGATCTCATCCGGGACTCCGAACAACCTTCGGTCACCAATCATACATAACTCAATTCTACCGAAACGTCACCGAACCTTAAGTGTGCAGACCCTGCGGGTTCGAGAACTATGTAGACATGACCGAGACACCTCTACGGCCAATAACCAATAGCGGGACCTGGATGCCCATATTGGTTTCTACATATTCTACGAAGATCTATATCGGTCGAACCTCTATGTCAAGGATTCAATTAATCCCGTATGCTGTTCCCTTTGTTCTTCGGTATGTTAATTGCCCGAGATTCGATCGTCGGTATCTCTATACCTAGTTCAATCTCGTTACCGGCAAGTCTCTTTACTCGTTCCGTAATACAAGATCTCGTGGCTAACACTTTAGTCACATTGCTTGCAAGGCTCATTGTGATGTTGTATTACCGAGTGGGCCCTAAGATACCTCTCCGTCACACGGAGTAACAAATCCCAGTCTTGATCCATGCCAACCCAACAGACACCCTCGGAGATACCTGTAGAGCACCTTTATAGTCACCCAGTTACGTTGCGATGTTTGATACACACAAGGTATTCCTCCGGTGTCAGTGAGTTGCATGATCTCATGGTCATAGGAACAGATACTTGACATGCAGAAAACAATAGCAATAAACTGACACGATCATATGCTATGTTTATAGTTTGGGTCTTGTCCATCACATCATTCTCCTAATGATGTGATCCCGTTATCAAATGACATATCATGTCCATGGCTAGGAAACCTTCACCATCTTTTGATCAACGAGCTAGTTAACTAGAGGCTTACTAGGGACACAGTGTTGTCTATGTACCCACACATGTATTTGAGTTTCGAATCAATACAATTATAGCATGGATAATAAACGCTTATCATGAACAAGGAAAAATGATAATAACCAATTTATTATTGCCTCTAGGGCATATTTCCAACACCCATATCATGCTCTGTTTGGACGGCCGGCTTATGCCAAGTTCATGGTCCGACCTTGTTATGTATACTTGCAGCTCAAGATGCCTTGTCTAAAGGGAACGATTACAGTCCATGGTGATCGGAAGATTGCTCTTGAGTGCGAGGAAGGTGATGCTGCATATGCGGAGTCAAGTTGTGCTGAGGCAGAGCTTAAGTTTTATAAGGACAATTTTGACCCGGCGGATATGACCCCGCTGAAGAAACCCAACACAGAATCTGACCCACCCCTGAAGTTTGTGGCAGAAGATACAAAGTTGGTTGATTTTTCTCCTGGCGACTCATCTCAGCAGTTCACTATTGGGGCCAGTATGGACCCCTAATAGGAAAGCGCGCTCATCGAATTCATCCGTGAGAATCGGGACATCTTTTCATGGAAGCCTTCTGACATGCCGGGTGTACCGAGAGAATTCGCTGAGCACCACCTTAATGTGGACCCTAAGTTTAAGCCGGTAAAACAATTCCTTCATCGTTTCAATGAAGAACGACGTAAAGCTATTGGGGAAGAGGTAGCCCGGCTCTTGGCAGCAGGGTTTATTGTGGAGGTTTTTCACCCGGAGTGGTTAGCTAACCCCGTGCTTGTACTTAAGAAGAACGGCACGTGGCGCATGTGTGTAGATTACACCGATCTCAACAAGGCGTGTCCAGTTGATCCATTTGCTCTCCCCCGTATCGAACAAGTCATTGATGCAACGACGTGTTGTGAGAGTTTATGTTTCCTGGATGCTTATTCGGGTTATCATCAGATCAAGATGGCAGTCAAGGACCAAGAGAAGACGTCTTTCATCACACCTTTTGGAGCTTTCTGCTACATGTCTATGCCTTTTGGACTCAAAAGCGCGCAGGCGACTTATCAACGCTGTGTGCAGAACAGTCTTCATAGTCAAATTGGGCGCAATGTTCATGCTTATGTGGATGATATTGTGGTCGATTCACGGAAGAAGGAGACTCTGCTAGATGATTTGAAGGAGACTTTCGATAACCTACGGGTTTACAAGATGATGCTTAACCCGGCTAAGTGTGTGTTTGGTGTGCCTGCAGGCAACCTCCTGGGATTTTTGGTCTCCGAGCGGGGCATTGAGGCTAACCCGGATAAGATAAAGGCCATCACCTCTTTGTCTAAGCCGGCGTGCATTAATGATGTCCAGCACCTGGCGGGTCGTATTGCCGCTTTAAGCCGGTTCATAAGCCGCCTGGGTGAGAAGGCTATTCCTTTGTATCAGATGATGAAGAAGACAGATGACTTTGTCTAGAGTGACGCTGCTAATGACGCATTTGAGGCGCTCAAAAAGCAGTTGGTTGAGCCGCCCGTCTTGGCTGCTCCCGTGGAAAAAGAGTCGTTGCTCTTGTACGTGGCGGCTAATAATAAAGCCGTTAGTGCTGCAGTCGTTGTGGAGCGCAAGGAGGCAGGCAAATAATATCCAGTCCAGCGGCCGGTTTACTATGTCAGCAAGGTTTTGACAGAATCCAAGCAAAGATACCCGCATTGGCAAAAGCTGGTGTATGGAGTGTTCATGGAGAATCGCAAGCTGAAGCATTACTTGCTTGGGCATCCAATCATGGTGGTCAGCTCTGCTCCTTTGGGAGATATCATTCAAAATAGAGAAGCCACCGACAGGATTGCTAAGTGGGTAATTGAGCTTGGGCCTCTTAACCGAAGTATGTACCTCAGACGGCTGTTAAATCTCAAGCCCTGGTGGACTTTATCAATGACTGGACAGAGTGTCAAGCACCTGAGCAGAAGCCGGACAATACATATTGGACAATTCACTTTGATGGCTCCACACAGTTGGAAGGCTCGGGGGCTGGAGTTCTTTTAAATTCCCCTAGATGTGACAAGTTCTGTTATGTGTTAAGGCTAATGTTTCCTTGTACTAACAATGCAGCTGAGTATGAAGCCTTGCTTCATGGGCTCCGTGTGGCCAAGGAGATGAATTTGAGCCGGGTCAGATGTCTCGGCGACTCAGACCTTGTGGCCCAGCAAGTCTCAGGCACGTGGGATTCCAAGGACCCGCGTATGGTGGCTTATCGCCAGATGGTTGATGTTATTGCTGGCCACTTTAAGGGCTATCAGGTGGATCATATTGATCGTCCGAGGAATGAGGCGGCTGACGTGTTATCAAGACTGGGATCTCAGCGTAAGCCGGTGCCACCTAATGTGTCGGTTAAGTTACCTTCTGAAGAGGATCTTGCTATACCTAACCCGGAAGGACAATTGGTGGCGGCTCTCCGCGCTATCCCTGATTGGATGTTGCCTTACCTGGCATATCTGGCTCGTGGCAAGTTACCCGAGGATAAGACTTTGGCATGAAAAATCGTAAGGCGGTCTAAATCCATGACTATTGTTAATGGCGAGTTGCACAGATGCAGCGTGACTGGCGCTTTTCAACGATGCGTTTCTCCGGAAGCGGGCCTGGAAATCTTGCAAGAAATACATGCTGGCAATTGTGGTCATCACGCCGGGTCAAAATCCTTGGTGACAAAAGCTTTTCAGCACGGTTTTTACTAGTTGACGGCTCATGCAAATGCGGAGAAATTGGTTAGTAAATGTGATGGGTGTCAAAAATTTGGGTGACGTGCCCATGTGCCGGCTCAGGAGATGCGGATGATTCCAATCACCTGGCCGTTTGCGGTCTGGGGGCTTGATATGTTTGGACCATTCAAGAGGTCTGAAGATAAGAAGACCCACCTCTTGGTGGCGGTTGACAAGTTTACTAAGTGGGTGGAAGCAGAGCCGGTCAGTAAGTGTGACGCAGCAACAACAGTCCAGTTCGTCAAAAAGCTGATTTTCCGGTTTGGTTACCCTCACAGTATCATTACTGATAATGGAACAAATCTGTCCAAGGGGGCTATGAAAGAGTTTTATGATGGTGAGCACATCTGCCTTGATGTTTCCTCCGTGGCTCACCCACAGTCAAATGGTCAAGCAGAGCGTGCTAACCAGGAAATTTTGAGAGGGATAAAACCCCGGCTTATGGTTCCTTTGGAGCGAACGCTGGGTTGTTGGTTGGAGGAGTTACCTTCAGTTATTTGGAGCATCAGGACCACCCCCAACAGGTCAACAGGCTACACGCCTTTCTTCATGGTTTATGGCGCAAAAGCTGTTCTCCACAGTGATATCCGTCATGACTCGCCCAGGATGGCGGCTTACGTTGAAACTGATAATGAGATGGCACATCAGGACGCTTTGGATGCCTTGGATGAAGAAGGGGATCTCGCAGCTGCACGTTCGGCGATTTATCAACAAAATCTGCATCGCTATCATAGCCGCAGAGTCAAGACCCGGACGTTCCAAGAAGGCGACTTAGTGCTCCGGCTGATTCAAGACTAGTCAGATATGCATAAGTTGTCACCTCCCTGCGAAGGACCTTTTGTGATCAGCAGAAATCTCAATAATGGTTCCTATTATCTTATTGATATACGGGAGAGCGACAAGTCACGCACCTCTGGGGAGGAAACCGCCAGACCGTGGAACATTGCTCATCTTCAGCCATACTACACTTGAGCCACTGGCTCTCATCAATGTACATACTTCTGTCATTGTATATACCACTTTTATAATATAATAAAGCCGGCATCCCTATCATTCGGGGCCTGTGCCGTTTTCCTGCACCAAGTTTTGTGCAAAGAGTTGATTCTTCATAAGGTCACTTGGGTGCTTCCAACCCACTGGGTTTAGCTTTCATACCCTCTTGACCAGCTTTATATGCCATATTTGAGTTAAACATGCCTGTTTGCAACTTGCTACTCCGCCAGGTGACCCGCCGAACGTTTGACAGTCAATCTTTTTTAAGACCCTGAAATTGTCAAAGTTAAACCGGTGGCTTATGTCACGTGAGAGCCGGCTTATAGAGAGCGAGGATAAACGCACCTATTTGTCGTAGTCTCTCCGCTATGTGGCCCGTTCATACTCTTAACAGTCAATCTTTTTTAAGACCCTGAACTGGTTAAGGTTAAAACGACGGATTTATGTCACGAGAGAGCCGGCTTATGGGATTTTAGGGAGTCATGCCTAGCTTCTCGCAAGCAAAAAAGTTTGAGTTTTTCTAAAATATAAGAGTTGATATCTTTGGGCTGTGTCTTCAAAGCCGCCTAAATTATACTACAAGCTATACATATATTTTCTGCTTGTTATTTTGCAGGAGTTTTCATGATAAGATCCTAAGTTTCTGGGTAATCCCGGCTTAGTATTGCTCATGGAATATAACCCGCTAGTGGGAATCAGTAAACTAGTACTGAGGCATATAATCATGTCAAGACATTCACACTGGAGAAATTTTAAGCCGTCGGCATATGAGTTCAGGAGGCTCAAAACGTGCATGAGGGCACGACACAGGCAATCAAGTTTTCACTACAGCTACTACAAGGCTCCAGAGGGCCCAAAATGTGTGACTCAAGTTTTTCGCACAAGTTATAACCCAGCGGCTCAGCTTTGCCCGGGTTAACTTCATTGAAGACCGGCTCTTCGCCTAGCTCGTCGATCGGTCATCCTGCGCCGGGTCTTTGTTGTCCTGGATCTGAAGGTTGTCCACATCCTAGTTGTAGTTGAGTAAAGCTTCAAATTCAGCTTCGTCATGCAAGATTGGAGACGGGTCAACATCAGGGGCAAAGATGTGCTTACGACGTTGAGGAGTCAGGTCCTTCGGCTCAAACGTGGGTGCCCAGACTCGTGTGTTGTTGTTGTCGTAAGCTGCCTGGTATGTCTTCAGATTAGCTTCTGCTGCTAACTGGCTGGTCAACACTCGAGACGCTCTGAAGCAACGAGCGTAGTCATCCTGAGTGAACTCTGACCCGTCGGCCTTCAGCTACGGAAAGCCTCCCGTCATTTCCTCTGGGTTGAGCTCTGGCGCAAATGCCAACGCCCGGCTTAAAGCAGCTATCGCGCCCTTGCGGGCGGCTGATTTCTTCATCTCTTCGAAATGCTTGGGGACGGTGGAGAGGCACTTCAACACATCCTTAATCAGCTTTGGCACTCCTTTTTCACCAAACACAGCCCTGATGGTGAAAAGGCTTCCGGCGTACAGCTGTTCAGTGAAGGCATATAAAGCCTTCAGCTTCAACAAGCTGTCGTCTGGAAGCTGGCGAGTTCGTTTGCGTGAAAACAGATCAAGTTTGTAAGTCGCTAGGCGAGTCTCTTTAAGAATATTTGGAAAATGCTCATAACATAGCCAACAAGGCTTACCAAAGACGGCTTAGGTCATCCGGGCTATATGGCGCTTTAGGCTGGTCAGCTCTTCGGTGACAGGCTTAAGACGGCCCCCGGCATCTTCTGCGCGTCTGGTCAAGGCGTCTTGGTTGGCTTCAGCAGTTTGCTTGTATGCTTCAACATCTGCCTTGATTTTCTCCAGTTCTGACGAAGAGAGCCACCACTTCTTGTCAGCCTCAGCTCAGGCGTTTTCTTGCAAAGCCACATTCTTTCTCAGATCAGCCATGCTAGACTCGGCCACATTTAAAGCCTCCTGTATAAGACAATCATCAACAGCAAATTCATCAACTTTAAGCCGCCAGTCCGGTTTATAATGGTGCTTGGAGGTTTCTACAAAAGTTTGTTTCAAGTCTCAAGCAGATTGCAAGCAATATACTTGACACTTGGGGGCTAATGTGTATCAGTTCTTTCCAATTTCTACAATACAAACAAGACCCGGATCATCTTCATGAAGATAATCCGGCCCTTGGGGGCTACACATTGCTCTACAGGTCTATAGAATCAAATCTACAAAAGTTCCGGATCATTATTTACATAATGACCCGGCCCTTGGGGGCTACACTTGGCGCTTTTGCATTTATCAAGGCAATAAGTACTCGCTCATTATTGGTATAATGACCCGGCCCTTGGGGGCTACGCGTTGGTCTATCGAGGTCTACATATTACTGAAGACCCAGCTTATTTTCGAGAAAATAAGCCGGCTCATGGGGGCTACGTAAGGATATACGGAGAGTAGAAAAGTGGAGTACCTCATATTTCCTCTTCATCATACCAACTAGGTTGACCTCCATGTCCCGGCTCGCGGCAAGGCGGCTCAGATATCCCGAATGCAGTTCATCAGCAGTCAGCTTCTCCAAGTTGGGCAGATCAAGCTTAGCCTTCTCCTTCTCAGGTGAAGGCACCTCATCCTTGTTGATGTGCTTGGTTAGCACGTTGGAAGGGGCCGGAGCGTTATAAGCTGAGCCGGTGATAGTGACTTCCTCTTCTTGAGCAATCGCACCTTGAGTTGTCGGCAGGGGGCTGGGCGGCTAAGGATCCGTCTCCAGATTGGCCTCGGGAATCAAAACATCGGCGTCCGCCGGCTCAGCAGGCTGGGGAGTGTCGTCATGGGCACCTTGGACAGCCTCGGAGGGTTCAACTTGAATTCGAGGAGTGTCAAGCTTCGGGTCCTCCGGCTCTGAGACATCCGGACGGGAAGATGACCCGCTCAGTTTCCTCTTCTTAGCCTGGGCCCTGTGAACGAAGATTTCATTGTCAGTTATATGTAAGGACAGAATTGTAATAAGCAGAAGGAGGATGCAAAGAAGTTTACCCCGGGTTGATAACAAGGGGAGGCAGTTTGGAGGCGGTCGAGTCGCCAGACGAAGGAGGTGATTCAAGACATAGTTAAATTAAGCAGTATGAGCAAGTGACGGCATAAGACTAATATGCAGAAGTACAAGTATAAATTATGAAATACCTCGTTGCTACGTTTCCGACGAGCCGGAGTGTCAGGTAAGCCGACCAACAGGTCTTCAGAGCCGCCGCTCCGGGTTTGGTGTCTAGCGTCAAGTTGCTGCTTCTTCAAAAGAAAGTCAGGATCCAAGTGAGCAAGAGGATATGAAAACTTTACTTTCCGGATGACCCGCCGGATTTTCTCTGTTGGCAAAGGTTCTGAGTTGGAGGAGATGATAGTTGCCTCAGCAGCACCGGCTTCCCTTGCCTTCGCGTCAGCCTGAGAGGAGTCAGCGTCAATAAGTTGCATGAAAAGAAGGCCAAGGGAATCAAGTTCTACCTCTGAGTCATCCAGCCCAAATAACTCCTCAGTTGTTTGTTTCTTTTTACGAGTCGGAGCTCGGGCTTTGGTTTCCTTGCTTTACTTCTTCTTGGGGTTAGAGGTTAATCTTTTGTTCCAGAATGAAGAGCCGGCCTGCATATAATATATGCATTGGCAGAGAGGTCAAATGAAGTAAAGTGCGAAAAAGGAAAAGAGTGAAGATTGAAGTATAAGTTTACGTCAGGAGCCGGGTTAAGAGCATAAGAAGGGCTTAACCCCATCTTGTTGCAAGCTTCTTGCGGCTCACCTAGCAAGGATTTTACAATTGCGTTGACGTCCTGGTCTGTCAGGGGGGTCTGGTTGAAACGCTGAGGATCATCCACCTCACGAGTATATTGGCACATTAAGCCGCTACGGCGGCTAAGTGGCATAATTCTCCAAGAGACCCAGCAGCGGGTCAGATCAACGCCAGTTAACCCGTTGGCTAACAGGGCCCTTATCTTCGAAAAAGTTGGACCATATTGGGCGCGCTCCGCAGTAGACATCCGGTCTGGGAGCTCGGTGTTGGTGCTGAGCCGGTAAGGACGATAACCCGACAGAGGATTCTCTCCTTCTGGGGAGGTATCTTTGCAGTAGAACCAGGTCTGATTCCAGTCCTTGGGATGACTAGGCAAAATCGCTGACGGAAAGGATACATCCCTCCGTCTCTGAATGGAAACACCTCCAAGGTCAAGGCTCGGTCCATCCGCAATCTCTGTTTGGCGGTTGATATAGAAATAATCCCTGAAGAGGTCAACAGACGGCTCTTCTTGCAGATAGGCCTCACAGAGAATTTGGAACTGGCACAAATTGGTTACAGAATTGGGACCAATATCTTGAAGATGCAAATTATAGAAGTGCATGGCGTCCCGGAATTTTTTTGACCCGGGCGGTGAGAAGCCACGGAGAAGATGATTTGTGAAGATAATAACTTCCCCATCCTGGGGTTTGGGAGTGAGTTCGTTGCCAGGAACCCGCCAATGGATAATATCTTGAGCCGGCAAATCTCCCATAACTACAAAATCGTTGAGTATTTCCTCGGTAATCCCAGAGCCTACCCAATCGCAGGAAGCGGGGGCTTTAGCCATGACGGCGAGTTAAAAGGTTGTGAAAAGGCATGAAAATGTGGCGGGTTAAAAGCGTTGCATGACCAAAACGACTATGACTCTAAAAATGATGATGATACTTGGCGAGTCATTGTTAAGTTATGAGCCGCCGCTAATTACAATAATGAGGCAGATTGTAATGCTACAAGGAGAGCCGGCAGCATGATGGCAGGTCAAGTTGCTAGCGAGTATTGAATTTTTTTTGCTAAGTGTGGACAAACAACTTCCACCAATACAGCTACCATTTAAAGATCTACGGAAAGGAACAAAAGGAAAATATTTCCTAAACCTAAAAGTGTTCTTGGAAGAACAGGCAGTTCGGACGTGAGTTCCCGTGAAGGGATGACCTACGATGAACATGGAAAACGCATTAAGCGGAGCACCGCGGGCTTTCGGTTAACTGATCAGGGCCTAAGGGTGTCTCTCTCTTCATCTACGGTAAGGACTCTGACGAACGGCGGCGGACTCGAAGAAGCCCGATGAACTAATGTGGATCTACAAGGGGAAGGAGATGGAACCTGAGAGGCGCAGGAGATGCTAGCGCGCGCTGGCGAAATCTGGACGCAGTTCAGGGTGTTGCAGCGGCCCTTGTCAAGGACGACGGCGAGGTCCGGACGGCACGGAGGAGCTTCGGCTGCGCGAGCGTCTGGAGGAAGAAAAAGAAGACAAGCGGCGATGGGGGAAAGTGAAGAAAGGATAGGCCCCACGCGCCTATTTATAAGGGGGATGGAACAACAACAGTCTCGCGCGGGAATCGAGGAGACAAGATGATGATTGACCAAGGAAACGCCTCGATTCTCGGGTTGACTAGTTAATGCAAAGATCCGTTGTGATGTCATCCAGATTTTTCGGATTTATCAGATATGACGTCATCCATTTCTGCAGGTTGGGTCATGAAGATTTATTGCAGGTCAGGTGCTTACGAAGAATGCAAGACTCGCCAACTAGAAGACTTGAAGATTGACATGAACCAGTTCAAATCAATCTTGGGCCTAATGTTGGGGATATTACCCCGTGTTGAGACCCGCCCAGGAGGGGCCGGGTCATGAAGTTGGCGGCTTTACAGTAAGGCCTTAAGAAGGCTGGAAGATCAAGACGAGGCCTGGAAGTGACTCGCTAAACGGGCCTGGCGGAGGCCCGGAGCCGGAAGGCAACTTGTGACCCGGAGGCGTAAGCCGCCGGGAGACGGCTTGCCAGACAAGGCAAGGATAGTTAGAGATAAGGTCGGTTACTAGATGTAACCCGGCCTGGACTCTTGTAAGCCCAGGGCCTCGACCTGTGTATATAAAGGCGGGTTCCCTGGTCGGCTTAAGAGACGAAAAACTTGGATCGAGTACTAGGTCAAGCGGATCCGCTCCCTTGTAATCGATATCCAATCAATACAACTCAAAGCAGGACGTAGGCTATTTCCTCCTTCGAGAGGGGCCGAACCTGGGTAAACCTGTGTCTTTCGTCGCGATCAACCCCTTCGAGTTAACCGCCGTAGCGATGGCTTCACCCCTAAGTCCTTGCACTAGGACATCTGCCGTGACAAAACCATGACAAATGATAACATAAACGGTTACATAGATCAAGATGTGTGTGATAGACAGCATACTGGCCACTGGGATGAGATGTGTGTGATAAGAAAAAATAACACAAACGGTTGCTCAGATCAAGATGTGTGTGATGTACAACATACACAGGCCATTCGGATGTCTTGTGGGCGAACGGTTCCGGATAAAGAACTGTCAGGAACTGATAAAATCATCACCGACGGATATGGTTGTTTATTCCGCATGCGATGTGATTTGCTCAATCTGCCCACAAACATCTATGCTTCTGTTTAGAACAACATGATTGCAGAACCAAATTAAACATCCAAATACATAAGTTACAACACACATAACATTGGCACACCTCAATAAACAATTACACACATAACAACATGATTGCCATAACCTAATTAAGCATCCAAATACATAAGTGGCTACACACATAACTTTGGCGCACACACCTCAATAAACTATTACATGCATAATAAACTTATCCCTCTAAAACTACAAATATTTCGGCGTAAAGGGAGTATGAGCAACGATCCTCAAATCATCTACTTTCTGTGACGCTTGCCGCCACCGCTCTGCTTGTGGCTCGATCCCATGTCATCTTCAGGTAGGAGGCACTTCCTCATGTCAACGATCCGCCTGAACATCTCGTAGCAAGTGTACGCTTGCTTGGTCGCGGTCTGGAGGTGATATTCATCTAGTTTCTTCACCCAGCCCCTATGCCAGACAAGCTTTTTCTTGTCGCACTCAGCCTTCATGTCTCTATAGTAGGGGTCGATGATGGCCTCGGCCAGGTCAACATGGGAGTCCGTGTTCTTCTTGCTGCCCCAGACCTTGTAGTGGCCACGGATGTCGACAAGCTTCTGGCAGGCCAAGCCCGAAGTCTTGAGCACCTTTTGATCGTCGGTGGTGTCCACTGTAGCGAACCTGTAGTTGGGGCTATTGACAAACCTGGTGAAACACTCGCAAGGCACTATGGCCAGGCAGTAGTGGTAGAGGAGGACGTGATGGCCGACACACAACTAGGCGACGACAACCTTCTGATCATGCCCGGCACGACCGCCGGTGTAAGCGAGGTCGAAGCCGACCACCTTGTACTTGTCATCCGCATCAAGCAACCACTCCATAGTGCCTCCACCATGACCGGGTCGTTGGTGTACACCACCGTGAGGTCCGTCTTCCTCATGTGGGTCTCCACATGATGCTCGCTGTACTCCATTGGAGCGCCGCTGGACATCCTCTCTGTATGCGTCGTCGAGGGTGTGCTTATTGTGTTGTGGGCGCGATCGAAAGCATGAAGAGACTATGGTTAATGGCCGTGTGTATAAATGGGGGCCGAACGTCCTGTAAAAGTGGCACTTCCGGATGGCAGTTTTTGCAGTGCGTGATTCAGTCGAGGAAGCACGTAACTGCATGGGGCAACGCACGTGACGCAACCGCATGCATATGGAGCCCCGAACGTGATCGTGGGCCGGCCCCAACCACTGGCAAAGTGTGCATGGGGGGGTGCGAGAGGAGAGAACGCGGAGGGACGCGAGAGCAGAGCACGTGGTGGGACGCGAGGTCGAACCAGACCACCTCGTGCGTGTCCACTACGGCATGCATGGTGAACTATCGCTCGTCGTCGGGAGCTGCTGGGAGCGCCATTGGAGCTGCGCATGATACCCTCGGTTGTGGTTCTGCTTCTTAAGGTCCGCATATTAATCGTCAATAGCATATTAATGTCCAGATATTAATCGTACATTGCAAACTAAGGAAAAGATGGTACTACCAACATACGAGCCTCCTTCATAAGATGACATTTGCATGGTTGTATCACAAATGACAGAAATAGTACAAAGGTTCAAATTCCAGCATTACAAGGCTCAAATTCAGAGATTACAAGGTTCAAACCGATAATTGAAATGAAATTCAGCTTATGCAGAAACTTTGTCATGCAGCTGTAGACGCCCGCGTTGATCAGCTGAACATGAACATATATGATAGGTTCATACTGATATTACTACTAGTTTGGCAACTTGAATATTTCTGCAAAGGGATCCGCCACTAGCATGTCATTTATGGGCTTGACATAAGGACTTCCGAATAGTCTGTCAACTGAAGTTACAAAACGAAATTGAGCTTTTGCAGAGCCTTTTCCATTCTGTCCTAGTCGCCGGAGCTGAACAGCAAACCATTCTTTCTTGCGCGATAAATGTAGGGAAAATCTCATTATCTTTAGCACACTTACTCTCACAACAAAGAACTTGGCGAATATAATATCCGGTAAGGTCCCTCGGTAGGAGTTCAAAGTAATATCTGAGAGATGGAGATCAAGGTATTCGATGGGATTGTTATATTGTATGACATTATCCACTACCGGGCCTAACCGTATCTGCAAAAGAAGAGAATGTAGTAGTGCTTGGACATACAAGGATCTCTTATGATTTGCAGGGTTTCAAAAATTGAACTCTCTTGTGATTAAAATTTAACTTGAAAGAGCATCTCCTCGATATATAGCTTCTCCAGGCACGAAAAGCATCTCAGCAATCTGACAACTTGGTCCAGGTCGGGGCCGATAGATTCTACTGCCAAGACCTTCACTATGTGCAGATACGGGGTCAAGCATGTCGATATAATTGTATGGATGACAGACGAACATACATCTTGAATAGAGAAAAAAAGTTAATTCAAAAATGAGAAGAGGGCGACTGTTGTACCTAGACGGTTATGGATCCAAAAACAAGTTCAGATAAGTTGACGGGCGAGTAGCCAAACACTGTCAATTTCGGTGCTTGAATGACCCTGATTCTTGTTGGACCTTGTTGATCAACAACAAGAAATCTGTCGAGTAAGAGCATGTCCTCAATAACCATTTCGTGATTCACCTTGTGCGATCTCCTGTTGCAGCACCTGCAATACACACAAATTATCCGGACACTCATGGAGGTGATGTGGAGGCTACTCAACCCATTGATCGCCTGAAGATGAAGGTACTCGAGCGCAGTATAGCCACGGAGTAGGCGCTCCGTGTCGTCGTTGGGGATGTAGACGGCGACGAGCTCAAGGTGCTTCAGTCAAGGTAGAAAAAGAGTGGGATTGGCGTTAATCTGGGGGACATGGCAGTTCATGAACCTGGCGATGCGTAGCGTTGGCGCGAGGCGCAGGGCGGAGGGTGGCAGCGGGCACATATGTCCATAATTAAAAGTGAGTTCTTCGAGATGATCTAGGGTGGTCGATAAGAACCACTTGTCAAGCTTGGCTCAGTCCTTGCCATTGGAACGGAACTTGCCCATAGTAAGGCCTTTGATTGGGCCACAGTGCGTGCCGAGGATCTGGGACAATGCATCCAAGCGTTTGCGATAGCCAGTGCAGAGCATGTGCTCGCTGATGAGGCCGAGTGGGGCGCAGTGCCATAGGGGGTGCCACCGTCGGGAGAGGACGGTTGTGCGCACGCCATCTTCGATAGGGAGGACGAAGATGATGACTCTCAATATATGGTCGGGGAGGCTGCTGATGAGGTCTGGGCCTATCGGAGGCGCTTGTGTTTCTGGCTCAGCCCGCCTCCGCTTGTTGGAACCCTCGACATCCATGTCCGGAGAATGGCCGCCGGTGTATCTTTCTGTCAAGAGTAGAGCAGTGGGAGGATAGTGATTATGTAGCTAGATCAGTGCAGAAGAATAGTGCATTGATAATTACAAGTTACTAGGCAGGAACAATTTTAACAGATTAAGAAAATGAAATCCCAATTGGTTGCTGAAATACTACACAGTTACATTGATATTGCTACACAAGTCAACATGCAGATACTAGAAATAACACTTAGTTCAAACAAAGCATGGACGGAGAATGTCGTCGGGGAAGTTAGCATTTATCGTATGCTAAGGCTCTTTTAGGTGGAGCGTAAATTTAGTGCCAGCTTTCAGTACATAAAACATAGATATTTCTCCCCAAAGGCCTTCTTTAAACTAGCAGTGACAATCCTCATCAAGTTTTATAGAAACAACGATTGTAAATCCATGGTTTGTGCTCAATATGACATCCCTGGAGTCTTCATTTATGTAAAGGCCAAGATTTAGCGTTACAGTTGTCGTTTTCAAGCAAGGGATGTACTGCAGGAATTGATAACATTGTTAAAGAACAGGGTAACATGATAGTATGGGAGTAGTAGTTAAAAGAACAGTGCAACAGTTCATATGAAAGGACAAGAAATTACAAGTAAAGAGGTAATGTAACCATGATGTCGTGCAAATATATATGAGAGTAAATGAAAGAACAATACATCATTAATTTGCCAAATATAGAAGGAGAAGAATAAGAAGAAGAGAAGAAATCACATTTGACGCAAATGCTGCATGTGGTGACTTTTACCCAAATGTAGCAATATATAGTATAGGTTCAGAAAAAGTATAGGCCATGCATGTCAACACAGGTAGTATGAGATTGAACATACCGTGTGCTTCGTGAAGTCATCTGGTACGGTGAGATGGAACTCCTCGGTGTTTTGGCCAAGGCTGCATAGCCCTGATGTGTCCTTGCACAATACACTCTGTGAATGAAAACGCTCGAATTAGCAAGAAGAAACATGAATCCACGGTGATTTCAGACATGTGATTAAAAGGGGCCGACTGACTAGGATAAGAGATGAGCAGAAATATTTTAGTAGATTAGTTACCTGGTTCTTCATGGGGAGAAAACCCAATACCGAAGATTCCCCAAATCGAGCGAGCTGGGTCGATAGCGAGCAGCGTCGAGAAAGTCAGTGCTGATAGGCCGCGGTAATCGGATGTGGAGATATCCGGTGGCGTTTTGCGGCAGCCAGCGGCGGCGACAGGCGTCGAGCTAAGTGGTTGCCGCGGGGATAGGCGGTGACATGCATGGAGAGTCCCGGAGTACTAGCATTAGTGTAGGTGCTACTCTGGGAAGGGGAGGGGGAGGGGGAGGGGAGCAGGCGAGGGTTTTGTGACGTGTGGGTGCTGAGGTTTTTTTTGAAGTGGTGCTCAGGGTTTTCTGTCCTAGAATAATGTGCTTTGGAGGAAACGGCTTATTAGATCCAACCATGTGTGATAAATCCTATGTAAATATTACTCTCAACTCAACTAAACTAGCACTCCGGTGTGATGGAGATACCGCACAATGAAATTCGTCGTACAGTTTCAATCTCGGGAAAAAATATAATACACAAGCATAGATATAATACACACAAACTAGATAGATTCAATCCAACATCTCATCTTCATGCTTGATCGTTAAGATTCTCCAAGAACTGGGCGTACGCGGCGTGCGCTATCCTGCGAGAATACTTCTGCTTGAAGGAGCCAACGGCTCGTCCTCTTGCATGCGCCAGAACACTAGAGTATGTGTTGTTAATCTTATGGTTGGAGAATGGGCATCCATAGCCCCCATTCTTCCTGACACGCCTGTTATGCTTTCCAGCCATAAGCTTTCTCAGCATTTGCCTCTTGAACCAATGCTGGACGTCTTCATCCTCGCTGTCCACATCGTCAGATAGCACCTATACATAGTAAAAAAATGTGACGTCCGTATATTTTATAATGCGAATTTGCAAGGCAGAGTTTATGAAACATAATATTTAATGCGATAACGTGAACACTAAATCGAAGGTAATTGGTTTGATGCGAAAAGTTGGCATGCCATATTTTAGCAACTGCCAAATGTTGGCTAGAGATTGGTTGCATAATAATTCTCGTTATCAATCTCACAAAAGGTTGCGAAATGTTGACAACTTTTGATTTTGCCAATTATTGGCAGAAATGCCACATGTTGGTAGCAAACCAATCAGCCTTTTATATGTATTTACCAAAAATGGGTATATATGACCAACCGGTTCTCCGTCCGAGTCGTTGTCGTCGCTGGAGTGTTCGTTGGAGTCGCTGTGGACCACCGGCTCCGACTGGGGAAGCACGGCGGCGACGACAACGTCAAGGCCGCGCTGCTGTTTGTGCGATACGTCATCTCTGACTATGGCAATCTCTATGCCCACCTTCACGCAGTGCTCGGGTGCTTTGCCGGCACCGACGTGGTTACTCCCTCCTATGGTGCAGGGAGGCCGGTGATGACGATTGAGAACGATGGCAAGGATGCAGGGCGTGATAGAGGATTGTGTGTTGCGAGAATGTTAAAACCAGCGGCTCTGGCGCGGTTAATAAAGGGGAGTTGGGACTTGAGAGGGAGGCGGGCGACAGTTTAAAGGGACGGCTCGCCTCCCGGTGAGCCGCCTGCACGCCGGACTGTAGGCATGCGCACCATCAATTCACACGCCTGACGGCACGTCTCCCTGTGAAACTGCGTAGCGAACACACCTCCCATCAATTCACACACCTTCTCGCACGCATCCCGGTTAGCCTGTGAGGCGACCTGCTAGCATGCGTCACGTCAAATCATATCTGCGTGCACGGATTGCGGGGCGTGTATTGTTTTTCTGCGAAGCTACGTCACTTACTCCCTCCGTTTTTATTTACTCTGCATATTAGAGTTGACTGAAGTCAAACTTGATACAGTTTGACCAACTTTAAAGAAAGAAATAGAAATAATTACCAGGACAAATATATATGATGTGAAAGTACAGTCAATAAAGAATCTAATGGTAATAATTTTTAATTGTAAACGTTAACATTTTTTTCTAAATTTGGTCAAAGTTTACAAAGCTTGACTTTAACCAACGCTAATACACGGACTAGATAAAAACAGTTTGGATTAATAAACCGTTTGCGATGTAAACTTGACGGTTCTATGTTGCATCTATTAATAAGCCCCCCTTTGCAAGAAGCTTAGATGAAAACTTCTCTCAAATTGAACGATTTATTTACCACGACCTATAAGGTCCCTATCATGAAATCATGTCAATGTTTCATGAATTCTAGCTTAATTGGGCGTTTGCTGGAATTTGAAAGCCAAGAGTCAATGTTTGCGGCCCCGAGATGTTTAAAATTTATTGTTTTTCCTTCCATGGGGACTAAACATGCACCCAAGACAAAAAAATGAATTTCTAATCCATTCGGACGCACAACCTCGTGTGCATATAGTTCAAATTTGAAATTTACAAATTAAATACTAAGGAATCAATTTAATGCATTAAATGTCTTAATGTTCTTTAAAAATCAAATTTTAGCACTTCACTCCTATTGTCACATGTGCACTACATAAAAAAGTTTGACATGCATGCCTCGAAGTGACGGTGGTGTGGTGGGACGAGTGGGGGTGTGGGGTCCGGCACACAATACGCATCGTATGAGCACAACCACATGGGGTTGTCCGGTTAGTTAGGCATCAAGCTGACAATGGGGATTACTTAGGCAGGTATATTGGAGTCCCAACGATGTCCCATCACCACCCTCCCATTCCCGTCACCATCTCGGTACCCATGCGCGGGGATAAAAAGTTTCACATCCCCGTCCCCATCACCGCCCTCCCATTCCCGTCACCGTCTCCGTACCCGTGCGCGGGGATAAAAAGTTTCCCATCCCCGTCGCCACTTTTTTATCCCCGTGGGGAAACCCAACATGCATTTAAGAACAACATTCGATAGTATTTATATAAAAAAAATAGTATTTCAACGCAATAAACAATATGTTGTGGCTAAGTTTGGGATTTCTTAGGGCTATTTGCGCTAGATGGGTGGGATCTGTGGAAATTTGGGTGACCGAGGGCGCAAATTCTGTGGGGTCTACTAATTTCACAGCCCACATGTAAGTTATTTCATGGTTAGGGCGGGTAATGCTATGTATGTCCCATCCCCATCCCCATCCTGCACGCTGGGTAAGGTATTTGACCCACCATCTCCCCCATGGGAATTCAAGCTGGCACTTCTCCGAGCCCTATAATAGAGTAAATACCCATGGGGATGCGGGTAACGGTTTTAACCATGACAGCTTCATGTGAGGCACACGTGCCACGTCTAAAGTCGTGCATTGGGTACATATTTAAAGCATCTCGATCAATACCTTTTTCATGCATACGTTTGTCGATCACCTTGGATGGCGTGCACGGGAGGAGTCTCATGCATGCAGTGGTGGTCCTCGTACACTCACTCATGCGTTTACCACCGACACACCCATTCGTTGCCCCCGCGTGGTCGATCACCTTGGATGGCGCGCGCAAGAGGGGTTTGATCAAAGCTGGATTCATCTTAGTCCGTTTTTCGGCGAATATGTCACACCCTGTGTTTTGCCTCGTGATTAAGTTAACATGACTCAAAAATTAGGGCCAATTAAAACTTTTTGTGTGCATATGAATGCTTGTCTTGTGTGCTATTTTCTTGCTTGTTTGATTGTGCCATGAAGCATCATATATCTCCTACACTCCAAACTCATATCCCTGACCCAAGAACCTTTCCCAATGATCATGCCATGTGTATAGGACATAAAACTATTTTTATAAAATATTATTTTGGCAAAAAGGATTTATTCAAATTAGGTTTTCAAAAACCGCTAAGTTGAGGATTTAAGTACAAGTCCTCAAATTGGGTGTATTGTTTTGCCACAAAGACTTTATTTGGAACCTACTATATATAAGACTTCCCAAAACCACCAAATATAAATTTTTAAGATTATTTTCCTATTTTAGTTTAAGGATTTTATTTAAGGCCAGAAATGGTCTTTCCTAGGGAAAAATTATTTTTATGCTTTCAAAATATTTGAGAAAATTTAGAGAAACTCAATGGACACATATTTTCCATATATATGAGTTTAAACACATGGTTATGTTCAAAATATTGGACAAAACCCTCCAAAACCATTTATGTTCATTTCAAGCTTTTGAAATATTTCTATAGGAAATATTCTCAAATAAATCCAGGAAAATTCCAGCAAGTAACATATGCCCAGTGTGATTATTTTGCCAAGTTTCAACCCAATCCAAATTAGTTTGGTTCACCAAAATATCCCAAAACTATTCGTGTCCAGAGCCAAATTTGAGCAAGTCTACATTGTCAAGTATCCCCATTTGTGCTCAAACCTTGTGGACATGTTAGAATCCTCTAATAATGCATCCACACCAAGGGGTGCACTAAGGAGAACAGAACCACTTTCCCAAATCTCTCTAAACCCATTTCTGCTGATTTCTAGAATTGGGTAATGTTGCACTGTCATGTTTCCCCATTTGGTCCCAAACTTTTGTTGTATGCTCTAACAGCCTAATGGTGACACCACACCAAGTGGTGCATTAGGAGAGCAAGTTATCTTAGATAGATCTAAACAAAACTATTTTTGCCTATTTCTAGGGTTTATAAAGTTTGCATTAGCAACTTTCTTCAAATGACCTCAAACTTGGTGCACAACCCTATTTTTACCCACCAATTGGTCCTGGTAAATATCATGTCAAGTAGTATCTTTTTACTAGCCCAAACCAGCATCAAACACCTTTTGGTGATTTGGTAAAACTACAGTTTTGACCCTTTTCTCTATTCTCCTTCACCTCCAATTTTTACCACAACTCCACCAAGACCCACAGCAACTCCAGTAGCAACCCCAATGGCTAGCTCCATGATTGAGGGGGTGGCCCATTTGGACCCCCTGGACAGGCCATTTCTCCCTCTCTCTCAGCCTTCCCTCTATCCTAGCAAGCAACCAGAGCATCCAGTGCTCCCTTCCCAATATTTTATTCTTTCTCAAGCTGGTAGACGCAAGTGGCCGTGCCAGAGCACGTGGAGACACGCCCATGCCGGCCAAAAGCCCGCTCTGGAGTTCGCTGCAGCGCACTCGAGCACTGAACCGCGTCCTCTAGCCACCTCGGGCCTTCCCCCAATGCCAGTCGAGGCCCCTCGACGTCCGGGACACGCCATGACCCTGCCTGCCTCCTCTCTCTCTCCCTCCTGCTGCCATCCTTCGCACGCGCACCGGCCGCCCAAGAGCGCCAACAGGCAACCTCGCACGCACGATCCCCTGATGATTCCCCGCTCCCTTCCCTTGCTTCCCTATATGTAGGCCACGTCCACAAGGCCTATAGACATGCACTGGTTCTCCCCCGCGACCCCTAGGCGCAGCCGTGCCATGGCCATGGGTGCCGTCCACGGTGGTCTCGAGCCCGACAATATAAGGCCTCCTCGAGCTTCCCTCTCTGCACCTTTCGCTCCTCCTCTGTCTTGCAAACCTCCCAGACCAGCTCCCGGCTTCCCCCGTGCCCTCTCCTTGCTCCCACGGTCGGAATTGCCGCCTCGGCCTCCCCCTAAATTCGAGCTATCTCAAGCTCCTCCTCTCCCCCTAGCAGCACCAGCTGAACGCCCACACCTCGTCTGAGCTTCCCCCTGCATCCACTCCTCCCTCCCATGCCCGAATCATATGAATCATCATCGCCCGCCGCCGGTCTCCACTGCGGCCGAAGCCCCACTCGCCCCCGCGCTTCCCCATGGAAATGGTACCACCAGGTGAATGCGGGGCGCTCCCCCGAACGCTCCTGTGGCCGGGTCGTCGCCGGAGGAGGCCTGTTCCATCGGAACAGCGCCAGCGCGCGCTAGGTATCCCATCCTCTGCCTCCTTACTACTCGAGCGGGAGGTGGGGGATGAACCTGACAAGGGGGCCCTGCCTGTCAGCGACCCGCCAGCCGGGACCCCTTGTTTAAGTGGAAACGGCTTAGGGCAGGAGACGTCTCCCTGCGGTAGAAACGTACTTAGGGTAGTACGTGTTCGACGTGGCCCCCTGCGCATGCGCAGCCGAGCCACTGGGCCGGCCCAATGGCTATCCCATGCCCAGTTGCGTCATTTTGGCCTGCTCGGTGAGACTCTTTGCCATTTTTCTTTTTACAGGGAGAGGATATAATAAACAATAAATTCTAGGAAACTCCAAATTTGATGATTCAAATTTCTTCAGTCTCATAAAAATGGCACCAATTATTTGGTGCAACTTCCATAATTTTCCTCAACAAGTTATTGCCCTGTTCAAATTTGAATTCAAATTTGAACTATTGGGAGCCAATTAGTAAAAATCCCTAGAATATTCATATGAACTCCAAATCGAGTGAAAACCACTTTGTAACTTCTTCTAAAATCATGCCCTAATTGATGAGTGCATCCACTCATTTTTATAAAAATGTTTCGTGTAGACATCTTATAGGATCATCATTTCCTTCATTTCCACCGTTCAAAACTCCCCCTTGATCCACATCCAATAAAACCTCCTTGGTTATTCTTCTTATAGCCAGAGGTGTCCAAGAAAAATAACCTTCCTATTTATAGAGCACTTTTATTTCTCTGCTTGTTGTGTTGCTTATTGCGGTTGTTTCCGACGGTAGTTGACGAAGTCGATGGAGTACTCGGAGTTGGACGAGAAACGTGTGAAGACCTCGAAGAATTTGCTAAGCCAGGCAAGCAGCCCTTTGACCATGTTTAAGAAACCATTTTATTGCATGGCATATAGCACTTCATTTTGTTATGTTAATCATGATGATGTGGTGACCACTTTGGTGGATGCCTCTGTCACTTTTCCGTTGATACTTGCATCGTGCATGACCCTACCTTCATATGAGGGTCGTGCGGGTGGGAAGTAGATAGGATGCTTAAGTAGTTGCTATGCAAATGGGACGGGAATATGCATGGTGTTGGAAACAAATGCTTTAAAAGACTTTTCGAAAACCCCGTCGGGTGCCACTAATGCCCGAGGGAGATGATGTTGGACTAGGTAACCACTTGAGAAAGGAGTGTTGTACCGGAGCAAGAGGTGGGTGTGTTTTCAAAAATGGAATAGATTTAAGATCTTCTGATCATCCCAACCTTACATGTACAACCACGATACCCCTTATGGGATGGGGATTGTTGATTACCTTGGTCGGTGCTAGCAGAGAGCCCGCATTACTAGTGGCGAGAGGGCCAGAGTTACTCTCTCGATACGGGGTCGTGCCAGGTAGGGCGACCATGGGCTGTTTTTACACACACCGGGCACACCGTTGTGTCTCCTCATGGATGTTACGATATTGAGCCAAGCTCGTGGGATGTACATCATGAGGGCTGGGTACCAACGAGTGGACTCTTTGTTTAGTGTCGTCGAGGGAAAGGCATTGTTCGGGTGCTTACCTCGGGTATGTAATATACCGCGTGTCGTGGCTTGACACGGAAGTTCCCCGAGTCTTGTGGGTAAAGTGTGCAACCTGTGCAGATTGTAAAACTATTCGAATAACCGTGTCCATGGTCAAGGACAGTTGGGTGGTCTTGCTTAAACTATGTCCAGGATGTATTCACCAACTTGGCATGTGTGTGAAAAAGATGGAATACTCGAGACAAGTCGGATGACTTGACATGATGATTGAACATGAGATGTTCAGACCTTGATTATATTGATATCTGTAACCTGTTCGTACGGATACCTGTATCCGCATCATGCATGCTACTTCAAGTTATTTTGATCATGTCATTGTACTCAAAATTAGCTTTCCGCAACTTACCTACTAGTGCTATATCATGCTTTTTATACCTTGTTCCAAACATGGGTTGCTTGCGAGTACATTCAAAGTAATCATTGGCTTGCCACTGGTTATTTAATGGCCAGGCATGGAAGAGCAGGAATATTGTGAAGATTTCGTTGGTGACGAACATGCGAACTAGGACGCTTCCCAGTCAGAATGCTTGTAAGGTTAAGGCAGATGGCATGGGTCCACGCTATCGTTGAAGATTTTCGCTGCGAGATTGTGAAGATTTGGCCATAAAGGCCATATTTGAGTACAAACGGTATGTAATGGATGTAAGACTCTTGTTATTCAGTTTCTGTGTGTTAAGTGAGCACTGATCTCACGGATCACTATGCACGTACATTCGGTGATCACGACTTATGAGTCGGGGTCCCCACAGAGCTGGTATCAGAGCCATCCTGACTGTAGGAAGCCCTTAGTTAGCATGGACGTTAGTTAGGACAAAACTGCTTCCCCAGACCCTTCAAATCACTTGCAAAGACTACCATATTTCTTACCTCTTCTAAGCTTTCAAAGAAACTGAAGGATTGTGCCTCAACACTTCCACCATTTTTCTCTTGGCTCTCATCATCTGCTTTTAGAAACCTTGCAAATGGACGTTACTACCCTTGTGCCCCTGACCACTGGACTCCTTGTAATCCTCATGGGTAACCTGGAAGGCAGCCACCTTGCCAGGCATTTGCGAACATATCTTGGACAAGAGTTGGCAACACCAAACAAGAAGATACCAACAGAACATACCTTCTCGATGAATGAGGGAATCAAGACTCAGAAGATGGTGACACCCTCGACACTGCCCCAGGATGATGCAACCTTGGCCTACAATGATCTTGGCTTAAGGTGTGCAATATCATAATATTCACCGCTAGTGGAGCAACCCTGTCGTTACCGTTGTTGTATCACTAGTCGAAAACAGACCTTTTGTCCAGAGCATTAGTCCCGGTTTGGTTTTGAACCGACACTAATGTGACCTTTAGTCGTGGTTCGGGACGGGCATCATTAGTCGCGGTTCGTTCCGGACCTTTAGTCCCGGTTCGTAACACGAACCGGGACTAAAGGGGTGGTGGCAGGCTGGGTGCCAGCTGGGGCCCCCACGAGCCCCTTTAGTCCCGGTTTGTATCACCAACCGGGACTAAAGCCCCCCCCTTTAGTCCCGGTTGGAGATACCAACCGGGACTAAAGGCCCTCCCCTTTAGTCCCGGTTGATGTCTTCAACCGGGACTAAAGGTTTATCTTTAGTCCCGGTTGGAGATACCAACCGGGACTAAAGGGGGGCCCCTGCGAGCCCCTAAATCTTAGAAAAATCATAACTAATTCATTCTAATTCAGAAAAATACAAATAATATATCAAAATTTGCAGAAAAAAAATATTTGTCCGAAGAAACTTCTTGTTTTCCGTTTCGAGAATTTTTAAAATCACCAAATTCCAAAGGGAAAATAGAGTTTTTGGGCGTTTTAGACGTTTTAGGGTTTAGGCTAGGGTTTATATTTCCAAGTTTAGGGTTAGGTTTTAGGGTTTGAACCTTTAGTTATACTCTTTAGAATAGAGTTTCGGACGTTTTAAGTCCCGGGTTTAGGGTTTTCGGTCGTTTTAAGTCCCGGGTTTAGTGCTTTTCAATTTCAGGCTAATTTAGCTCAAAAAATCATTAAATCCATGAAAAAATAGCAAATGAAGTCAAAAAGGGTTGAAATTTAAGGATGTGGCTTTGAACGGTTCATATGGAACACACAAAGTGAAATGTCTTTATAACAGCTGTGTTTTCGTCTGAAACCCTGTTATTTCGAAAGAGATGGTCCAGTTTGTACACAAAGTGCATCCAGTTTTTGCCGTAACCCTCTCAACTTTGTAGCACATGCTATGTGGGTGAAATGATGATACCATGCCAAGTTTCAACCTTTTCAGAGTTCATTTGTAGGGCTTTTCAATTTCAGGGTCATTTAGCTAAAAAAAATCATTAAATGCATGAAAAATAGCAAATGAAGTTAGAAAGGGTTGAAATTTGAGGATGTGGCTTTTAATTGTGCATATTGAATGCACAAAAAGTCTGGAGTTGAAATAAGTTAAAAAAAATGAAATGCCTTTGTAACAGATGGGTTTTCGTCCGAAACCTTGATACTTCGAAGGAGATGGTCCAATTTGTACACGAAGTGCATCAAGTTTTTGCCGTAACACTCTCAACTTTTTAGCACAAGCTATGTGGGTGAAATGATGATACCATGCCAAGTTTCAACCTTTTCAGAGTTCATTTGTAGTGCTTTTCAATTTCAAGGTCATTTAGCTCAAAAAAATCATTAAATGCCTTTTTTAGTTTTGTAGAAAATAAACAAAAATGATAAAATCTTCAAAAAACAAAATCCTTTGACATGTAGTTAGGTTTTAGTGTCTAGTTGGTATAGAAATTTTGAAATATTAATTTTGACCTTTTTTGCAAAAAAAAAGAAAAAAAATGTAAAACGGCCATAACTTTTGCATATGACGTCGAAAAAAAAAGTTTAATATATCAAAAAAAACTAGAGAAAAATTGGGACTCGATTTCACCCGGGTTTACCCGGTGAAGTTTTCTCAGATTCTCAAAATTCCAAAAGGAAAAAAAGTTATTTCAAATCAAAAATAATAATTTTAAATTTTTTAAAAAGTAATTTTATTTAAAAATAAATAAATGATGTCATATTTGGATTCCTCACATTTTTTCTGATAATAATGGATATATTATTTGTTGAATTTCGATTTACAGATTTAAAGATATTAATTATGTCATATTAAATGAATAAATGGCAAAAAAATGAATAAAATAATATTATTACTTATTTTATTTTCATTGAAATTCAATATTATTAGTACTTACTTTGTTTATTTTAATAATTGTTTAGAATTCAAAAAATTAAATCATGTGACATGAAGACATTAGGGTTAACAGGATTGATAGCTTAAGATTGTCAGGAAAACAACAAGTGCAGACTTGGAAACTAGGGGAGATAGAACCTGAAAGTTAAGCGTGCTGGGGCTGGAGTAGTGAGAGGATGGGTGACCGGCCGGGAATTTAGACGATTTGGAATGAGTGCTGATTAGAGACTAGAAATTAAATTCTGAAGCAGTGAGGAGGGGTGATTAGAGATTAAATTGTCAAATAATTTAAAGATTTGAAAATCAAAAAAAAATCCAAAAAAAAAATCAAAAAAATCTCCTTTAGTCCCGGTTGGTAACACCAACCGGGACTAAAGGTCCTGCACCCCCCCCCCCCCGCCCCAGACAGCGCCACGTGGAGGGCCTTTAGTGCCGGGCCGTGTTGAACCGGCACTAAAGGGGGGGGGGCTTTAGTCCCCACCCTTTAGTGCCGGTTGGAAAACCGGCACTAAAGGCCCTCCCAAACCGGCACTAAAGGTCATTTTTCTTCTAGTGTATCGACAACCACTGGTGGATGAGAACCTCGCCATTTGGTCCGCCTCACCATAGTGAGCAGGAAAATGGTTCTCTTCATCCCCCGCTCTTGGTGTCGATATTATCGTCAACGTAACCTACATGTTATAACTCTACCATGCCTTGTCAATGTCATTGCATAAAGGATTGCCTACCTAGAACCCTCAACGCCTCAGAAGACAAGAGGGACTGTTGTGATTAAGAAGACAACAGAAGACCTTGTCAACGACAGCCACAAGAAACCAACTTCATCCTGTCAACTTACCAGATGAGAAGATGTAAAGATTCTTCAGGCTCAATCTGGGTCATTTCAACGAATAATCGCAAGAGACATAACGACACCAGAAGACTGAGCGGACTCCTCTCCAAGACACGAAGCTAGCATGAATACTGAGTCCGAGAACCCCTAGGGTAGGAGTAGTCGTATATCCCCTATGCGAAGTCGAGTCCGTGTGATGGTTCGAATGGAACCATATTGTGTGTTGCTTGTTTTTACTTGTTTGTGCTTTGGTCTAATTCGCACTTTTTCCCTAGGAAACAAGTACGCGACTATATCACCTACCTTATCTTAATATTTGTGTTTGGCCTTCTTGGCACTTGTTTGATTACACTTGCACTATACCACCCCTTTGGCACTTCCCCTCTATGCTACTTTCCCTCTTCCCCCTCTCGTCAACTGAAGACCAGCAAGACAAGATGCACCAAGGATCCACCTCGACAGACAACCCGCACTGAAGGCTTTGACTACAACGTACTGAACAAAGTGCAACCCCGTAGAGCTCTGCTTTTCCCTCAAGATTGGAAACCCCTCCCTAGCCCAACCTAGACCTCACGAGCTTCCCCAGCTCAAGCCCCTAATCACGTGTTTGATACATGGATTTGCCAGAGCACCTGTTGGGCTTCCATAACCCCTGCTTAGCCCTGGGTTCATTATGGAGATAGTGATCATAGTGCACAAACGTCTTTCATTCTTAATCTAGCACCAGAACCTTGATGCCATAGGAAGGATCGTTCCAAGGAAATACGACTTGTAGGCAATGGTTTGGGTGACTATAATATGTGTCTCGAGGATGTAGCTAGTCCCCTTGGTGGATCGTAAGACCCTTATGTTGGTAGACGAACTTGGTGGACTAAAGTTGGTAGAGTAGCATAACCTACTTCTCCCTTGAGTCAATTGGATTTAGTAGGAAGATTGTGATCACAAGCTGCAATTATTGGTGGATAAATGACTTGACTTTGGCCTGTAATACTGATAGTGGATTGATGATGTTACGATAGTGACTGGGGTAACAAGTAGGAATGCTTGCTAGATTCGAGCTTTGGATTTAAATAGGTGACACTAATAGATGTGCTTGATAAATGAAACTACATGGTTCAGAATAATTTGGATGGACCGATGATCTTGATTATGATACCATGTTTCTCGGTGGGAAATAAATTAGGAGTATGGGATTGATGTCAGAATTGATTCGACAATCTATATGCACCTGACATTGGAGTTACTAGATCATCATGATGGGAATCGGTGGGTACACTGTGAAAAGATAGTTCCTTCAATGATATGAGGATTATAGGAACTCTAGGAGATTATGTAGAACTCCATCAATATTGGATTTATAGGAGTAGTGGGTAATGTAATGATTGATGGGATTGATGAACCACTGGATTGGGTCGGTAGGAAGGAAACAAGATTTTGGATTGGTATATTACGTGTTTCCTTAGCATAGAGATGCAACACCTTAGACCTTGGATATATTGGCTGGACACCTGGATTTCTAGTGTCACAACCAAGCTTAGCAGCTTGTATGTTTTCCCGAAGATTTTTACATAGGGATATATATGAGTTAGCTGTAGTATACATATGAGATTTTGGTTTAGTCCTTCTCTCAAAACCGTGGAGATATGAGTAGCATGAGTGATGTTGGAGTTGACTTATATGAGATGATACCTTCAATGATATAGGATGATTTTGTTTGGGGAAATAGGTAGGACTGTTGGCATCTGAGAACCGTGCTCAAGGATAAGATGATACACGTTCACTCACATCCTAAGATCCTTGAAACCCCTGAGCTTTTCCGAGCCAAAACATGGTCAGATCACGACCATAGTCCTAGGCTCTAAGTCGAAAGACTATAGCCAGTACTCCACCTTGACCACCACCCACCCTTTCCATAAGGAAGGTGGCCATGAAGGACAAGATTACGATGGACCACAAATCCCTGGACAAGTGACCACCCGGTACAACTACATCTCCCAGAAGGATAGGACTAAATGGCCAAAGGTTGGTTCCCGAGCCTTACCCAGGACCACACCGTCCACGCCTTGCGGTTAATGGATAAACCGACAAGCCCTTCTTAGGTTGACTTACGCCATTTCTCTCACGTATTCCACGAACAATGTGTTTGTGTGATACTTAGGGAAATATGTTGCTGTCCTCACAAATGACATACTTATTTACCCAATGAGAGAGAGGAACGCCTTAGTCCTTTTTGGATAAGCCCTAGAATGACCAACTGTCAAGCCTCTCAAGTGTAAGTTTATACCTTAAGGAAGATGAACTCCTCGAGGCACACTCCCGGTGGCAGAAAACCTTCGTGCCCAAGCAAGATGAAGAACCACTATGGTTGGGAAACCCCGAAGGAGAAGGAGAGAAGCAATAGAAGTGAATCACCACCACTCTGACGGCTACATCAGCTAGACTATATCAAGAAGCACCGACGTTCAAGCACGATAAAGCCCTTGGACATAAAGAGGAGTGAAGAGCCCTTGTTTTTAAATGATCACCTATCAGTTCCTGACTAGGAAGGAACCAAGAAGTTGATAACCCTCTCACTCCACCACTTTGACGGTGTACGATGAGCATGACATCCCTATCCTTTCAAGACCTAGAATGAAGTTGGACAACTGTCATGACTTCATTATTAGCCCCTTTTTGGTCCAATCATGGGCATGACCCTGACTGGATCATGAGGATCCACCTGCCAAAGGTAGTTCACCCCACTTGCCAATCCTCAGGCCTAGGGGATTGGATGGTTGGTCTATACTTTTGGGTAGCCAGCTCATCTAGGACCCCTCAAAAACTTTCCTAGGAGGTAGGAACCGTCTTCGCGTCGAATATCTAAGATTATTCTTAGGGACTCAACTCAACTCAAACCCTGCCACAAATGGCTACGGAGAGACAAGTAGACCAGGCACTCGAAGACCGCCATAAACGTGCGTCCGTACTACGAAGACAAATTGCCGAAGCTGAATGAAGAACCTACCTGGCCAACTTCCTCAAGAAGAAGTTCTCGACGAGAAGCCTACGATGACACACTTTGACACTCTGAAGGATGAAGACCACCTACGACTGAAGATCTCCTACTTTAAGGAAGATAAGGACTTCCCCATCGATGGGAAGCTACACAAAACTTTGACCCCTATATTCTAACACGAGACATCTAGATGTCACTAACCAGCATGGGTAACTCACATGACCAGCACGCAGACACACTGCTTTGCCCATATTCCGACTTTGGAATACACACGCAAGCCAGACCCTTACTCAAACCCCGGCCATCAAGCCCTTAACTACTAGCTAGACCCGGCTTACCGCAAGAACCCCGTCCACCTCTTAGATGGAGTCAAACGATGCACTCGAAGCCGTATCGTCAATCACCTCAAGGACCAGTGGGACAACCACACCAGAGCAGAAGCAACATGGGATGTGAAGACTACCTCACCTCTGAATTTCCATAGCTTTTCAACGCCTAGCCTACGAATCTCGGGGACGATATTCTTGTAAGGGGGTAGGTCTGTCACACCATGTGTTTTGCCTCATGACTAAGTTAACATGACTCAAAAATTAGGGCCAATTAAAACTTTTTGTGTGCATATGAATGCTTGTCTTGTGTGCTATTTGCTTGCTAGTTGATTGTGCCATGAGCCATCATATATCTCCTACACTCCAAACTCATATCCCTGACCCAAGAACCTTTCCCAATGATCATTCCATGTGTATAGGACATAAAACTATTTTTATAAAATATTATTTTGTCCAAAAAGGATTTATTCAAATTAGGTTTTCAAATTCCCCTGAGTTGAGGATTTAACTACAAGTCCTCAAATTGGGTGTATTGTTTTGCCACAAAGACTTTATTTGGAACCTAATATATATTAGACTTCCCAAAACCACCAAATATAAATTTTTAAGGTTATTTTCCTATTTTAGTTAAAGGATTTTATTTAAGTCCAGAAATGGTCTTTCCTAGGGAAAAATATTTTTATGCTTTCAAAATATTTGAGAAAATTTAGGGAAACTCAATGGACACATATTTTCCATATATATGAGTTTAAATACATGGTCATGTTCAAAATATTGGACAAAACGCTCCAAAAGCATTTCTGTTCATTTCAAGCTTTGAAATATTTCTATAGGAAATATTCTCAAATAAATCCAGGAAAATTCCAGCAAGTCAAATATGCCCAGTGTGATTATCTTGCCAAGTTTCAACCCAATCCAAATTATTTTGGTTCACTAAAATATCCCAAAACTATTCCTGTCCAGAGCCAAATTTGAGCAAGTCTACATTGTCAAGTATCTCCATTTGTGCTCAAACCTTGTGGACATATGCTAATCCTCTAATAACGCATCCACACCAAGTGGTGCACTAAGGAGAACAAAACCACTTGCCCAAATCCCTCCAAACCCATTTCTGCTGATTTCTAGAATTGGGTAATATTGCACTGTCAAGTTTCCCCATTTGGTCCCAAACTTTTCGGGCATGCTCTAACAGACTAATGGTGACACCACACCAAGTGGTGCATTAGGGAAAGCAAGTTATCTTAGATAGATCTAAACAAAACCATTTCTGCCTATTTCTAGGGTTTATAAAGTTTGCATTAGCAACTTTCTTCAAATGAGCTCAAACTTGGTGAACATACCTATTTTTACCCACCAATTGGTCCTGATAAATATCATGGCAAGTAAAATATTTTTACTAGCCCAAACCAGCTTCAAACACCATCTGGTGATTTGGTAAAACTGCAGTTTTGACCCTTTTCTCTATTCTCCTTCACCTCCAATTTTTACCACAACTACACTAAGGCCCACAGCAACTCCAGTAGCAACCCCAATGGCTAGCTCCATGAATGAGGGGGTGGAATCCCCATTTGCACACCCTGGAGAGGCCGTTTCTCCCTCTCTTTCAGCCTTCCCTCTAACCTAGCAAGCAACCAGAGCATCCAATGCTCCCTTCCCACTATTTTATTCTTTCTGCAGCTGGTAGACGCAAGTGGCCGCGCCATAGCGCGTGCAGACACGCCCATGCCAGCCAAAAGCCCGCTTTGGAGTGCTCTGCAGCGCACTCGAGCGCTGACCCGCGTCCTCTGGCCACTTCGGGCCTCCCCCGCATGCCAGTCGAGGCCCCTCGACGTCCGAGACACGCGATGACCTTGCCCCCTCCTCTCTCTCCCTTCTGCTGCCCTCCTTCGCAAGCGCACCTGCCGCCCTAGAGCGCCAACGGGCAACCTCGCATGCGCGAGCCCCTGATGATTCCCCGCTCCATTCCCTTGCTTCCCTGGACGTAGGCCACATCCACGAGGCCCGTAGACATGCCCTAGTTCTCCCCCGCGACCCCTAGGCGCAGCCGTGCCATGGCCATGGGCGCCGTCCAAGGTGGACTCGAGCCCGACCATATAAGGCCTTCCCGAGGTTCCCTCTCGCCTCCTTTCGTTTCTCCTCTGTCCTGCAAACCTCCCAGACCTGCACCCGGCTTCCCCCGTGCCCTCTCCTTGCTCCCACGGTCGAAATTGCCGCCCCGGCCTCCCCCTAAATTCGAGCCATCTCAACCTCCTCCTCTCCCACTAGCAGCACCAGCTGAACCCCCACACCTCATCTGTGCTTCCCCCTGCATCCACTCCTCCCTCCCGTGCCCGAATCATCAGAATCATCATCGCCCGCCGCCGGTCTCCGCTATGGCCGAAGCCCCGCTCGCCCCAACGCTTCCCCACGGAAATGGGGCCACCAGGTGAATGCGGGGCGCTCCCCCGAACGCTCCGGTGGCCGAGTCGTCGCCGGCGGAGGCCTGTGCCGCCGGAACAGCGCCGACGCGTGCTCAGTCTCCCCTCCTCTGCCTCCTTCCTACTCGAGCGGGAGGTGCGGGATGAACCCGACAAGCGATCCCCGCTTGTCAGCGACCCGTCGGTCGGGCCCCCTTGTTTAAGTGGAAACGGCTTCATGCGGGAGACGTCTCCCCGCGGTAGAAACGTATTCAGGGTAGTACGTGTTTGACGTGGCCCCTGCGCATGCGCAGTCGGGCCACTGGGCCGGCCCAGTGGCCATCCCATGCCCAGAGGCGTCATTTTGGCCCACTCGCTGAGACTCTTTGCCATTTTTCTTTTTCCAGGGAGAGGATATAATAAACAATAAATTCTAGGAATCTCCAAATTTGATGATTCAAATCTCTTCAGTCTCCTAAAAGTGCCACCAATTATTTGGTGCAACTTCCATAATTTTCCTCAACAAGTTTTTGCCCTGTTCAAATTTGAATGCAAATTTGAACTATTGGGAGCCAATTAGTAAAAATCCCTAGAATATTCATATCAACTCCAAATCCAGTGAAAACCAATTTGTAACTTCTTCAAAAATCATGCCCTAATTGATGAGTGCATCCACTCATCTTTATAAAAATGTTTCCTGTAGACATCTTATAGGATCATCATTTCCTCCATTTCCACCGTTCAAAACTCCCCCTTGATCCACATCCAATAAAACCTCCTTGGTTATCCTTCTTATAGCCAGAGGTGTCCAAGAAAAATAACCTTCCTATTTATAGAGCACTTTTATTTCTCTGCTTGTTGTGTTGGTTATTGCGGTTGTTTTCGACGGTAGTTGACGAAGTAGACGGAGTACTCGGAGTTGGACGAGAAGCGTGTGAAGACCTCGAAGACTTTGCTAAGCCAGGCAAGCAGCCGTTTGACCATGTTTAAGAAACCATTTTATTGCATGGCATATAGCACTTCATTTTGTTATGTTGATCAGGATGATGTGGTGACCACTTTGGTGGATGCCTCTGTTACTTTTCCGTTGATACTTGCATCTTGCATGACCCTACCTTCCTATGAGGGTTGTGCGGGTGGGAAGTATATAGGATGCTTAAGTAGTTTCTACGCAAATGGGACAGGAATATGCATGGTGTTGGAAACAAATGCTTTCAAAGACTTTTCGAAAACCCCGTCGGGTGCCACTAATGCCCGAGGGAGATGATGTTGGACTAGGTAACCACTTGAGAAAGGAGTGGTGTACCGGAGCAAGAGGTGGGCGTGTTTTTGAAAACGGAATAGATTTATGATATGTTGATCGTCGCAACCTTACATGTACAACCACGATACCCCTTATGGGACGGGGCTTGTTGATTACCTTGGTCCGTGCTAGCAGAGAGCCCGCATTACTAGTGGCGAGAGGGCCAGAGTTACTCTCTCGATATGGGGTCATGCCAGGTTGGGCGACCATGGGCTGTTTTTACAGACACCGGGCACACCGTTGTGTCCCCTCATGGATGTTACGATCTTGAGCGAAGCTCGTGGGATGTACATCATGAGGGCTGGGTACCAACGAGTGGACTCTTTGTTTAGTGTCGTCAAAGGAAAGGCGTTGTTCGGGTGCTTACCTCGGGTATGTAATATACCGTGAGTCGTGGCTTGACACGGAAGTTCCCCGAGTCTTGTGGGTAAAGTGTGCAACCTCTGTAGAGTGTAAAACTATTCGAATAGCCGTGTCCACGGTCAAGGACAGTTGGGTGGTCCTGCTTAAACTATGTTCAGGATGTTTTCACCAACTTGGCATGTGTCTGAAAAAGATGGAATACTCGAGACAAGTTGGATGACTTGACATGATGATTGAACATGAGATGTTCAGACCTTGATTATATTGATATGTGTAACCTGTTCGTAAGGATACCTGTATCCTCATGATGCATGCTACTTCAAGTTATTTTGATCATGTCATTGCACTCAAAATTAGCTTTCCGCAACTTACCTACTAGTGGTATATCATGCTTTGTTATACCTTGTTCCAAACATGGGTTGCTTGCGAGTACATTCAGAGTACTCATTGGATTGCCACTGGTTATTTAATGGCCAGGCATGGAAGAGAAGGAATATGGTGAAGATTTTGTTGGTGATGAACATGCGAACTAGGACGCTTCCCAGTCAGAATGCCTGCAGGGTTAAGGCAGATGGCATGGGTTCACGCTATCGTTGAAGATTTCCGCTGCGAGATTGTGAAGACTTGGCCATAAAGGCCATATTTGAGTACAAACGGTATGTAATGGATGTAAGACTCTTGTTATTCAGTTTCTGTGTGCTCAGTGAGCATTGATCTCTGGGATCACTGTGCACGTACATTCGGTGATCACGACTTATGAGTCGGGGTCCCCACAGAATATCATGGTGAGATTACAGACAAAAGTTTGGGCGCATGTGTGCACGCGCGTGCTCATTGTACAAGTTGCGAACCTCTGTTTTTTCTGATTCGCGAAGGTGCCACATGAAAGGTGTGCATTGGGTATTCAAAACATCACACAACCCCTTCGTACATATGTTAGGGCCGCATGGAGGCGGTGGTTGTCCTCGGACACCGCTCCCTCGCACAATTATTAGTGTCCCATCTGTGGCCTCGCGTACTTTTGTACCGCAACGAGAGAGGTTAATTATTGTGGATTCTTTTTTGGTCGATGTTTGCGGTAGGCCATGGGTGTGAGATTACTTGGTATAATTTGAGTGCGTGTAGTGTACGCATGAATGTCTCTCTCATCGGCTCGATTGGGGGTGGGTATATATATACTATGGGTCGTTAACCACTCTTTCCGTGCAGACTTTAAGATTCCCGAGGAAGGTTTGCCACGATAAAGTTTGTGTGCTGGGTATGTAAACATCACACAACACTTCCATGCATATGTTTGATCCACGCTTAGACGGTGATTGTCATTGGATACTCCTTTGTGTGGTTGTCGTTGGAAAGTCCATTCCTACACCCGTGTGGATGTCCATCACATTGACTGACAACGATAGAGAGTATACCATGGTGGATTCTTCAATTGTTTTGTGTTATGGTATATATTATATAGGTCATTTGAGTTTCCTTACCCAAGTCTGAGCACACGCGTACGTATGCGTGAATCGTTCCATCGACGCTCGGCATACTAGTTGTACGCGTCATGAACACTCGCTCGGAGGGGGGGGGGTCTATCCTCTTCCAAAGCATGTGACACATCAAAGTTGCACATGAGGTATACATTAATGAATTCAAACGCAAACACAACATTTCCGTACATATGTTTGCACCACTAGCAGGAGATGGCTATCTTCGACACTCCACCGCGTGGTTATCGGCGTCACGCCCATTCATATGCTTCGGTCGATGTCCATCCTTTCGACCGACGGCGATAGAGGTTTGACCAAAATGTTGATTCATTGGTCGGGATGTCCGTGTTGCGAGGCTCATGGGCCATAGTCCACCGTTGACCGGAAAAGAGATGGGGTGGTTTGACCATGCTGGATTCATGTATATGTTTCATTTTCGTGTTACGGCATGAGTGATACGCAAGACCGGTTTGGGGGCATGTATTTGTGGCTAGGATTCCCCCTCCACCGACACGAAGTGGCGACGGAGGAGAAATGTGCCACATCAAAGTTGCGCATTGGGTATTTTGAACGACCAAACCACCCTGTGCATACATATTTTTGTTCCACATGCAGGCATGTATGTGTTCTAACCCCTTTCCTGCATTTTTTTGACGAAATGCTTCTATATCTTATTATTCTAGGACTAAATAGCAAATGATTCGAGTGTAACAACCGTTTGCGATTGTACACTCAACAGAAACCATTTCCTCCGCCGCTGGCACATCAGCACGTTCCACTGGTCGGCGCCGGACATGATTGGGTTCGACGGGACTTCCCTCGTAAAAATATCTACCACCTTGAGCCATTTGTAAAATGGCAGTTCCGCGGGTTTTTCCTATTTCATAGCACACACTTATTATGTTTCCGCTGTGTGCGATGTTTGTTGCTCCCTCCCTGGCCGTGCCGCTTCAATCCCGTAATCTGAATTTTCAGTAGCCCCAGCATCCTCGCATTCCCGCCTAGTAAAAGTTTTAGTAGCCGCGTGACATTTCCTCAAACACCACCTGCCCCCCCCACCACAAAACCTCTGCTCAGATTACGTAAAAAAAAGGAAAACCTCCGGTCCCGCACGCACCACTCCTCTCCCTCGCTCAAACCCTAGCTAGCCCGCTGCCGCCGCCCCGCGACTCCACCGTCATCCTCTGCAGGCCTTCCCGTGACTATCTCGAAGTCCTCATGAAGATCCATCACAAGGGGGTTGGAAAAGAGTCGTCCGTGCAATCACCAGTAGTGCTCCTCCATGTCGAATGCACGCACAACTATGGTCCACCCCGTAGTTTCGGCCTGCCAAGCACCCTCTTTGCCATAGATCCCCGTCCCCATCCTCACCCAGACTCCACAGCGTCGCTGCCTCAGCCCGACTATGCTTCCCGGGGAGCTGGAGGAGCGAATGGCCAAAAAGAGCTATCTCGAGTCCTGTCCGCTGGAAGACGGCGAGGTGGCCGCCGAGGCCCCCCGGGGAAGCTCAGTACGATGACTGAGACGGGGCTTTTAATAAGCGGGCTTGCGCATGTCTGTATGTCCCGGCAGCCAGCTACGACATCGAGCTTGTCGACAGCGATGGATTGACGCGGGCTATGAAACAGGTTAAGTGACGCACCCCCAACCCTTCGGGTTCAACCTCCTTGGGTCTCCTCCATGCCCCCCGGACCGGTGATCTACTCTGCCTCGCTGTCAGTATTTTGCCTTCATCGCCATCGAGACCCATTTGTCATTTCTGAAGGTTGTGTTCTAGTGGCGGTGGCTCAGCATCATCAGCTGCAAAGTCTGACCTCATTGACGACGAAAACGACAAGGGCGCCCTATCCATCTCTTCCAAGGGGAAATAGCCCATCCACAACATCAAGGACGTCACCCTGCAGATGTGATCTTCCAAAGGCAAGGAGCTAAGCTGCCACCACAAGGAGCGCACGGTGCGCACCCCCAGTCCAGGCTCTTCCAAGGGGTATGCATTTTTCAAAAGTGCAATTTGATATGCTGGAGTATGAATTGTTTAGTTCAATTTCAGTGCCGATGCGTTTGGTTGTCTATAGTGAGCATATACCTTGTTTAGCGTGATATGTGGTTGTTTGTAGTGAACATATGTCCAGTTGCATTGCTAGATTAGGTTGTTCAATCATACAATTGGTTCCCGTTAAAGCTGGTGTATTTAACACGCCCCTGTTTATTTCAGTTTTCTCAAAATGTGATGTTGAATCATACAATTTGATGTTTAAGCACATGGTGCGTTCTATCTTCTATGCAATTTCAACAATACTGATATGAATGACTGTTTGGTTGCTGTTAAATTTGTTGTAGTGAGCATATGCTTCCTTTAAAGGTTTTTTGGTGGTTCGTGGTTATGATTTGTCCAGTTTTAATTGCTATATTTTTTTGTTTGTAGTATGCCTCTGATCTACTCTGCTTTGCTGTCAGGAATTTGCTATGCTCGAGTATGAATTGTAATGTTCAAAAGTGCAATTTGATATGCTGGAGTATGAATTGTTCAGTTCAATTTCACTGTCTATGTTTGGTTGTCTGTAGTGAGCATACACCTACATTTGGTTGTTTGTAGTATGCATCTGATCTACTCTGCTTTGCTATCAGGAATTTTCCTTCATCGTCGCCGAGACAATTTTGTCATTTATGGAAGTCATGTTCTATGGCGATGTTTTGGCATCGTCAGCTGCCAAGTCAGGCCTCATTGCTGATGACAACTTGTCGTCGACAAGTGCGCCATACGCTGGAGTATGAATTGTTTAGTTCAATTTCGCGAACGCCTATGTTTGGTTGTCTGTAGTGAGCATATACATTGTTTATTTGTTTTTGGTTGTTTGTAATGAACATATGTCCAGCTTCAATTGCTAGATTTGGTGTTCAATCATACAATTGGTTCCTATTAAAGCCGGTGTAGTTAACATGCCCCTGTTTATTTCGGTTTTCTAACAATGTGATGTTCAATCATAGAATTTGATGTTTAAGATCATGTTACGTTCTATGCAATTTCAACAATACCGATATGAATGACTATTTGGTTGCTCTAGTATGCCTTGTTTATTTAGTTATTCACAATGTCGAGTACAATTTGATTAATACCAGTTCAATGGCCATATTTATTTCCTGTTAAGCCTGGTGTAGCTAATACACCCCCTGTTTTTTTCACTCTGTGATGTTCAATTATACAATTTGATGTTTATGTACAAGCTTTGTTCCATGCAAATTCAACAATACCATTATGAATGACTTTATTTTGGTTGTTGTTAAGCCTGATGTAGTGAGCATATGCCTATTTTAATGGTTTTTGGTTCAGATGGCTATATTTGTTTCCCATGTTATACTCCCTCCGCCCCATAATATAAGACGCTAATACATCAAATATGTTCGTGCATTGGATGTAATTAGATCTTATATAGTGGGACGGAGAGAGCATCATGTGAGATGACAATCTCTGTATATTTTTCCTTTGTAGTGGTTCCCAACGCAGTCTACACAAGATCACCTCTCAAACTACATGATTGTTGGACATGAAAATGTACATGTATTTCTACCAGACTAGAATGACTATGTGGAAGTTATGAAGATATTGAAGGATGGGCGGTCGGCCATCAAAAGGGATTGGCCTAGAGTCGTGTGTGCATACGACATGGAGGAGGGTACACTACAGGCATTCCGCTTCACCTTTTACAGCAATCAGAATATCTTTTGCCTCTTTATTTGCCGTATTTAATACAAGTATTGAACCGTCGTTCATCATTCTTTATTTGGTACTTATCTAATTCTTTTGTTGACCTAATTCTTGAACGTATGTACCTGTGAATGGAATAATGCAATGGTTGATGCACCTATCTATGTATATGTAAAACGCTACTCCCTACTTTCAAATTAAAATTCTGTACAATTTTAAATTGTAGCGATTAAAATAATAATAAAATGCTCTGCGGGTCATCACGCCAAACACGGTTTGTAAGTCTCAATGTTTGTGATATACCTCATGATCCGACATGTTTCACAGATAGAAAACATGTGCGCCCATGCTCACAGTTGCCGTTTGCAAACCGTGTGTTATTTCAGATAATATAACCAACGGTGCAACCGAATTCAACGTTGGTGATAGAATCTCTGCCGCACACAGTTTAAAATGATAAATTGTTTGTGATGTAGTATGCATCGCAAATGTTGGACCACAGAATAGCGCGTGCGATACTTATCCTGTCGGACGCGAGTACGACATTCAGACGTTTCTTAAACCTATCTGATACTTTTATGACGGTTAAATTATCATCTTAGTTAAATATCGCCAACAGTTCGTCCAATATAAGTGTTTGTGATATTAGTGTGATCTCACACGAGTTGCAAGGATGGGCCGAATGGGAAGTCCACCATATATCAAACGGTTCATCGGTGACTCTCGTTTGAGATAGATACGGACATCCCATACGCTTAGTTTTGCCAAACGTTTGCGTTCGTTGGACACCATCGCCGACTATTGTTCTGTGTCATGTGGGATCGACCCGCCTATCGCCCACACATGCAAGGAGATGGTTTCAAAGTACGTAGCGGAAAGGGGTTAAAAACTGTTTGTATAGCACGTCGCTGCACTAGTGATAGATCGAAGAGCATTACGAAGCTATGATGATCATGCAAATAAGAATCATAGTAATCAAGTTTGACTCAAATACTTTTCATGAATAATCTGAACATAAACTCACAATTCATCGGATCCCAACAAACACACCGTACAAATGGATTACATTGGATAGATCAAGCCAAAGATGCGATGAACATTGTATTCAAGATCGAGAGAAAGAGATTGCCATCTTGGTACTACCTACGGACCCGTAGGTCTGTGGTGAACTACTCACACATCATGGTGAGGGCAGCAAGGTTGATGAAGAGTCCCTGCGTGATCGTATCTCCCCTCCGGCAGGGTGCCTGAACGGAGGTGTAGATGGCCTCCCGTTGGAACAGAGACTTGCGTCGGCGGAAAAAGTGTTTCGGGAGCGCTTCTGGTGTTTTTAGGGTAGATGTAAATTTATAGGCCAGAGAACGACGTCGGGAGAGGCTCCAGGGGGCCACAACATATCTGGTCGTGCCCCCTGGCTTGTGGGCCCCTGGTGCATCTCCTCGCCCTCCTCCGAAGCTTCTAGGTCTTGTATTTGTCCAGAAAAAATCACCAAAAAGTTTCGTGACAATTGGACTCCGTTTGGTATTGTAACTCTGAAAAGGCAAAAACACGCAGAAAACAGAAACTGGCACTGGGCACTGGGTCAATAGGTTTGTGCTAAAAAATATTATAAATTAGTAAATAAATACCCAAAAAGTATCCTAGAATGATAATATATCAGCATGGAACAATCAAAAATTGTAGATACGTTGGAGACAAACATTAATTACAAAGGCTTTACTTGGCACAAACATTAATTAAAAATTGTAGATATGTTGCTAAGGTTTTACTTGGCACAAACATTAATTAAAACATACAAAACACAATCATTACATATGAAACAATCATGTTATCACACAAAAACAGAAAGTAAAAAACAAAAATAAACATACATGTTGGGTTGCCTCCCAGCAAGCGCTATTGTTTTATGCCCCTGGCTAGGCATAATGCATAGTTTCAAGTTTTGTCATCTTTGACATTCAACCCGTAGGTAGCCCTCATGATTGATTCATAAGGTGGTTTAATTATCTTCCTAGGGAAGTGTTCCATCCCTTTCTTTAATGGGAATTCGAATCTTATGTTTCCCTCTTTCATATCGATAATTGCACCTATAGTTCGTAAAGATGGCCTTCCAAGTATTATGGGACAAGAAGGATTGCAATCAATATCAAGCACAATAAAATCTATAGGCACATAATTTTTGTTTTCAATAATAAGCACATCATTAATTCTACCTAAAGGTGTCTTGATGGTAGAATCCGCAAGATGCAAGTTTAGGGAACACTCTTCAATATTAGTGAGACCAAGCACATCACATAAAGTTTTTGGTATGGTTGAAACACTAGCACCAAAGTCACACAAAGCATTGCATTCATATTTATTTATCTTTATTTTTATAGTTGGTTCCCACTCATCATGCAATTTTCTAGGAATAGAAATTTCAAGCTCAAGTTTCTCATCATAAGCTTTTATCATAGCTTGTACTATATCTTCGGTAAAAGCTTTGTTTTGTTCATAAGCATTGGGTGAGCTAATAATGGATTGCAGCAAGGAAATGCATTCAACTAAAGAGCATTTATCATAATTAAATTCCTTGTAATCCAAGATAGTGGGCACGTCACTAGTTATTGTTTTGACCTCTTCAAACCCACTTTTTTCAGTTTTAGCATTAGAATCATCACCCTCCAAGAAAATGGGACCCTCCTTAACTAAAGTTGACTCATCTCCGGTCCCTTTATCATTTATATTCGGAGATGTAAACAAAGATTCAATAGGAGAAACACCAATCATTTGAAGATCTTCATCATGATTCATAACCGGGAAAGATTCCATTTTAGCAGCCGTCCTATTTACTAGAGTGGTTTGCTTATCAGAGATTTTTCCTAACAATTCTTCACTGTGAGACAATTGTGATTCAAGGCTAGATACCTCTTTATTGATTTCATCAAGTTGCATACTAATAGCATCAAGCAAAACTGAATGTTCCTTTATTTCAGAGGTAAAGAATTTATTATGCTCAAACTGTGAAGACATGAAGGTTTTCATAGAACCCTCTATTTCTGACATTCTTTTATAGTAAGGGATATTATGGAATCTATCCTCAGACATGGTGACCGGACAAGCAAAGCAACAAGCAAGACAAGTAAACTAGCAACTAAAGCAAACTAGAAGCAAACTAGTAACTAGCAAAGGTAAATAATTTTGTATTTTTGATTTTTATGAGACAAACTAAATATAACAGAAAATAAAAAGAAGAAAAAGTGAATGAAATTTTGTGCGAAGTTACTTTATAGTTGGTGATGGTATTCGCCGACAACGGCGCCAGAAATCCTTCCTGATACTCGTGATCTGCGTTGGGTTTTCCGTGAACAGGAACGGGTAATCGTAGCACAAAGTGGGTAAGTATTTCCCTCAGTTACGAAAACAAGGTTTATCGATCCAATAGGAATACCAATCCTCAACCGTCTTTAGCAGCTGCACACAAAAGAACAAACAACTTGCACCCAACGCTGGCAAGAGGGTCATCAGTCCCCTTGATCTCGTTATTTGCAAGCAAGTGAGTTGTGTAGATAATTTTAGATAATAGTAAAGTGGAAAATAAAATAAAAGGTAAGAAATAAAAGCAAGGTAATGATAGCGTTTGTGAATATATAAGTGAATAGACCCGGGGGCCGTAGAGTTCTCTAGTGGCATCTCTCATAAGCAAAGCATACGGTGGGTAAACAAATTACTGTTGGGCAATTGATAGAAAAGAGAATAATTATGTGATGTTCATGGCAATGATCATGTGTATATAGGCATCACGTCCATAAGCAAATAGGCCGATTCCTGCCTGCACCTACTACTATTACTCCACTTCAAGAGCGCTTCTATGCTTGCCTCTCTACGTATTAAGTTCATGACAAACAGAGTAATGCTTGGAGAACAATGACATGATGTAGACAAAGTGAACTCAACTAATATGAATAAACCCCATCATTTTATCCTTAGTAGCAACAACACAAAGACGGTACTTGTCCCTTCTGTCACTAGGATATAGAAACTCGTCAGGTTGAACCTACTACAACGCACCACTCTCACTGAAGAAATATCAATCTAGTTCGCCAAACTATCTCAATAGATCGGAGAGCATTACGAAGCTATGATGATCATGCATATAAGAATTATAGTAATCAGGTTTGACTCAAATACTTTTCATGAATAATATGAACATAAACTCACAATTCATCGGATCCCAACAAACACACCATACAAAGGGATTACATCGGATAGATCAAGGTAAAGATGCGATGAACATTGTATTCAAGATCAAGACAGAGATTGCCATCTAGGTACTACCTACGGACCCATAGGTCTGTGGTGAACTACTCACACATCATGGTGAGGGCAGAAAGGTTGATGAAGAGTCCCTCCGTGATCGTATCTCCCCTCTGACAGGCTGCCAGAACGGAGGTGTAGATAGCCTCCCGTCGAAACAGAGACTTGCGGCGGCGGAAAAAGTGTTTCGGGAGCGCTTCTGGTGTTTTTAGGGTAGATGTGAATTTTTAGGCCAGAGAACGATGTCGGGAGAGGCTCCAGGGGGCCACAACATATCTGGCTGCGCCCCACCTGGGGGCGCGGCCAGATGGCTTGTGGGCCCCTGGTGCATCTCCTCGCCCTTCTCCGAAGCTTCTAGGTCTTGTATTTGTCCAGAAAAAATCACCAAAAAGTTTAGTGACAATTGGACTTTGTTTGGTATTGTAACTCTGTAAGGCAAAAACACGTAGAAAACAGGAACTTGCACTAGGCACTGGGTCAATAGGTTAGTGCTCAAAAATATTACAAATTAGTACATAAATACCCAAAAAGTATCCTTGAATGATAATATATCAGCATGGAACAATAAAAAATTATAGATACGTTGGAGATGTATCAGCGTCACAGGGCGAGCTCCCCGGCCCTGAGGGTACGAGGACGAATGCCATAGCCGTGGCGACGCCGTAAGGCCTGTTAGTACCTCGCGGCGCGAAGGGCAGCCTGGCGGCAGGCCTCCTCGAGGAGCAAAGGGTCCCCCCCCTCCCGCGGGTCATCCTAACGTGCCTCGTCGAAAGGGAAGGACCATCTCAGCCCCGTAGACGAGGAGGGAGGGGGTTTCACCGGTAGGCTTAGCCGTGGTGGTGCGGATGGACCGCAACATGGACTGCAGCTCGTTGGGCCACCCCCAACTGCAGGCCTCAAGCTCCTTGTCTTGAGGCCCTTGAGGACCTGAGCGTCGGTCCGCTGAGCCCGGCCATTACTTCGAGGGCGGGGCACCCAAGCATGGCGCATCTGCATACCAAGGTTAGCGCAATACGACTTGAAGAGGCCACTGGTAAATTGCGAGCCATTGTTGGTGATGGTCCGGTTGGGGACACCGAACCGGCACACGAGGCCCTTGATGAACTTGACGGCCGACCCAGCTGGGATGGCGCGGACGGGCTCGACCTCCGCTCACTTGGTGAATTTGTCGATGGCGGCGTAGAGGTACCGGTATCCGCCAGCCACGCGAGGGATAGGGCCCAGGATGTCGAACCCCCATACCCAAAGGGCCAAGAGAGCGGGATTATCTGGATCCCTTGCACGGGCTGGTGGATCTGCTTGGCGTGGAACTGGCAGGCTTCCCTGGACAGCAAGGGTGCATGATGAGGAGTGGTGTCCGCAATCTCCCCCATGGATGTCGACGAGTAGCTCGTGCCCCTGTTCCTCCGAGATGCACCATAGCGGGGCGTCATTAGGCCGCCGGCGGTACAACTCGCCGCCGCGTAGGCTATAGGCAGTGGCTTGTCGGATGACGCGTGCTGTCTCGACATCTTCTGCTGGGAGGTCGCCATAGAGTAGGTAAGCCTTGAACTCGTCGGCCCGGCCGTCCTCCTGAGGTTCTAGCGCCATCAGCGGGCAATTCCCTGAAGACGGGCCAGCACGCCTCAGTCCAGTGCGCCTATTGATGGTACGGGGGGCAGCTTCTCACGTAGCTGAGTGGCACCGATGGCAGGTGGCACGGCAGACGGCCTGAGGAACCTTTCTTCGAAGACACCCGGGCTTTGGGCCTCCAGGTGTGATGCTCACTGGGCAAGGTCGTTGGCCTCTTGGCTCGCGCCACGCGGGATGTGCTGCAATTCTAAACCAGGGAAGCGCTTATCGAGTTTGCGTACCTCCTCCAGATAGGCCGCCATGCGCTCGTCCTTGGGCTTGTACTTCTTGTTGGGGAAGTCCATGAGCTCGGTGTTGTAGTTGATGCGGGTGCAGGAGGTGACGGGCCGGCATATCTGCCCGAGGGGAGCCGTAACCCCGTCGGCTACTCCGCAGAGGGGGTCGGCGGGCTTCAGCAGGTCGCGGGGCACCTGGAGCGCCTCGAGAGTCGCGACGGAGATGACGTTGAGTCCAGCACCCCCATCAATGAGGGTTTTGCTGACCGCGACGTTGCTGGCGATCAGGGCGCACAACATGGGGAGGGCACCTGCGGCGGCAGCGGACCTAGGGCGGTCCCCCATATCAAAGGTGATGTCACGACATAGGCCCACGCTCCCTGAGGCCAGAGTTTGCCTCGCAAAGAGCAGGCTTGAGGTGACGGCCATCGGTGAGGACCTGGGCCACACCGAGGATGCACGCCGCAGCGCACAACTCGTGATGAACTCCGGTGCCCCGGCCTGGCGGGTGCGAGCCGTGCCGAGGCCTGGCTAGGCCACCGCGCAAGGGGGCGCAGGGTGCACCCCTCGACCCGCGTCCCCGGTGCGGTACGGCGGAGGGTGAGGCGGACGAGGAGGTGACTGGGCCCCTCCCGCGGCGGCAGCGAGCTCAGTAATACAGGCCGGCCAGGCGTTTTGTTGTTCGTCTGTCGGGCGGAGGCGTAGCGGTTCACGCGTCGTGAGCGGCGCAGCCCTCGCGTTCGCGTGCCCCAGGTGGGCTGTGGAGGGGGGGCGTCGGCGACTCCGCCCATCCCGCCATACCGGAGGGCGCACAGCCGCCCGCACGCAGCAAGGTCGGTGGGGGCAGCAGCTTCGGCGCCGGCGGAGTGGCGGCGGCCGTCACTTCCCTCGAGCGCAGTCTGCACGACGCGGGCCACTCGGCACTTAGCGCGCAGATGGTGGGCTTCAGCCATGGGGTCAGCAAGGGCGGAGCCGAAACGGAGCTGAAGAGCGGCGGCACATCCCCTACGTGGCGCGCCAAATGTCGAAATCGGGGCTCCGGGGACCCAATAGAGGTTCGATCTCTGGGGTGCGCCGGCTCTCCGACCTTGCTCTCTCTTGCTAACCTACGGCAATGCTCCAGCGTGCTTGAGCGTGGGGGGAAGAACAATGAACATAGCAATTTACCCAGGTTCGGGCCACCTCGCGGTGTAAAACCCTACTCCTGCCTGTCCGGATCGCTTAGAGATTGAGAGTCAATACAGCCGGGGGTCCATCCATGCTATCGTTGCTACTCTGCCCCTTTTATCCTGGCTTCTATCATTGTCGGATTTCGGGCTCCGCAAAACCCTAAGAAGTTCGAACCCAGGGGCGTGTGCGAAGATCTCCAACAGCTTCACCCCCTCCAAGCTCACAACATGATGCCCCGCTCGATGGCGAGGTAGAAGATAACACACATGAGTTTACCCAGGTTCGGGCCACTGCGAAGCGTAAAACCCTACTCCTGCTTTTGGTCAATTACCTCACGAGGAGGTTTGTGGATGAACTAGTACAGAGGTGAGTTGCCTCGCGAGTGCGTTTTGGGTGGTGTTCGATCCCTCCCTACAGAGCAGCCTAGCCTCTATTTATAGTGGCCCTGGTCCTCTCCCCTTATCGCAATGGCGGGAAGGGATCCCACAACGGCCAAATTTGAAAGGGGACAGGAGGTACACCCTATCCTGACAAAAGGTGGTCTTCGCCTGCAAAGTAGCCGGTGGTGATGCAGAGGTGGGCTCAGCGATGACGTCCGTCCTGCAGGGCTCGGGGTCTTGGTCTTGTTGCACCGGAAGGGAAACCTTTGGGGGATGCTTTGGGAACTTGCGCTCATCCTTGTCTCCTTTGCACCAAAGAAGAAACTGTCCCCTCTGGCGCGCTGGCGCCCGCCTGGCCTGGCTGGCATCACCCTCGACCTCCCGAGGCCGAGCATTGCGTAGAGATCTCCGCCGCTCGGGAGGAGGTCTAGGGAGGCCTATCCCCCGCGGGTCTTGGCGCTGTTTCCCTCGCGAGCTCAGGGTCTCGCGAGGGACCTGTGCCGAGTGAGGCCGCGCTGGGCCGTACTTGGTCGTCGAGGTGGGCCACGCCCCGGGCCGCAGGCAGGCAAGTCTGGGTACCCCCGTTCCCAAGACGCCGACAGTAGCCCCCGGGCCCAAGGCGCGCTCGAGCTAGCTTCTGGGCGAAGCCACGGAGGATGGCCCGAAGCACCGTGGGCCCCAACCGCCTGCGGGCCCAACTTGACGCGTGCTACACAACGACACGTGGGCGTCTCGGCTCCCTGAAGACGTCGGGAACCGCCCTGAGTCGAGCTGATGCGAAGCCTGCGCGCCTCCCCGGCCATCATTGCTCTTCCTTGAATGCGGTTGTCTCCTTGTGTCCTCTCACCCTCGGGCCACGTGGATGTGACCGGACGGGAGCAGATGAAGCGACATGAGGCAGGGTAGCACGCCGATCGAGTCTGGCACGCGTTGCTCGAGGAGTGCATGGCGTCTCCACTCCCCACGACGCCCCCTAGGCAACGGTTGCGCCTACAAACCCGCACCGCCCGGTCTTGCCATCTTGACGCGCCCTCTTGCTTTTCTTCCTTCCAAGTTATCTTCCTTGTCCTCCTCCTTCCCTTTGCTCCTTCATGGAGTCTGGTGGGGGTGCAGCGGGTGCGGGGAAGCACTCGGGGTCCCCCACTCCACCGTCGGCCCCCGGAGGCAGCGGTGGGGGACCCTCGAGGCCGGCTCAATCTTGCCGGTGCTGGGCAATCATCGATGAGTAAGTGTTCCGTCACCCGCCCCCTTCTCTTGCAATCGCATCCGTCGCGCCGGTCTTGACCGTTCCCTCCTCCCAGGGCACCCGCGCCCAAGAGGCGCAGGCTCAACGAGCTCCAGGAGGAGACGGACGCGCTGAGGGTCCAGCTGGCGGACGCCGAGGCCGCCCTCCGGGCCGCTCTGAGGGGTGAGGCGGAGGCCCAGGCGGAGCTGGCGTCCCTCCAGACCCAGATCAAGGGGGCCGCCGACGCCGTGCAGGCCGCCCGGGATGAGGCGGCCCACGCGAAGATGCTGGAGGCGCAGTGCGCCAAGCAGTATCTGGATATCACCCACCGCGCGGTTGGCGCGGTGAGCCGGTTCGTCGGGGAAGCCCTGCGCTGCCGTGCGCGCACGGCGACGGGGGCTACCTCAACTTCTTCGGCAAGGTGGTGGAGGCGCTGGAGACCGGTGTCTCCAAGGTGGACGAGGACAACGTGTCTAGCGCACGTGACCTCCTGGACCTTGCGCTGACGCGCGTCTTCTCCATCCTTCGCCGCCATGTCCCGGAGCTCGATCTTCCCCGCGTCATGGAGCCGGTGCCCGAGGAGCTCCAGAGGCCCCTTAGGGACGAGGTGCGCCCGCACGTGGAGTCCTTGGTGGAGCGGTTCAACCAAGAGCATCTCTCCGACGAGGGCGACGGCTCCGGCGCCGCGGCGGGCGACGGTCCGGATGCCGACAGCGGCTCCTCCTCCTAGGCTTCCCCTATTTTCTTTGCCGGGTTCCTGTCATGTCAAGCAACACTCGGCCCCTGAGGGTGTTAACTTTTGTGTTTTTACCTTCATCTTCCTCCTTCTTTTAAGCCATCGATTGTTCGTTTTGTGTGGCACGACTTTGCCTCTCCCGCGGGGCCTTGCGTTATTGCCGGTGCAGCCCGGCGCCCCTCGAGAGGTCCGCGAGGGTATCGCACTATGACCGGCGATGGCATCCTGCTGGGCCCTCGCGAGGCGGGCCCTCCTGAGTAGGAGCGTCCCATGTCTAAGGCCAGAATCTTAGTGACGTCGCCCAGATTGGCCGGATTCCTTCCCTCGCCTTGCCCTTCCTTGTTCCTGGGACCACAAGAATCCTGATGGGAATACGTAGCAGACCATAGCGCCTGCATTTTCATGTTAGCGCTAACACCTCTTGCCCGGCATTCGGGCTATCATCTGATCGGAAAGTTTTTGCTCTATTCGGTGGGTGTACTTAGCTCATCGGGTCGTGGTGAGCTCGAGCATCGTGAGGTGTAGCTGGGGCGTCCAAAGTGGTCGAAGATCCCACCAGGGAGGGCCTCTTCCTTGTGTGCGGGATGGTTCGGGAGCCCTTACGGCACTCTGCATCGGTGGGGCCCGATCCCGAGAAGACCTCAACGGCCGCTGGGGCGTCCGGATCACCAGGACGAGACCAAGGGGCGCGGAGCTACGTGATCGGTGCTTGCTTTGACTTGGGTGTTCAGAGAAAGTAAAACTTCAACAACGTGTTAGTGAAGCAACATATTGTATCTGAAGTGGAACTTTCTCTTTGATATATGGAGATGTGAGCATCAAGCAAAGATCTATCTAAAGATAAAGTATGCTCATTTCTCTACTATTTGGAATCCAACATGGTGTGCAACAATTTATTATTGATCATTCTTTTGGCAATATGAATGCCTATTGTAGTTCCTGCTTAGCTTGGGAAATCTAAACAAGAATGTTGCTCTTGCTACACTCCAAAGTACCGACCTTAAATATAATACACAAATTGAGGGTGCTGAACTTGGTAATTGATTCTTGGTTGATACAACCACTAAAACAAAACTATGGTCATATAGCTAGATGAACTATCACATGGCCTTCCAGCTTCGTATGTTGCTCTTTCTTTAAATTTTACTGCCCTGTTAACTTGATTTTATTTGATGGCACCTTAATTTTCTCATTTCTTTGTTGTTTTAGATTGCCAAGATAAATCGATGATGCCTGGCTTGGAAGTTGATTGCAAGATCAAGAAGGAGGCTACTACTAGATAGTTTTAGATTAGGTTTTAGAATGTCATTCAAGTCAATGTTTCAAACATTATGTTTTAGATGGCAGACAAGTTGATTGCAAGGTTGAGAATCAGGCGACTACTGAATAGTTTCACATACTGTAATCTTTGTATCATGTTCTTTGTAAATCAACTGAGCTGATTTAATATATGGAACCTTTCTAAATATTATGTTTGTGTCTCCTATGCACTATCAGCATTGACATAATAGTTTAGAATTTTGATATAAAAATACCATTAATTGTCCAAGCTATGCGACAATGCTTCTAGGAATTATAAGGATCTTTTTTTGGCCCAGCCACCAACGCATGCGAAGTGTTGTTAGGTTCTAGTTCTATACGTTGCTGCCTTACAACACATATTCATGCTCGTTACCAACGCATTTATATATGTTGTTGTAGACCTTTCCAATGCCACCAACGACAACGCATATAAATCTGTTGGTGTAGACGTTAGCAACGCTTATATGGACATACAACAACACATCGATGCGTTGCTGAAGGGGGGTTCTTGTTGTAGTGATTGCTCGGGAACCCCCGCCTTGACGCTCAAGCGGCGCTCTGCGTCGGCGGAGCCCAATCCCGCGCATACCTCGACCGCCGTTGGGGCGTCCGAATCACCAGGACGAGACCAAGGAGCGAGGGTCTACGTGACTAATGTGGCTCCTGAGGCGCGTTGCTCAGGAGTCCCCCTTGACGGTCGAGCGGCTCCCATACCTTTCCCCCGGTTGCTGCCCCGGGAGGAGCTTGAGCCTCCTGAGGTTCCGTGATGTCGCGCCGGATCGCGACCGGAGCCCCCGAGCGGGAGTCGACCATTAAAAGATGTGCGCTTCCGAGGGAACAGGTCCTTGCTGGCTGTGACACCCTGATTTTTGGCAACTTTTTCTTTTCAAAATCTTTAGGGATTTATTTGCAAACTTGGTTGATTTTCAAATCTTTTCAATTGATTTGGATCTGTGAATCTTTGAATCTTTTCCCAAGTAACCCAAAACCCTCATCATCTTGCCAAAACCTTTCTACATATCTCCTGGACCCATTTCCAATATTTAATCATTTCCAATAAACCCCTTTTCTTTATTTGGGAAATTATGTCATCACTATGGGTTGTGAAGCAACCTATAGTATGGGTGATCACTAAATTCCCAAACTTTTTCCACACCTTCTCATCATCATATAATTCCATAATCTCGAAAAATATTCCATTGCCCAATGCAAAATTTTGGCCAGAATATTTATTTCTTCTCTGGTCAGAATTGGTCATTTGTGAAGCAACCCCTATTTTCCTATCTCAGAAAATTCTCAATAAATCCCCCAAGCTCCTAGGGATCCTATCTAGCCCCAATATCCAAAAATATCATCTGGTCCAGTACAATTTTTCAGCAGAAAAACTCTGACAAGTTTCTGCCCATTTCAAACCTGTGTGAAGGAAGTGCTAGCTAGGGGTGCACATTTGCTCTCAAATTTTTAGGGCATGGGTGCACTACCAAATGACTCCCTTCCACCAATTTTCATCATCAGCAGATCATCTATGTGAGTGCCACAAGTTCATCTAGTTTCTGGTCCAGAATTGCAGTTTTCAAAGGAGCTATATTCAAATCTCCTTCAAACCTTCTCAAACCTTACCAGTCTGTAGTCCCTCCAACCTAGATGGCACTAGACATCTCCTCTGGCTCTATCTCTATCTCATTTCCCCTCCAGAGCCTCCTCAAGATTACTGGCAGAAGCTGTAGCTGAAGCTACACTTCACAGGAGGGTGAACCTAGTCGAGCCAGTGGCCCAGAGTGGCTAAGTGGACGAGGGTCGACGCTATGGACAAGGTGCGCCTGGCGTGTGTGTGCTCCTGCTGGCCGCACCCGTGGTGAGCAAGGCACTGGCATGCCAGTACGCGCGCTCTGCACGGCGCCAGAGTCGGATGAGCTCGCCCGAGCTGTCCCTCGCTGCCCCCCTTGTCCCTTGGTGCCGACATCGCTCCAGCCAGCCGCGTGGCGCCTCTCAAATCCTCCTGGTCGCCGGAGAAGGCCGCCGCCGCTCCCGGCCAAGCTTCGCCACGAGCGCAATAGTGAGCTTCTGCCACTGTGGTCGTCCGCAAGCCATTATTGGCTCCAGACCCGTCTCGTCGCTCCTCTGCCCTCCTCCATCATCTCACCCCACGCCGCGACAGCCAGCTCGCCGTCCTTGCTCCAGTGGCATGGCCGAGCCTCGCCGCTTCGGGAGAGGTCGCTCACCTTCGCCTCTGGCCTATTAAACGCCCTGCCCAGCACCTCCTAGCTCCTCACCCCTCCTCGCCATCTCTGAATCGCCCCTCGAGCACCCCAGCAAGAGCCGGGAGCTTGTCTCCCTCGACTCCGGCGAAGGCTCCGCCGCCTGAATCTTCTCTGTCGCCAGCCACCTCCAGATCCTTTCTGGCCCTCCTGAGCCCGCCACCGAGATCAGTAGGTCTCCCTGGTCCTCCTCGACCCTTTGCCCAGCTCAATCCCCGTCGGAATCTCCATCGCCGGCGACCACAGTGAGCTCCACCCGCCGGAGAAGAAGGGGGCGACGCCATCCGTCCACCTCCGGAGGAGCTGCGGGTACGTACGTGATCGCCGACGAGCGCCCGTTCCATCTCCGCAATCGCCGGACCTCGCCACCGTCTCTATCGCCGGCGGGCGTCGCCGGTGAGCCGCCCCGCCTCTATCTCCTTCCTTCCCCTCTGTTTAAACCAGGCAGGACCCACCTGTCAGCGGCCCACGCTCGCGGCCGAAGCGGTATGAGTGGAGGCGTAGTCAGAGAATACGCCTTCGACATGGCCGCTGGTGGTTTTCTGGTTTTTCTGATTTTCATGTATTTCATTCCAGATTTTTACCAAACTTTGACCTTGAATAACTTTTAATCTACAAACCCAATTCAGTTGATTCTTTTTGCATTGTGTTGGTACTGAGCCCTTTTATTTTCTGACAGATTTTGGTATTTTTCCAATACTCACAGAATTTTTGGTGAACAGAAATGCATTATGTGACATTTTCCTTTGCATTTTAAAAATATTTTCAGAAGGAGATTGTGGTACATTTGAGGACCAAGAGTGTTTGAACAACCCAACAGAGCAAGGCAAGCCATGATACCCATTTCATGAAGCATTCCAATAGCATTGCATGTTTTAATATATTATGCTTATTTATTTGCTTTAAGATAATTCATAGAATAATTCAAGTAGATAATGGCATATTTTGATAACCACTATTTTGCTAAGTAACTTAGTGGTTGATCTTGAGTCACCTGTCCGGGCTTAACCATGCAACCACATTTGCCGGTATGGGACGACCTTGACTGGGCCTGACTGCGTGATCTTTCACTGGTACCTCCAAAGAGGGAGGGTTATGCGCGCGTGCTACCCTGATCAGGTAGGCGGCGATAACCCTGTGAGCTCAGTTGAGTATTGTGCCGGCGTCCCCGTTTGGGACAGTTTAGTTTGGCCATGACGGTGGTAGGTGTCATGAGGACACATGTGTCATGAGGACACAGGGGCCACCCAGGGCAGGCCTCCGGGGGAGGATGAATGCCGGTGGTATGATGAGAGAGTCACGGGTCAGGCAGGTTTCGTTGAAGCAACGCTGGTCCACCCGAAGGGGATCGCGAGGCCAGGTGTTTCATGATGTGGGTAAAGTGCGCAACCTCTGCAGAGTGTGAATATCTATTCGAATAGCCGTGTCCACGGTATTGGACAGCCCGTCCAGACCTCAGTAGATGGTCAACCGTATCAATGATAGTAATGATGGAAGAACTCTTCGTATGATCGGAAGTACTCGATGGCTTATGAGTATTCCGAGGGTTGTGGGACAACCCGAATGAGAGTAAGTTAATGACCGGTACAGTAAGTGAATTGCTTAAGTATTTAACATGTTGATTGCCATGCTATTGTTTGCTGCATTACTTGGTTGTCGTGAGTTTGCGAGTATATTCAAAGTACTCACCTGGCGTATCATGCCAGATGCAGGAGAAGCCGAGGACGGAGGTCCTGATGGTTCGTGCTATGCTAACTAGGATGTGTCCACAGTAGTGTCCCTGTGGATGGAGTTGCCGCTATATTCCGCTATGCTGTAGAAGTACCTAGTAGTTCCGAGGCCAGCTATGTTGCATAAATAATGTAGATACTGTCATAGCACCGAGGGTGCCTTGGGCCTCGCTAGCATTGTAAAATATGAGCTTGTACCCTATATCTATCAATAAAGTTAGTTCAATTCTGTTCGAAGTTGTTGTGTGTTTCCAGAGGACATGATCTCTGGGCTGGAAACACTGGTAATCCGGTTCTCTGAGCCGGGGTGCCACACCGGCCTGCTCTGAGGGGCCATGAGCGGAGGCCAAAGTGCGTGGGCCTCGGGAAGATGCCAATTCAAAGAAAAGAGACTCCAAGGCCAAAAAAATAATTGCGAAGAGAGAAAAATTCCCGCCCCTTTTCAAAATAGAGTTATGAAATCTTCAAATTTCATTTCAAAGAGTGGCAATATGAACACAAAAAGAAGCAAGCAACAGCCGCGTCCGGCACCTAGGCTAGTCTTTCCTTCCTTCGTCTTCCCCCAGCGCGGAGCGTAGGGCATCCACGTTGCGTGGGCATAGCCATTGGAGGGCAGTTTCGTCCGCCAGCGCGGAGCATGGGGCTTCCACTTGGGCATGGGATGGAACCCCTCCAAGTCCTCGGGGGGCTCCAGGCGTATACAGCCCACTCATTATTACGTGAGAGTGTCATGGGTTGAGCCTGGGGGTGAGCTGAGAGCTCCATGCCTCCTTGACATGGAGACCACTTCCAGCCCCCAAGCATGATGCTGCGACGTGGGTTCGGCCCTGGACGGGCCCTCGAGTGCGGGGCGAGCTTCCCACGCTCTTCGCAGGGTGGGCCTGCCCCGGAACTGGGCCTCGGGTCCTCCAAAGCCCGAGGACGGATGTCGTCGTTGTAGTGGCGCCGCTGCCCCCTGCGCTGCGGGCAGGGCTCGGCGCAGGGGACCTCCGTCACGCGCGAGGCCGGCGCCCAAGGCGGTGCCCCAGCGCGCCTCGCTGGGGTGCCCGGGAGCCCCGCACGGGCACCCAATCGCCCGTCCCCGGGTGGACCGAGCCGGGCCCGGAGACATGGGTGAGTACGTGATCTCCTGCCACTGGTTGAGCGAGGCCTGGCCTGGAGACATGGGCGTGTGTTCCACCCTCCGTCTCTGGGTAGGCGATGCCCGCCCTGGAGACATGGGCGTATGTTCCACCCTCCGTCTCCAGGCTTAGGGCACCTGTCTTGAGGACATGGGCATGTGTTCCACCCTCTGTCTCCAGGTTGAGAGCACCTGTCCTGAGGACATGGGCGTGTGTTCCACCCTCCGTCTCCAGGTTGAAAGCACCTGGCCCGAGGACAAGGGCCTGTGTTTCACCCTCCGTCTCCAGGCTAGAGTCGCCCTGACTAGGGACATGGGCATGTGTTCCACCCTCTGTCTCCAGGAAGGCGACCCCTGGTCCGCGGACCCAGGCGCTTGCCAAGGGTAGCTCCCCACCAGCGGGCGTGCCTCACGAGGCTGCCAGTGCCAGGCATCCTCATGAGACCGGCCCCGCCAGCAGCCCTCGCGAAGCTATTCATACCAGCCCCGACGAGAGCCGCTCGCGAGGTTGCATATGCTCCTCCTATTGTCGTGGTGGTCGGCGTTGCTCCCATCATGGTCCGGGCGCTCGTCAACATTGTCGTTGTAGAGTTGTGCGAGCCCCCGGGTGCTGGTGTAGACAAGTCACCGGGCGTCATCTCCCCTGACGCGCCGGGTGCGCTGGGAGGCGCATTGCATCGGCCCCCATCTGCGCCAGGGGCTAACTCCTGCGTGCCCGATGAGCCGGGCCGCGATCCCAGCGGGTGCGGGTTACGACACGTTTCTCCCGCGTGTCCTTAGCGTCTCGGCGGTCGGTTGATTGACCTCATGGACGCGAGCCCCCTGGCCCGTCCCATAAGGAAACGCCTGGGCCCCGTCGATCGTGGTGGCGCGCCTGGCTGCGCGACATATCCAGCCGTCGTAGCGCCCGCGAGCAACATGGAAAAGCCGCAGCTCACGGGCCACGAGGAGTGCGATTCGCCAGCGTGGCAGGTCGAGGCGAGCCCGGGGGGATGACGCCGCGGCGCGCACTCCGGTAAGGGTTGGGGCGACGAGAGCGCGCTGCGCGGTTGATGAGGGCAACAACCCCCAGTGCCTGTCCAAGGCCGGGCTGGAGGCGGCGTCCTCCGATAGAGGAGCAAGGCGGCGCGGGACGCCGAGGTCTGCAGGCGTCGCCCGAGCAACGCGAGCAGCCCGTCGTTCGGCACGGGCTCGGCGTCCCTTGCCCATGGAAGCGGTGAGCGGAGGCGAGGCAAAGCTTGAGTGAGGATCCCGACACGCCCCCTACCTGGCGCGCCAAATGTCGGATTTCGGGCTCCGCAAAACCCTAATAAGTTCGAACCGAGGGGCTTGTGCGAAGATCTCCAACAGCTTCACCACCTCCAAGCTCACAACACGATGCCCCGCTTGATGGCGAGGAAGAAGATAACACACGAGAGTTTACCCAGGTTCGGGCCGCTGCGAAGCGTAAAACCCTACTCCTACTTTTGGTGGATTACCTCACGAGGAGGTTTGTAGATGAACTAGTACACTGGTGAGTTGCCTCGCGAGTGCGTTTTGGGTGGTGTTCGATCCCCCCCTACAGAGTAGCCTAGCCTCTATTTATAGCGGCCCGGGTCCTCTCCCCTTATCGCAATGGCGGGAAGGGATCCCACAACGGCCAAACTTGAAAGGGGACAGGAGGTACACCCTATCCTGACGAAAGGTGGTCTTCGCCTGCAAAGTAGCCGGTGGTGATGCAGAGGTGGGCTCGGCGATGACGGCCGTCCTGCGGGGCTCGGGGTCTTGGTCTTGTTGCACCGGAAGGGAAACCTTTGGGGGATACTTTGGGAACCTGCGCTCGTCCTTGTCTCCTTTGCACCAAAGAAGAAACTGTCCCCTCTGGTGCGCTGGCGCCCGCCTGGCCTAGCGGGCGTCACCCTCGAGCTCCCGAGGCCGAGCATTGCATAGAGATCTCCGCCGCTCGGGAGGAGACCTGGGGAGGCCTATCCCCCACGGGTCTTGGCGCTGTTTCCCTGGCGAGCTCGGGGTCTCGCCAGGGCCATGTGCTGAGTGAGGCCGCGTTGGGCCGTACTTGGTCGTCGAGGTGGGCCACGCCCCGGGCCGCGAGCAGGCAAATCTCGGTACCCCCGTTCCCAGGACGCCGACTGTCATCTTCCCCAAGAAATATCAAGCGGGAAGGGTTGCCACAAGTGCTAGTTTAAAGGGGGACAAGACCGCAGACTATCCTGACAAAAGTGGTCTTCGCCTGCCAAAGACTCCCTTTGTGACGCACGGGTGGGCTCGGGGATGACCTCCGTACTGGCGAGCCCCCAACCTTGGCCTTTATACACCAAACGGGAAACCTTTGGGGTGTTGCTTTTGGACCCAGCGCGCTAGCCCCGCTCCCTTAGCACCAAAGGGGAACACCTCCCCGTCCGAGCCTGCTGGCACGCCTTCTGGCGCCGTCTGACGCGGCGCGCATTGATACATCAATTTTTCATTGTTCCATGCTGATATATTATCATTCTAGGATACTTTTTGGGTCTTTATTTACCAATTTATAATATTTTTGAGCAATAACCTATTGACCCAGTGCCCAGTGCAAGTTGCAATTTTCTGCCTGTTTTTCACTTTTCAGGTTACAGTACCAAATGATGTCCAATTGCCACGAAACTTTTTGATGATTTTCTCTGGACCACATGAAGACCTGGAAGCTTCGGAAGGAGGCCGGGAGCCGCACGAGGGCCCCACAAGCCAACAGGGCGCGCCCTCGGGGGGGGGGGGGGGGCTGATGGCTTGTGCCTCCCTCGGGCGTCTCCCGACGCCCCTTGATAACCCACAAGTATAGGGGATCGCAACAGTTTTCAAGGGTAGTGTGACGCCCCCGATTTCGACCGTACGCTAAACATACACGCAATGCGTACGACCAAGATTAGAAACTCACTAATCGATATCACAACACAACACTAGACACAAATTAAAGTCTTACAGCTTCATATTACAAGCCAGGGGCCTCGAGGGCTCGAATACAAAGCTCGACAAGCACGAGTCAGCAGAAGCAATTAATATCTGAGTACAAACATAAGTTAAACAAGTTTTGCCTTAAGAAGGCTAGCACAAACATAAGCAGCAGATCGAAAGAGGCGAGGCCTCCTGCCTGGGAGCCAACCTAACTACTCCTGAGCGTCGGCACTCTCAACTTAGTAGCAAGCTCCAGCGGTGGTGTAGTAGTCGTCTCCGGCATACTCCATCTCCTGGCCTCCGTCATCTGAACGCGGTAATCGTATCGAGGGGGAAGGAGAATGCAAAGCAGTGGTGAGGACTCATCCAAAGTACTCGCAAGACTGACATCAGAACTATGCTAAGTATCAATCAGTATCAAGGAATGGGGTTATATTTGGACTGACTGCAGAAAGCAAGAATGAGGGGAAGGCCTAGTCCTATCGAAGACTAGCATCTTCAGCATCTTGCAGCATTAGAAGAGAGTAGACTGGTATCTAATATATAGCAATATTATTGTAGCAAATTTTATTAATTAACCACGCCCAGAGATCCTTCCTCGACTCCCTGCGAGGAAGCAATCCCGAAGCCAACATTCATTTCAATTTAAAGTCACAATTTTAGTTGTAGAAGGTCAAGGTACAACTCCAAGTCGTCCTGTTACCGTGGACACGACTATTCGAATAGATGAATTCATCCCTGCAGGGGTGCACCGCATTTCCAACACGCTTGCTCACCTCCAGCCGAACACACTTTCCTAGTTCAAGCCCGGTCTCAGGATAGCAACACGTCGTCGCCCCACCTAGGCTCAACACAGAGGCCAGCCCGCCGGTCTAAATCCTAAGCACACAGGGGTCGTGCATGGGCCCACTTGCCCTACGCGCTCCTGCACGATGCGAACGCGGCCGAGGTCTGCCCTAGTATATTCTAGTCCAAGAGCTGCACCATTCAGGCCAATCGGGCGCGCGCCGCTCCATTGCTGACGTCCGAAGAGCTTTGGCTGATACAACGACGCTGAGTACCCATAACTTCGCCCACGTGAAGGTTTGGTGCGCAATAAGGTCAACGACCAACTCAGATCAAATACCCAACCCATTAGCATTTTAATAATGCGGGGCAAGCGCGACCCATGAAGTGCGGTCCCGTCGCCCCGTCTCGAGGATGTGTGGCAAGGGCCTCTCCTACCCGTCCACGTCTCATCAACATCAAACTGTGGGTACCCCTCAGGGCCGACCCATCACCAACATGTTTCTGTAGCCAGGTCATAGTAACTGTGTGTATAAAACATCAAGACGGAACCTGAGGAATCACCCTCAAGGGGCCCCGCTCGATGAAACCGTCAATGTGGAGTTAGAGGAATCACCCTCGAGGGTCCCCCACTTGAGGGGTTGCACGACAGAGTCATCGTCGGGAGTGGTGAAGGAGGAGTCACCCTCGATAACCACGACCGACTAGCTGCACTACAGAGCTAGCATCATGAGTACTTCACGAGGTGTCACCCTCGGTACTTGATAGTAGTTCTGCAGAGTCGTACAACTAAGGGGTGTGCGGTGATGTGAGGGGCCCGGTTCGCCGGTCGGTTGACCGAGTCTTCGAGTCGTCAAGTCGTCGATGAAGAAGCAGGGGCAACTGGGACTAAGGGGGTCACAGGGGATTCATTGATCAACCTATACTAAGCAGTTGATATTATTGCAGGTATAGTAGCAGTTCATCAAAAACAGGCTATGCATCACAATAGGAGCTAACTAATACAGTAGCAAAAATCTAATGCAAGTTGAGAGGGAAAGAAATGGGCGATATCGGAATGCTCAAGGGGGGTTGCTTGCCTTGCTGCTCTGCGGCAAAAGGCTGATCGTCAACGGTGTAGTCGTACCCGGCAGCACCGTCAGTCTCGGGGTCTACCGGAGAGAAGAGGGGGGAAGAAACAATAAATATAAAGCACAAATGCAACACGATGCATGACATGGCAATATGCATGGCTAGGCATGCACTAACGTAGTATTACACGTCGCAGACGGGTCGGAATAATATCTGACGATATTTTCCGGGTCTCGGGCTACTACCGGACAGACGAAAACGATGGAAAAATTCCACGTTCGCTATGCTTGGAGCACGTGACAGACTAACGGACTGAGTATTCGGATTCGTGAGATTTTTCTGAACAACTTTCATGTATAAAGTATTTTCATCCGAGTTACGGTTTATTTTATATTAATTTTTAAAGTTGTATTAATATTCCTTCTGGGCCACACGCACACACGCACGCATGGCCGAAGGGAGGGGTCTCGGGCACGCCGGGGGAGGGACTCGCCGGCAGTGGCAATGTCCGGCGACGGCGAGCGGCGTCATTGCCGGCTAGGGGGGGTGGAACGGGGCCGGCGCGGGGCCGCGCGGCGAGCAGGTATAGCGGGGGGGCGCGGCGGCTATGGGAGCGCGTGGGCGCCGGCGCGCTATGGCGTGCACGCGCGGGGCCGCAGCACGGACGCAGCGAGCGCGACATGGCACAGGTGGGGGCGGCGACGGCGCGGCAAGCGGGCACGGTCGGGAGTCGGGTGCGGGGCCACGACGGCGCAGTGCGGCAACGGCGGGCGCGCGGGCTGCTGTGGCCAGCTGCAGCGGCGAGCAGCGGGGGTGGCTCGCACGGGCGGGGGGGAGGGAGGAAGGGGGGGCTCACATCGGCTAGTAGAGGAGGGGCAGCGGGCGCGGGGAAGTGCGGCGGGGTCCGGCGGCGGCGGTGGAGCGGAGGGGCGCCGGCGAGGCGCGGGTCGGCGAGGCTCGGGGAGGCCGACGGTGGGGAAGAGGACCGACGATGAAGGGGGCGGCGGCCGGCGACGGTGGCGCGTCGACGGCGGGACGACGGGGCGCCGGCGCGACGGGCTCTCCCCCGATCCGATCTGGATCGGGGAGGGGAGGAGAGAGAGCGAGGTGGGTGGAGTGAGCGACGGGGGTGTCGGTGGGGTTCGTGGGGGGGGGGTTATCCCCAGGGTGTGGGCTGGCCGGTTGGCCAGTTGGGCCGGCCCGCTGGGGGAGAGGTGGGCCGGTTGGGGCCGGTCCAGTGGGGGAGGGGGGTTTCTCTTTTTCTTTTATTCTTTTAGTTTTTTTTCTTTTATCAGTTTTCTGTTTTAGTTTTATTTTATTTTTGTGAATTTAAATACCCCCAATAATGTTGATTTATTAAACACAATTACCTATGTAATATTTGACACACTTCGAACATTTTAGTTTTGATATTTGAAAACTTTTATCGTCCCACTTTGTTTTGAATTTCGAATTCGCATGGGATTGAATCATTGCGAGATTAACAACAGTAATCGTGGTGACGTGGCATCATCAGCGTGGGGTTACTGTAGCTTAATTACAGAGATTACTGTAGCACAAATCTAGGGCATCACAATTCTCCCCTACTAAAAAGGATTCTCGTCCCGAGAATTAAGAAGTAGAAGGAAAGAGCCTGGGGTATTCTGCACAAAGATGATCTTCGCGTTCCCAAGTGGCTTTATCTTCAGAATGATTTGCCCACTGCACCTTGAAGAACTTGGTAACCTTTTGACGAGTCCGACGTTCAGTTTCACCAAGAATGCGGACCGGTTGCTCTTTGTAAGAAAGGTCTTGTTGCTGTTCAAGCATATCATGATCCACTGCTCGGATAGGATCCTTGAAGCAACGACGAAGTTGTGACACATGGAACACATCGTGAACCTGAGAAAGGCTTGGCGGTAGTTCCAGTTGATATGCCACTTTACCACGCCTTTCGAGAACAGTGAAAGGACCAATATATCGCGGAGCCAGCTTGCCCTTGATCCCAAAACGGTGTGCACCTCTCATTGGTGTGACTCGAAGATAATCCTTCTCGCCAGGTTGATAGACCATATCCTTGTGATGACGGTCATACTGACTCTTCTGACGAGACTGAGCAGCCTTCAGATTTGCATGAATAATGCGGACTTGATCTTCGGCATGTTGGATAATATCCGGACCGATAAGTGTACGTTCCCCAGTTTCTGACCAATTCAGAGGAGTTCGACACTTACGTCCATATAACACTTCAAAAGGAACCATCTTCAGACTAGCTTGATAGCTATTATTGTAGGAGAACTCAGCATACGGGAGAGATTCCTCCCATTTCTTGCCGAAAGAAATGACACAAGCTCGAAGCATGTCTTCGAGAATCTGGTTGACTCTTTCAACTTGTCCCTGAGATTGAGGGTGAAAGGCGGTGTTGAAGGACAAATGAGTTCCCATAGCTTCCTGGAAACTTGCCTAGAATCTTGAAGTGAATAAGCTGCCACGGTCTGAACTAATCACCAATGGAATACCGTGGAGTGAAACAACTCTGGACATATATAGATCTGCCAGTGGACTAGCAGTAATTGTTTCCTTGATAGCCAGAAAATGTGCAACTTTGGACAGTCGGTCAATGACGACAAGAATAACATCATTACCTTTCTGCGATCTGGGAAAACCAGTGACGAAGTCCATTTCAACATTGTCCCATTTCCATTCAGGAACCGTAATAGGTTGCAGAGTTCCAGCAGGCTTTTGATGTTCTGCTTTGATCCGACGGCAAATGTCACATTCTGAAACATAGCGTGCAATGTCTTGTTTCATGTTTGGCCACCAAAATCTTTGACGGATGTCTTGGTACATCTTGGTACTACCCGGATGAATAGAAAGAGGTGTATCATGAGCTTCCTTCATCACTTTCTCAGTTACATTCAGGTTTTCCTTCGTAGTGGGAACGAATAAACGATCCTTGAAGTACACGGCGCCATCATCAGCCACGGTGAAGAATGAGGGTTTACCTTCCGCTAGATAGCGTTTAATCTTTTCGACTTCACGACAATAGCGTTGCATAGTTTTGATGCTGCCCACGAGATTTGGGTCAACAACCCGGTTACTCAAAGAACCCTGGTTAACAACACGAAGGTTCATCTTGCGAAATTCTGATGGAGGGGGAACGAGATAACCCTGAGGATCAATATGGAGGTTCAGGTTGCGGAATTCGTTTTGAAGAAGGGGGTGAACCTTATGAACCTGGAGGTGATTGCAATAAGACTTGCGGCTCAAGGCACCAGCCATTACATTAGCCTTTCCTGGGGTATAAGAAATACCCACATTGTAATCTGCTATGCGCTCCATCCATCTCTGTTGACGGAGGTTCAGATCTGGGTGAGTAAACAGGTACTTCAGACTTTGGTGATCGGTGTAGATCTCACAACGATAACCAACAAGGTATTGCCGCCACTCTTTCAGTGCATGAATTACCGCAACAAGTTCAAGGTCATGAGCTGGGTAGTTCTCTTCATGAGGACGCAATTGACGAGATGCATAAGCAACCACTCTGCGTTCTTGCATTAGGACACATCCCATTCCCTGACGTGATGCGTCACAATAAACGACGAAGTCCTTACGAGTATCCGGAGGAGCAAGCACTGGAGCAGATGTCAGCTTGTCCTTAAGTGCCTGAAAGCTCTCCTGACATTTTTTGTCCACTCATATTTAACACCTTTGTGAAGCAAATTGGTTAAGGTCTTTGCAATCTTGGAGAAATTCTCGACGAATCGACGGCAATAGCTGGCGAGTCCGAGAAAACTTCGGACTTGCTTGACATTCTTCGGGGGAGTCCAGTCAAGAATAGCCTGAACTCGTTCAGGGTTGGCCGCAATACCATCCTTGGAGATCACATAACCAAGGTAGGTTACTTCGTCCATCCAGAACTCACACTTTGAATACTTTGCATAAAGTTGATGCTCTCGAAGCCTCTCCAGTATAAGATGAAGATGTTCAGCATGCTCTTCTTTATTCTTGGAGTAAACCAGGATATAATCCAGATAAACCACGACGAATTTATCGAGGTAATCCATGAATATATAGTTCATCAGGCGAGAGAAGGTTGCTGGAGCATTGGTTAAGCCGAAGGACATGACGGTGTACTCGTATGAACCATAGCGAGTAACAAATGCAGTCTTGGGAATATCCTCTTCACGAACCCGGATCTGATGGTAATCCAACCTCAAGTCGAGTTTTGAAAACACTGAAGAACCAGCAAGTTGATCATACAGATCGTTGATCCCAGGAAGCGGATATTTGTTTTGAATCGTTGCTTGGTTGATGGGACGGTCATCTTGAACCAATCGATTCGTACCATCTTTCTTCTTGACAAAGAGAGAAGGTGCTCCCCAAGCAGAGGAACTTGGACGAATGAAACCTCGATGAAGCGAATCATCGATTTCTTGTTTCAGTTCAAGGAGTTCATGTGGTGGCATCTTATACGGACGCTTGGCTATAGGAGTGGTACCAGGTACCAAGTCGATGACAAACTCGATAGCTCTAGCAGGGGGAATCCCTGGAAGTTCTTCCGGAAAAACATCTTGGAAATCCCGGACAACTGGAATGTTTTCAATCCCTTCAAGAGATGACTCGTTTAATGCATTCAAGGCATATAGTCGGGCTTTAGCATCTAACAGCTTGGAATGACATGATCGAGTACAACTTATAATCAAAGAAGATTACTAAGAGTTGTCGAATCGCAATTTGTACTCGATTCAGATATCAGTGTCCTTGATTGTCCAACAACTCAGGACACGAGGGAACTGGAATCAGTGAAATATCATAGTTGATGAGGAGCTCATAAGAAGTTATAAGGCTCCGTGATATTTATTAAGATACCAGGGATAATACTCGCAGGTAGATCAGAATAGATGTTAGACTAGCGTATTGATCTGTGGAAAACAAGCGCTTTAGCTTGTCTGAGAATGAAATCAAAGTAGAACAGCATGGTCGGAACCACAATTGCAAAGGACAAGATCACAGATACCGATCAATTATACCAAGAGAAATTTATTGTTACGAGAAGCTTCTATGATAAGATCAACATTGCTTCCATGGGCATGAACACAAAGTTCAAGGTCGACTCCCACTTCATTAATGCATCACCTTCCATTTACTCCTCGCCTTTTAGAAAGTTGTAGTTTTGAAAGTTTAACTGGCAAAACACCAGGAGAGTAAGACTCGTGAAAACTGTCGGGTTCACACGAATTAAGGAAGGCATAGGTCCAACCCATCGGGGCTTCTTAGGAACATATATCACAAGGTTCAAGAGTAATTAACACATGCTTGCAAACAGAGCATGGCTGACGAAAGCATAGGATACAACTTATCAGAGGGAGAAGACACAGTTTACCAATGGCATCATGTATCACGGGAAGAACATCACAAGAATTTTGAATGTGGAGGATGCTTTCGGATAATAACCCAACACTGGGTCTGGCGGTCCACCAAGGACCTAATGTGAGTATCGGTACCCAATCAGAGGGAGAAAGAATGCAAGGCATCAGATCATAGAACATCCAACAATTTGATGCTCAAATAACCAAAGGAGTTAAGATTTCCAAATTGGTGTATCGAAAACAGATGTTCCGATCAAATACAAGTAAGATGAAAAGACTTAGATGGGCAATAAATCAAGGTTGATTTGTCGGGAACCAACTCATGTTTGGAAAGACGTCTGAGCCGGACGGATAATGTATGATAACAACTAATGGCTGCGTGCATTCACACACAGGTTGAATCAATAAAATCAAATGAACCACAAAGGATTTACTTAATATTGCCAGACATATGGAATTAACCATAATGCAAGCAGATGAGAAAGGTCAAGAGCAAAAGGCTACTGAGGATTACGGAAGATCGAATAGCATTTCAAAGAATTCTGAGAAACACATGATCAACCGAGGAAGAACGAATCTCTGGTAAGATAATTCGATGTACCTTGTAATAATGAGAGCAACTGGATACGAAAGTATGAGCGACAATTGCATGTAGTCATCCATAGGGGTTGACGGTGGAAGGGAATCGCAAAAGCGATGAGCACAAGTTCTCGGGAGAACATCGGAGAGTATCTTCGAAGTCTTCTGATGAATCGAGCCATCGTCTGAAATGAGGGGCTCTCCGGAAGGAGTAGTTACGAGAACCTAGAGTTAGAGTTAATAAAATCTTTAACCCGAAAGAGAAGAGAGACTAGAACCCAGAGTATAGACGAGGAATAAAAGATCCTAATACAACCCGATTGAGATGTGGGCCCGTAAGCCACACAACTATGTTAGTAAAAGTTTTTCAATGACTAGACTCAACTTCGGCCAAGGAGTTGGAAAGGGGGCTACCTACAGGCCGTCGGCTCTGATACCAACTTGTGACGCCCCCGATTTCGACCGTACGCTAAACATACACGCAATGCATACGACCAAGATTAGGGACTCACTAATCGATATCACAACACAACACTAGACACAAATTAAAGTCTTACAGCTTCATATTACAAGCCAGGGGTGTCGAGGGCTCGAATACAAAGCTCGACAAGCATGAGTCAGCGGAAGCAATTAATATCTGAGTACAGACATAAGTTAAACATGTTTTGCCTTAAGAAGGCTAGCACAAACATAAGCAGCGGATCGAAAGAGGCGAGGCCTCCTGCCTGGGAGCCAACCTAACTACTCCTGAGCGTCGGCACTCTCCACGTAGTAGCAAGCTCCAGCGGTGGTGTAGTAGTCGTCTCCGGCATACTCCATCTCCTGGGCTCCGTCATCTAAACGCGGTAATCGTATCGAGGGGGAAGGAGAATGCAAAGCAGCGGTGAGTACTCATCCAAAGTACTCGCAAGACTGACATCAGAACAATGCTAAGTATGCATCAGTATCAAGGAATGGGGTTATATCTGGACTGACTGCAGAAATCAAGAATGAGGGAAAGGCCTAGTCCTGTCGAAGACTAGCATCTTCAGCATCTTGCAGCATTAGAAGAGAGTAGACTGGTATCTCATATATAGCAATATTATTGTAGCAAATTTTATTAAGTAACCACGCCCAGAGATCCTTCCTCGACTCCCTGCGAGGAAGCAATCCCGGAGCCAACATTCATTTCAATTTAAAGTCACAATTTTAGTTGTAGAAGGTCAAGGTACAACTCCAAGTCGTCTTGTTACCGTGGACACGGCTATTCGAATAGATGAATTCATCCCTGCAGGGGTGCACCACATTTCCAACACGCTTGCTCACCTCCGGACGGACACACTTTCCTGGGTCATGCCCGGCCCCGGATAGTACCACGTCGTCGCCCCACCTAGGCTCAACATAGAGGCCAGCCCGCCGGTCTAAATCCTCAGTACACAGGGGTCGTGGGCCCACTTGCCCTACGCGCTCCTGCACGATGCGAGAGCGGCCGAGGTCAGCCCTAGTACACTCTAGTCCAAGTGCTGCACCATACAGGCCACTCGGGCGCGCGCCGCTCCATTGCTGACGTCCGAAGAGCTTCGGCTGATACAACGATGCTGAGTACCCATAACTTCTCCCACGTGAAGGTTTGGTGCGCAATAAGGTCAACGACCAACTCAGATCAAATACCCAACCCATTAGCATTTTATTAATGCGGGGCAAGCGCGACCCATGAAGTGCGGTCCCGTCGCCCCGTCTCGAGGAAGTGTGGCAAGGGCCTCTCCTGCCCGTCCACGTCTCATCAACATCAAACTGTGGGTACCCCTCAGGGCCGACCCATCACCAACATGTTTCTGTAGCCAGGTCATAGTAACTGTGTGTATAAAACATCAAGACGGAACCTGAGGAATCACCCTCAAGGGGCCCCGCTCGATGAAACCGTCAATGTGGAGTTAGAGGAATCACCCTCGAGGGTCCCCCACTTGAGGGGTTGCACGACAGAGTCATCGTCGGGAGTGGTGAAGGAGGAGTCACCCTCGATAACCACGACCGACTAGCTGCACTACAGAGCTAGCATCATGAGTACTTCACGAGGTGTCACCCTCGGTACTTGATAGTAGTTCTGCAGAGTCGTACAACTAAGGGGTGTGCGGTGATGTGAGGGGCCCGGTTCGCCGGTCGGTTGACCGAGTCTTCGAGTCGTCAAGTCGTCGATGAAGAAGCAGGGGCAACTGGGACTAAGGGGGTCACAGGGGATTCATTGATCAACCTATACTAAGCAGTTGATATTATTGCAGGTATAGTAGCAGTTCATCAAAAACAGGCTATGCATCACAATAGGAGCTAACTAATACAGTAGCAAAAATCTAATGCAAGTTGAGAGGGAAAGAAATGGGCGATATCGGAATGCTCAAGGGGGGTTGCTTGCCTTGCTGCTCTGCGGCAAAAGGCTGATCGTCAACGGTGTAGTCGTACCCGGCAGCACCGTCAGTCTCGGGGTCTACCGGAGTGAAGAGGGGGGAAGAAACAATAAATATAAAGCACAAATGCAACACGATGCATGACATGGCAATATGCAGGGCTAGGCATGCACTAACGCAGTATTACACGTCGTAGACGGGTCGGAATAATATCTGACGATATTTTTCGGGTCTCGGGCAACTACCGGACAGACGAAAACGATGGAAAATTTCCATGTTCGCTATGCTAGGAGCACGTGACAGACTAACGGACTACGTATTCGGATTCGTGAGATTTTTCTGAACAACTTTCATGTATAAAGTATTTTCATCCAAGTTACGGTTTATTTTATTTTAATTTTTAAAGTTTTATTAATATACAGAAATTAAAATAGATTATTTTAATTCAATAATGTAATTATGACATCAGCATGATGTCATGCTGACATCAGCAGTCAACAGGGTTTGATTGGTCAAACTGACCAGTGGGCCCCACATGTCATACTCACAGTTTTAATTAAGGTTTAAATAATATTAATCAGATTTAATTAAGGGGGTGGGACCCACCTGTCATACACTGATTAATCTAATTAATTAACAGGATTAATTAAACAGGTTAATTAATTTAACAGAGTGGTTAATTAATTTAATTAATCTTAATTAAACTAATTAATATAATTAGCTTTAATTAACTTAACTAATTAAATAACAGAATTATTAATTAATTAATTAATACATTTTTTTATTATTATTTTATTATTTTATTATTTTTACATTTTCGTTTTGTTAACAGGGGCTGGGCCCTGTCTGTCGGTGGCCCATCTGGGCCACACGCACACACGCACGCATGGCCGAAGGGAGGGGGCTCGGGCGCGCCGGGGGAGGGACTCGCCGGCGGTGCCGATGTCCGGCGACGGCGAGCGGCGGCACTGCCGGCTAGGGGGTGTGGAACGGGACCGGCGCTGGGCCGCGCGGCGAGCGGGCATAGCAGGGGGGGGGGGGCGCGGCGGCTACAGGAGCGCGTGGGCGCCGCCGCGCTAGGGTTTGCAAGCGCGGGGCCGCAGCACGGACGCGGCGAGCGCGACAAGGCGCAGGTGGGGGCGGCGATGGCGCGGCAAGCTGGCACAGTCGGGGGTCGGTGCCCGGGCCACGACGGCGCAGTGCGGCGACGGCGGGCGCGCGGGCTACTGTGGCCAGCTGCAGCGGTGAGCAGCGGGGGCGGCTCGCACGGGGGGGGGGGGGGGGAGGGAGGAAGGGGGGGCTCACATCGGCCAGTAGACGAGGGGCAGCGGGCGCGGGGAGGTGCGGCGGGGTCCGGCGGCGGCGGTGGCGACGGCGGGCGGCGCCGGTGGAGCGGAGGGGCGCCGGCGAGGCGCGGGTCGGCGAGGCTCGGGGAGGCCGATGGTGGGGAGGAGGACCGACGAGGAAGGGGGCGGCGGCCTGCGACGGTGGCGCCTCGACGGCGGGACGACGGGGCGGCGGCCCGACGGGCTCTTCCCTGATCCGATCTGGATCGGGAAGGGGAGGAGAGAGAGCGACGGGGGTGTCGGTGGGGTTCGTGGGGGGGGGGGGTTATCCCCAGGGTGTGGGCTGGCCGGTTGGCCAGTTGGCCGGCCCGCTGGGGGAGAGGTGGGCCGGCTGGGGCCAATCCAGTGAGGGAGGGGGGTTTCTCTTTTTCTTTTCTTTTTGTTTTGTTTTTGTTTTTTTTTCTTTTATCTGTTTTAGTTTTATTTTATTTTTGTGAATTTAAATACCCCCAACAATGTTGATTTATTAAACACAATTACCTATGTAATATTTGACACACTTCAAACATTTTCGTTTTGATATTTGAAAACTTTAATCATCCCACTTGGTTTTGAATTTCGAATTCGCACGGGATTGAATCATCGCGAGATTAACAACAGTAATCGTGGTGATGTGGCATCATTAGCGTGGGGTTACTGTAGCTTAATTACAGAGATTACTGTAGCACAAATCTAGGGCGTCACAGGTAGAGTATTCAACCCAAATTTATAGATTCGACACAAGGGGAGCCAAAAGAATATTTGCGAGTATTAGCAGCTGAGTTGTCAATTCAACTACACCTAGAGATTAAATATCTGAAGAAGAGTGATCAGTAGCACAGTAATATGATAGTTTTGATAGTAGTAGCAGCAGTAACAGTAATGGTAGCAGTGATAGCAATAGCTTTGTAGCAATTGGAACAGTAGCAGCAGCAGTAGTAACTTAGCAAGAACAATAAGTGGAAAACTCGTTGGCACTAGATCGGTGAACTCGTTGGATAATATTCATCATATAACAGTCATAACCTAGGGCGATACAGAACTAGCTCCAGTTCGTCAATGTAATGTAGGCATGTATTCCGTAAATAGTCATACGTGCTTCTGGAAAAGAACTTGCATGACATCTTTTGTCCTACCCTCCTGTGGCAGCGGGGTCCATAAGGAAACTAAGGGATATTAAGGCCTCCTTTTAATAGAGAACAGGAACAAAGCATTAAAACAAAGTGAATACATGAACTCCTCAAACTACGGTCATCACCGTGAAGTATCCCAAATATTGTCACTATGGGGTTGACGGATCATAACACGTAGTAGGTGCATATGACTAGGCAAGATCGGATCAAGAATATAGATATAATGGTGATAACATAAACGGTTCAGATCTGAAATCATGGCACTCGGCCCCTAGTGACAAGCATTACGCATAGCAAAGTCATAACAACATCAATCTTAGAACATAATGGATACTAGGGATCAAGCCCTAACAAAACTAACTCGATTACATAATGAATCTCATCCAACTCCTCATGGACCAGCAAGCCTACGAAGGAATTACTCACTCCCGGTGGGGAGCATCATGGAATTGGTGATGGAGAAGGGTTGGTGATGACGAAGACCGAAGATTCCCCTCTCCGGAGCCCCAAACGGGCTCCAGATCTGGCCTCTCGATGAAGAACAGGAGATGGCGGCGCTTCCGTATCGTAAAACATGATGAAACATTCTCCTCTATTTTTTCTCCGAAAATAGGAATTTATAGTGCCGGAATTAGGGTCAGTGGGGCCCCGAGGTGGGCACAACCCACCAGGGCGCACCTGGGGGGCCCCCCTCTGGTGGTTCTTGGCTCCAGTATTTTTTATTTATTATAAAATAAATCTGCAAAAAGTTTCGGCCAATTCCAAGAACTTTTATTTCTGCACGAAAAACAACACCATGGTAGTTCTGCTGAAAACAGCGTCAGTCCAGGTTAGTTCCATTCAAATCATGTAAATTAGAGTCCAAAACAAGGGCAAAAGTGTGAGGAAAAGTTGATACGACGGATACGTATCAACTCGCCCAAGCTTAACCCATTGCTTGTCCTCAAGCAATTCAGTTGACAAACTGAAAGTGATAAAGAAAAACTTTTACGAACACTTTTGTTCTTGTTTACATATATATATGCTCAAGTAGCACCCAGGTTTTCAACAAAGATTATGACTAACTATGCCAGCAATAACTCTTAGAAACTATAGTAACTCATATCAATAACATAAGCAACTAGCGAGCAATAATAAGATATCTCAAATGCCAGCACTTTGTCAAAATAATCATGATACAATATGACAATAGTGGTATCTCGCTAGCCCTTTCTGAGACCGCAAAACATAAATGCAGAGCACCTCCAAAGTTCAAGCAACGACTAAACATTGTAATTCATGGTAGAAAAGATCCAGTCATGCTGCGCTCAACATCAACTATACACAATGCATGTGGATGACAATAGTGCTCTCAGGTCTGGCGCTTATTTGTGAAGGTGATGACTCAACATAAAAGTAAATAGATAATCCCTTCGAAGAGGGAAACATGGATTTGCAGAGGTGCCAGAGCTCAAAGCGTAAAACAGAGATAGATATAATTTTGGGAGGTACACCCTTCCTGTCAACGTTACGACCGAGAGTTATCAATATCTTCCATGCTAAACAAATTAGCGGCGGTTCCCAAGCGATAGAAGTAAAGGTTTACTCCCCCTCCACCAACTATCACACTCCATGGCTAGCCGCATCCATGGGTACCGTCCAAACCAACAATATTCCTGGGGAGTTTTGTTTAATTAATTTTGATTTTTAATTTCGGGACTGGGAATCCCTATTACCGCCCCTCTCGTGTAAGGACGAGTTAATAAACACTCATCATGAGAATAACCCACTTAGCTTGGAAGATACTGACCACCCCCTGTCGCTCCATGAGCGGTCCAGGCACACAAAACAGATGTTCATTTGAATTTTTTGAGATGGCACATACAAATTTACTTTGGAACGGCAGGGTAATACCGCATATAGGTAGATATAGTGGACTCATCTGGAATAACTTTTGTTTAAGGATTTGGATGCACAAGCAGTATTCCCGCTTAATACAGGCGAAGGCTAGCAAATGGATTGAGAAGCGGCCAGATAGAGAGCGAAAACGGTCATGAATATGCATTACATATAATAACATTGACTACTAGCATGAATAGGATATGGAAACCATGAACATAAATATCATGAAGGCTATGTTGGTTTTGATTCAACTACATGCATGAATATGTGCCAAGTCAAGCCACTTGAAACATTCAGAGGAGGATACCATATCATCATACCGCATCACAACCATTTTAATGCATGTTGACGTCCAAGATAAATTATTATCCACTCCTAGCTACTTAAGCATGGCATGAACAACTATAATCTCTAATGGTCATTGCAAACATGTTTGATCATAATATGCTGAATCAAGGATACTAGGTTAAACATATTTACAAAAACAAAAACAAGTTGAGTTCATACCCGCTTTTCTCTGCCACAGTCACTTCAGCAAATATCGTCATTATTGCCTTTCACTTGCACGATCAAATGATAAGAAAATAGTAATAGTGCAAGAGTGCCGTGGACTAAGCTGGAATCTGCAACATTTTATTCAAGAGGAGAAGGCAAGGTAAAATGGGCTCTTTGTTAGATTAACAATGATACATATGAGAGCCACTCAACATTTTCATCGTGGTCTTCTCCTTGGTACGACTCAAACAAAAAGAAAAGAAATTCAGAGAAACACACTGAAATATGTTTGGAGTTTTTGGTTTTTTTTTGAAGAAAGCAAATTAAAGAGGGAAAAAGAAAAACGAAAAACTATTTACATGGGAAAGCTCCCAACAAGTAGAAGAAGAAACATGAAATCTTTTTGGGTTTTCTTTTGATACTACAATTAAACTAAGCTAGAAAGAAAAACCGAAAAGAAGTACGGATTTTTTTTGAATTTTCTTAAAGTTTTTCAAACACGGAAGAAGAAAGCGAGAAAACAAATTTAGCATGGATATTACAATGAAAAAGTATGAAAGCCAACAACTGGAATGAAATGTGTGAACATGAATGTAATGTCGATGGAAATACGTACTCCCCCAAGCTTAGGCTTTTGGCCTAGCTTGGTAATCACCATCCGCATAGATAATAGTCTGAGCGATAGCGCACTGAGGCCCTTGGTGCAAACTCCTTGGCCCTCCTGGCAGCTTCAACCTCCGCATTGTAAGCATGGGCCTCGCTCTCAAGAACATAGTATCTTCCCTTGCTGTGAAAATCAAAGAGAGCAGGAGCAGGCAAAGTGACAGGCACAACAGGTTTTTTATTAAATCTCAAGTTATAGGTATAGTTAGTTCCTGTGCCCGTGAGGAACTTATGACGGTTCATGGCCTCAAGGTCTAAATACTGAACAGGCAAGATGGGGTCATTAGGCCTAGGTGATACGTTTAGTCTCTCTGCTACACGGGAGGCATAAATTCCTCCATAAAAATTACCACTAGCAGCATTGTGCTGCAATCTCCGTGCAACAATTGCTCCGAGATTATAACATTTATTTCCAGTTATGGCAGTGTGTATGAGACTCAAATCAGGAGTACATAGTGTGCTACAATCTTGTTTGCCTACAATACATTTGCCATTAAAGAGTGCGAAGTAGTGTATTGATGGGAAATGGATACTTTTAATTCTTCCCTGTGTCACTTGCCTATCTTCACCATAGCAAAGATTAACCAAAAATGACTCATACTCAGATTTTGTTGGTTCATCAAGGGAACCCCAAGATGGGAGTTTGCTTGCTTCACTGAACATTTCTAAAGGCATGGTGAAAGAACGGTCATAAAGGTTGAATGAAACTCTAGACTCACGAGGAAAATATTTAAATTTCTTTGTGAATGTTTTCGTGAGTTCGAGATGTCGAGGGCACTTATCTGCGATGAAGGGAGCAAGTTCTGCATTGTGGATATATTGTTCAAATTCCCCCTTAATACATGCACCTTCCATAAACTTGTCGCACGGCCACAAGCATGATTTGGTGGCGGCATCGAGCTTTCGCTTGGCTCAACATAAGATTGTCGAACCGAGCTTCCACTTGATGAGGCCTCCGAGGATCTCCTCCTCTAAGAACTCCTAAAGAATTGGATTCTTATTTCCGAACAAATTTCTGAAATATTATTGAGACACAAAATTTTGTCAACAAAACTTCGTGAAATTGATAGCAGCTACTCCTAAGCATGCATAGAGGCCTTATTAAGCATTCAAACTACTTAGAGCTCTAAGAATTCAACATGCAAGCTCATCTATAGCAGCACCAAGAGTAGCTAATTATTCTAAAAATAACCCACTAAATCAAAAACTAATTGGAGCAATGGAGGAGTCACATACCAAGTAGCAATCCCTCCAAACAGTTTCAGAAACGGAGCTTCGAGAAAAGAGATCAAAATACGCGGGTTTGAGAGCAAGAACACGGGAATGGTGGCTGTGGTGATTTTTTTCTGGAGGTAGGGGATGATGTGGGCTAAAGAAGTAAGTGAGGGGGCCCACGTGGGGGCCACAACCCACCATGGCGCACCTGGGGGTGCTGGCGCGCCCTGGTGTCTTGTGGCCACCAGGTGCACCCCCCCTTGGTATTATTTGCACCAGAAATTCAGAAATATTCAGGAAAAATTCGTATTAAATTTTTAGGATATTCTGAGAACTTTAATTTTTGGGTCATTTTTTATTGCACGGAGAAAACAGAAAACAGGATAATCATGGCATTTTTATTTTATTTGACTAACCAAAATAGAAAATAAAAGGTGGGAGGAGAGAGTTGTGCCGACTAGATTCATTGACTTCATACCTCTAAAAAATGATCCATTAATAAGGTTGATGAAGTCTTATTAACAATCACTTCCGATTAGCATGAAACCGAAGAACTTTCGTAAAACACTAAGTTACCTCAATGGGGATGTACATGTCCCCAACAATAAGTATATCATATTTCTTTTTGGCAGTAGGTAGAGGTAATTGAAAACATCCAATAGTGATAGTCGGAGATTCTTCAATAACATTTATACCATTCACTTGTAATTGTTTCTTCGGAAAATGCACCGTATGCTCATTATCATTGATATGAAAAGTGACTTTGCTTTTATTGCAATCAATAACAGCCCCTGCAGTATTCAAAAAGGGTCTACCGAGGATAATCGACATGTTGTCGTCCTCGGGCATCTCAAGAATAACAAAGTTTGTTAGGATAGTAACATTTGCAACAACAACGGGCACATCCTCACAAATACAGATAGGTGTGGCAGTTGATTTGTTAGCCATTTGCAATGATATTTCAGTAGGTGTGAGTTTATTCAAATCAAGTATCTTATATAAGGAGAAAGGCACAACACTAACACCGGCTCCCAAGTCACAGAAAGCAGTTTTGGCATAGTTTCTTGTAATGGAGCAAGGTATAGTTGGTATTCCCGGATCTCCAAAATTTTCAAGTACTCCATCCTTAAAAGAATAATTAGCAAGCATGGTGGAGATTTCAGCTTCAGGTATCTTTCTTTTATTAGTGATGATGTCTTTCATATACTTTGCATAGGGGGCCATCTTTAAAATATCAGTTAAGCGAGTACGCAAAAAGACTGGCCTAATCATTTCAGCAAAGCGCTCAAATTCTTCATCATCCTTTTTCTTAGATGGCTTAGGTGGAAATGGCATGGGTTTCTGAACCCATGATTCTCTTTCTTTACCATTTTTCCTAGCCACAAAGTCTCTTTTATCATAACGTTTATTTTTAGATTGTGGGTTATCAAGATGAGGAGCAGGCTCTATTTCAACATCATTATCTGGTTCTTTATCATTATTGGGTTGAGCATCTTTATGAACATCATCATTATCATTTTCATTATCACTAGGTGAATGTTCATTACCACACTGAGTTTCAGCATCAGAAATAGAGACATCATTATTATCAGGAGGTTTTTGTATCTCAGGTTCACTAGAGGTATGCAAAGTCCTATCATTTTTATTTTTTATTTTTCTTCTTAGAAGGACTAGGTACATCAGTATTAATTCTCTGAGAGTCTTGTTCAATTATTTTAGGATGACCCTCAGGACAAAGTGGTTCTTGGGTCATTCTACCTCCTCTAGTTACTACTCTAGCAGCAAAATCATTCATATTATTAGTCATTTCATCAAGCAATTCTTTTTGAGATTTAGCAACTTGCTCTAACTAAGTTTGAACCGTAGAGGCATGCTTTCCTACACCTCTAACATCATTACTGATTCTAAATAGCAAGTCACTCAAGCGAGCAATCATATCAGAATTGTATTTCAATTGTTTCTGGACATGTGCATTGAAATGATCTTGCTTCATAATATAGTTGTCAAACTCATATAAGCACTGACTAGGATGTTTATTGTAAGGGATATCACCTTCATCAAACTTTAATAAAGAATTTACATCTACCACCCGTGGAGGTGGTGGTGTGTCAAGGCCATGTATTTCTTTAATAGGTGGCAAATTCTTAAAATCCTCAGCTTTAATACCTTTTTCCTTCATAGATTTCTTTGCCTCTTGCATATCTTCAGGACTGAGAAATAAGATACCCCTCTTCTTCGGAGTGGGTTTAGGTGGTGGTTCAGGAAGAGTCCAATCATCATAATTCTTCAATATGTTATTCAATAATTCATCAGCTTGTTCAACAGTCCGTTCCCTGAAAACACAACCAGCACAACTATCTAGGAAGTCCCTAGAAGTATCGGTTAGTCCATTATAGAAGATATCATGTATTTCATTTTTCTTGAGAGGGTGATCAGGAAAAGCATTAAGCAATTGGATAAGCCTCCCCCAAGCTTGTGGGAGAGTCCAGTAAAGAACCCAGCTATGGCTGGCTCCTCGGACAGCTTTCGGAGCTTCTGCTTCACCGGTATCCATCTTTTCTGCACTTGCCCTTTTCCCTTGTTTTCTCTACTCTTCTTCAATTTGCACAAAGTTAAATATTTCCTGTAAGGCAGCTTGTTTCTTATGAGCAGGAAAATATTTTTCAGAGAAATAGTAGATAAAATCCTGGGTATTACACACACAATCAGGAGTAAGAGTATTGTACCATGTCTTAGCATCACCCTTTAATGAGAACGGAAATAACTTGAGAATCTTCTCATCATGAGCAAAGAGGGTGGCTATATCATTCAGCTTAATAAGGTGTGCCACTACAGTTTCAGTTTCATAGCCTTGGAAAGGATCAGATTCAACAAAAGTAATTAACTCTGGGTCGACAGAGAATTCATAATCCTTATCGGTAACAAAGATAGGTGAAGTAGCAAACTTAGTATCACATTTCATTCTAGCATTCAAAGTCTTTTCCTTATACTTGCGTAGCAATTTCTTAAGATCGTTTCTATCCTTGCAAGAAAGAATTTCTCTAGTTACCTCCTCATCTAAAACATAACCTTCAGGTATCTTAGCCATTTCAAATATAGGAGAACTAGGATTAATAGGTGTTTCATAGTCGTCATCAATTTCATAGGCTTCATCAGTTTCAGCAATCTCATTAGTTTCAGTAGTTTCATTCTCTTTAGCTCTAGCAATTTGTTCATCAAGAAATTCTCCTAGTGGCACATTATCATCAAGCATGTTACTAGAATCATCATAAGCATCATTCATAGCAGAGGTTGCATCATCAATCACTTGCGACATATGAGGATTACTAGCATGTGGTGGTGTTGCAAGCTTACTCATAACAGAAGGTGAATCAAGTGCAGAGCTAGATGGCAGTTCCTTAACACCCCTCGTCTTAGAGGAAAAAATCTTGGTCTTTGGATCCTTCAGATTCTTCATAGTGATCAATTGATATAAATCCCAAGTGACTCAACAAAAATAGCTATGCTCCCCGGCAACGGCGCTAGAAAAAGGTCTTGATAACCCACAAGTATAGGGGATCGTAACAGTTTTCGAGGGTAGAGTATTCAACCCAAATTTATAGATTCGACACAAGGGGAGCCAAAGAATATTTGCGAGTATTAGCAGATGAGTTGTCAATTCAACCACACCTGGAGATGAAATATCTGAAGCAGAGTGATCAGTAGCACAGTAATATGATAGTTTTGATAGTAGTAGCAGTAGTAACAGTAATGGTAGCAGTGATAGCAATAGTTTTGTAGCAATTGGAACAGTAGCAGCAGCAGTAGTAACTTAGCAAGAACAATAAGTGGAAAACTCGTAGACACTGGATTGGTGAACTCATTGGATGGTATTCATCATACAACAGTCATAACCTAGGGCGATACAGAACTAGCTCCAGTTCGTCAATGTAAGGTAGGCATGTATTCCGTAAATAGTCATACGTGCTTATGGAAAAGAACTTGCATGACATCTTTTGTCCTGATCTCCCGTGGTAGTGGGGTCCATAAGGAAACTAAGGGATACTAAGGCCTCCTTTTAATAGAGAACCGGAACAAAGCATTACCACAAAGTGAATACATGAACTCCTCAAACTACGGTCATCACCGTGTAGTATCCCAAATATTGTCACTATGGGGTTGACGGATCATAACACGTAATAGGTGCATATGACAAGGCAATATTGGATCAAGAACATAGATATAATGGTGATAACATAAATGGTTCAGATCTGAAATCATGGCACTCGGGCCCTAGTGACAAGCATTAGGCATAGCAAAGTCATAGGAACATCAATCTCAGAACATAATGGATACTAGGGATCAAGCCCAAACAAAACTAACTCGGTTACATGATGAATCTCATCTAACTCCTCGCCGACCTGAAAGCCTACGGAGAATTACTCACTCCCGGTGGGGAGCGTCATGGAATTGGCGATGGAGAAGGGTTGGTGATGACGAAGACCGAAGATTCCCCTCTTCGGAGCCCCAAACGGGCTCCAGATCTGGCCTCCCAATGAAGAACAGGAGATGGCAGCGGCTCCGTATCGTAAAACGCGGTGAAACTTTCTCCTCTATTTTTTTGTCCGAAAATAGGAATTTATAGTGCCGGAATTAGGGTCAGTGGGGCCCAGAGGTGGGCACAACCCACCAGGGCGCCCCTAGGGGGCTGGCGCGCCCTGGTGTATCTTGCCTAGCCAGTGCCCCCTCCGGTGGTTCTTGGCTCCAGTATTTTTTATTTATTATAAAATAAATCTCCAAAAAGTTTCGTCCAATTCCAAGAAATTTTGTTTCTACACAAAAAACAACACCATGGTATTTCTGCTGAAAACAACGTCAGTCCGGGTTAGTTCCATTCAAATCATGCAAATTAGAGTCCAAAACAAGGGCAAAAGTGTGAGGAAAAGTAGATACGACGGAGACATATCACCCTTCTCTGGATTATAAATTATCATATATCCTCAAAACCCTAGAAGCAGTCCCGAAACTCTTTTTTCGCTGCCGCAAGTCTCTGTTCCGTCGTGAGGCCATCTGGAGCTTCGTTCCGACACCCTGCCGGAGGGGGGATCGATCACGGAGGGCCTCTACATCAACCTTGTTGCCCTCATGATGATGTTTGGGCAGTTCACCACAGACCTACGGGTCCATAGCTAGTACCTAGATGGAAATCTCTCTATCTATTGATCTTCAATACAATGGTCATCGCATATTCGCTTTGATCTATCCGATGTAATCCTATTGTGCGGAGTGTTTGTTGGGATCCAATGAATTGTGGGTTTATGTTCAGATTATTCATGAAAAGTATTTGAGTCACCTCTGAATATAAAGATTCTTATTTGCATGATCATTATAGCTTTGTAATTCTCTCCGATTTATTGTTGTGCTTTGGCCAAGTAGATTGGTCTATCTTCAGTGGGAGTGGTGCGTTGTGGTAGATTCAACCTGATGAGTTTCTATATCGTAGTGACAAAGTAGGAGACAAGATGCGTCCTTGTGTTGTTTCTACTAAGGATAACACGATGGGGTTCATTCATATTGCTTGAATTTACTTTGTCTACATCATGTCATCGTTCTCCATGCATTACTCTGTTTTACTTAATACTCTAGATGCATGCCTGATAGCGGTCGATAAGTGGAGTAATAGTAATAGGTGCAGGAAGGAGTTGGCGTATTTATTTATGGATGTGATGCCTATATACACATGATCATTGCCGTGAAAATCACATAACTATCCGCTTTTCTATCAATTGCCCAATAGTAATTTGTTACCTACCGTATGCTGCCTACATGAGAGATGCTGCTAGGGAAATCTACTATTACCTTGCTGCCTTTATTTACCCCGGGTCTATTACCTTGCTGCCTTTATTTACCTTTTATTTTATTTTGCAATTTACAATTCTCTACAATTATCTACACAACTCATTTGCTTGCAAATAACGAGATCAAGGGGATTGACAACCCTCTTGCCCGCGTTGGGTGCAAGTTGTTTGTTCTTTTGTGACCAGCCACTGAAGACGGATGAGGATTGATATTCCTATTGGTTCGATAAACATTGGCTTCATAAGTGAGGGAAATACTTACCCACTTTGTGCTGCGATAACCCGTTCCTCTTCACGGAAAACCCAACGCAGATCACGAGTATCAGGAAGGATTTCTGGCGCCGTTGCCGGGGAATATCATCATCAACTATCAAGTAACTTCACACAAATTTGCATTCACTTGTTTATATTTTTATTTGCTGTTATATTTAGTTTGTCTCATAAAAATCAAAAATACAAAAATATTTATCTTTGCTAGTTTCTAGTTTACTTCTTCGCTTGCTTGTTTACTTGTCTTGCTTGTTGCTTTGCTTGTTCGGTCGCCATGTCTCAAGATACTACTAAGTTGTGTGACTTCTCAAATACTAATAACAATTATTTTACTAGTACTCCCATACCACCTGCCACTAGTGCATAGCCTTATGATATTAATGCTGCATTGCCAAATCTTGTCATGAAGGATCAATTTTCGAGAAGTCCTAATGAGGATCCCGCGTCACATCTTAATACCTTTGTTGAATTATGTGATATGCAAAAGAAAAAGGATATGGATAATGATATTGTGAAATTAAAATTATTTCCTTTTTCGCTAAGAGATAAAGCTCAGGTTTGGTTTTCATCTTCACCTCGTAATAGTATTGGAACATGGGATAAGTGTAAAGATAATTTTATTGCCAAGTATTTTCCTCCTGCTAAGATCATCTCCCTTAGAAATCAAATAATAAATTTTAAACAGCAAGATCAAGAGCATGTTGCACAAGCTTGGGAGAGAATGAAATTGATGATAAGAAATTGTCCCACTCATGGCTTAAATTTGTGGATGATTATCCAAAACTTCTATGCTGGACTAAACTTTGTGTTTAGAAATCTTCTCGATTCTACTGCAGGTCGTACCTTTATGGATGTGAAATTAGGAGAGGCCAGAAAACTTCTGGACAATATTATGACAAATTACTCTCAATGGCATAACGAAAGAGCTCCAACTGGTAAGAAGGTAAATTCTGTTGAAGAAATCGCTACATTGAGTGAAAAAGTGGATGCTCTTATGTATATGGTTGCTAGTAAAAATGCTCTTGTTGATCCCAATGTTATTCCATTGTCTACTTTGATTGAGAAAAATAATGATCCCAATGATATTCCTTTGTCTCGCGAAATAATTTCAACAACAATGCTTATACAGGAAATTTCAATTCTAGACCATATCCCAGTAATTCATCTAACAACTATGGAAATTCTTATGGTAATTCCTATGGAAATTATTCTACAAATTCTAAAAGGATACCCTTTGATCTTGAGAACACAATTAAATAATTTATTAATTCTCAAAAGTTTTTCAACACTATGGTAGAAGAAAAATTGCATGTAGTTGATGCTTTGGCTAAAAACATGGATAGAATTGCTCTTGATGTAGAAAATGTTAAAAGTAAAGCTTTGCCACCAAAGCATGATTTTAATGAGGCTATTAGATCTATCCAAATATCTATTAATGAAAGTAAGGAGAGGATCGCTAAGTTGAGAGCTAAGTGGGAATTCTTAGAAAAAGCTCTTCCACCCGGTTTTTACCGGAATCATGATGAAGATCTTAAAATGATTGGTACTTCTCCTATTGAATCTGTATTTACCTCTCTGAATATAAATTATAAATGGACTGGAGATGAGTCAACTCTAATTGAGAAGCATCCCGTTTGCTTGGAGGGTGATGATTTTGATGCTAAAACTGAAAAACGTGGGTTTGGAGAAGTCAAAACTTTAACTAGTGATGTGCCCACTATTTTGGATTACAAGGACTTTAATTATGATAATTTATCTTTATTAGAATGTATTTCCTTGTTGCAAACCATTATTAGCTCATCCAATGCTTATGAACAAAACAAAGCTTTTACCGAACATATAGTAGAAGCTATGATAAAAGCTTATGATGAGAAACTTGAGCTTGAAGTTTCTATTCCTAGTAAATTGCATGATGGCTGGGAACCTACTATCATAATAAGGATAAATAAATATGAATGCAATGCCGTGTGTGACCTTGGTGCTAGTGTTTCAACTATTCCGAAATCTCTTTGTGATGTGCTTGGTCTCACTAATATTGAAGATTGTTCCCTTAACTTGCATTTTGTGGATTATACCATTAAGCAACCTCTAGGTAGAATTAATGATGTGCTTATTATTGCAAATAAAAATTATGTGCCTGTAGATTTCATTGTGCTTGATATTGATTGCAAATAAAAATTATCTTCGCTTTGATCTATTTGATGTAATCCTATTATGCGGAGTGTTTGTTGGGATCCGATGAATTGTGGGTTTATGTTCAGATTATTCATGAAAAGTATTTGTGTCACGTATAAATATTAAGATTCTTATTTGCATGATCATTATAGCTTCGTAATGCTCTCTGATTTATTTATGTGCTTTGGCCAAGTAGATTGATCTATCTTCATTGGGAGTGGTGCGTTGTGGTAGGTTTAACCTGACGAGTTTCTATATCACAGTGAAAAATTAGGGGACAAGATGCGTCTTTGTGTTGTTGTTACTAAGGATAACACGATGGGGTTCATTAATATTACTTGAATTTACTTTATCTACATCATGTCATCGTTCTCCATGCATTACTCTATTTTACTTAATACTCTAGATGCATGGTGGATAGCGGTCGATGAGTGGAAGAATAGTGATAGGTGCAAGCAGGAGTCGACCTAGTTGTTTATGGACGTGATGCCTATATACACATGATCATTGCCGTGAAATCGCATAACTATCCGCTTTTCTATCAATTGCCCAACAGTAATTTGTTACCCACCGTACGCTGCCTACATGAGAGATGTCGCTAGGGAAAACTATGGCCCCCGGGTCTATTCGCTTATATATTTACAAACATTACTATTACCTTGCTGCCTTTATTTACCTTTTATTTTATTTTCCAATTTAGAATTATCTACAATTATCTACACAACTCATTTGCTTGCAAATAATGAGATCAAGGGGATTGACAACCCTCTTGCTCGCGTTGGGTGCAAGTTGTTTGTTCTTTTGTGTGCAGCCGCTGAAGACGTATGAGGATTGATATTCCTATTGGTTCGATAAACCTTGGTTTCATAACAGAAAGAAATACTTACCCACTTTGTGCTGCGATAACCCGTTCCTCTTCATGGAAAACCCAACGCAGATCATGAGTATCACGCGTCATCCACGTGAAGGGGGTAAGGCAACACGGTCCTGTTGGCCACCTCAGGCTTATACGCCCCGCGAAGCCCCCGTTGGATGACCACGATAGGCGGCCTCGCGAAGGTGCCCTAGCGAGGCTTTTGGAGATGCCTCTGGCTGAAAGCCTCATGAGGCAGGAGCTCTTATAAAGGTTTCCCCCGCGAAGCCTAGCGGTGGGCCGTACCGGGCCCATGCAGCGAGTGACGCGTCTTGGGCCTCAGGCAGACGAGACTGGGTACCCCCAGTGCCAGGAGCCCGACAGATTAGATGGGACCTTTTTGACGCCATCCTAGACCAGGAGGTGCTCACCATGCCGTCTCCCGAACAGTTGGGTTGGGCGGAGCACCCTGATACGTCTCCAATGTATCTATAATTTTTTATTGTTCCATGCTCTTATATTATCATCCTTGTATACTTTATATGCATTTAGATGATGTTTTACATTATTTTTGGAAACTAACCTATTAACCTAGTGCCTAGTGCTAGTCGTTGTTTTCTGCGTTTTTTTGGCTTTTTAGGAAGTCAGTCCCAAACGAAGTCCAAATGCAAAGAAACTTTTTGACGATTTTTTCTGGAAAAAATTAAGACTTGGACGCTTCGGAGGGAGGCTAGACACCACACGGGGCAGTGCCAAGCCAATAGGGCATGCCCTAGGGCGGCTGGGTGCGCCCTGTTGGCTCGGGACCGCCCCCTGGAGCCTTCTAGCCCAACTCCAACCCTATAAATCATCTAAACTCATGAAAACAACAAAGATCCAATCGAAACAATTTTTCCACCGCCGCAAGTCTTTGTCCCACCGTGATCCCATCTGGAGCCCTGTCGGAGGGGGGATCAATCACAGAGGGCCTCTACATGGACCTTGATCCACCCATGGTGATGTGCGACTAGTTTCCCACAGACCTACGGGTCCATAGCTAGTACCTAGATGGGTATCTCTCTCTCTATGACCTTCAATACAAAGTTCATCGCGATTCAAGCGGTGATCTATTCGATGTAATCTTCTTTGCGGTGTGTTTGTTGGGATCCGATGAATTGTGGGTTTATTATCAGATTATTAATGAAAATATATTGAGTCTTTTCTGGTTTATTATATGCATGATTATGATAGCTTTGTATTTCTCTCCGATCTATCGGTTTGGTTTGGCCAACCAGATTGATTTATCTTCGATGGGAGTGGCGCGTTGTGATGGGTTCAATCTTGCGGTGCTCAATCCCAATGACGGATGGGGACATCACACGTATTTTTATTGCTGCCATTAAGGATAAAAAGATGGGGTTTTTTTCATATTAGTTGAGTTTACTTTGCCTACATCATGTCATCTTGCTCCAAGCATTACTCTGTTTTTACTTAATACTCTAGATGCATGATGGATAGCGGTCGATAAGTGGAGTAATAGTAGTAGATGCAGGAAGGAGTCGGTCTACTTGCTTATGGACGTGATGCCTATATATATGATCATTATCGTGAATAAATATTTCATAACTGTGCGTTTTTCTATCAGTTGCACAACAGTAATTTGTTTACCCACCGTATGCTTTCTTCGAGAGAGAAACCTCTAGCGAACACTATGGCACCCAGGTCTCCTCAGAAATATATTTACAAAAACTGTAAATACCTTGCTGCTATTATTTAGTTTCTTTTTATTTTCAATTTATATTTATCAAATTATCTATCTATCACTAATTTTCGCTTACAAGTAACGAGTTCAAGGGGATTGACAACCCTCTTACCTGCGTTGGATGCAAGTGTTTGCTCTTTTGTGTGTAGGTGCTGAAGATTGGTTCTCACCGAGGGAAATACTTAACTTTGCTTTGCGGCATCATCCCCTCCTCTTCGGGGAAAATCCCAACGCAGTTTACAAGTATCAAGAAGGATTTCTTGCGCGGTTGCTTGGGAGCATCATCAAATTCCTATCAAGTACCTTCTCAAAAAATATCATTCACTTGTTCTACTGTAATTTTATTAGTTGTTATATTTTTCTTGCTATAAAAATAAAAAATACAAAGATATTTATCTTTGCTAGTTTACTTGTTTGCTTGCTATACTTGCTAGTTTACTTTCTTTTCTTGCTATTTTACTTGTTCAGTCACCATGTCTCAAGATAGATTCTATAATATTTCCTACTACCAAAATTGACTGAAATTGAAAGGTCCATGAAATCTTTCATGGCCTCACAACATGAGCACAATAAATTTTTTGCTGCTGAAATTAAGGAACACTCAACTCTACTTGATGCAATTAGTAAACAACTTGATGAAGTCAATCGAGAAGTATCTAATCTTCAATTACAATTTGCCCAAACTGAAGAATTAATAGGGAAGATTTCAGATAAGCAAACCACTCTAGTAAATAGGATGGCAGCTAAAGCAGAATCTCTCCGTACTAGTAATCATGATGAAGACCTTAAAATGATTGATACTTCTCCCATTGAATCTTTGTTTACTAATCTAAAAATATATTATAAAGGGACTGAAGATTAGTCAACTTTAGCCAGAAGACGTCTTGTTTCTTCGGAGGGTGATGATCTTAATGATAAAAATGAAAAAAGTGGGTTTCGAAAGGTCAAAACTTTAACTAGTGATGTACCCACTATCTTCGATCACAAGGACTTTAATTATGATAATTGCTCTTTAGTAGAATAGTTTTTCTTGCTGCAATCCATTATTAGCTCACCCCATGCTTACGAACAAAATAAAGCTTTTACTAAACATATCATACAAGCTATGCTAAAACCTCATCAAGAAAAACTTGAGTTAGAAGTTTCTATTCCTATAAAGTTGCATGATGAGTGGGAACCTACTATTAAAATTATAGTTAAGGACTATGAATGCAATGTTTCGTGTGACCTTCGTGCTAGTGTTTCAACTATACCCAAATCTTTATGTGATGTGCTAGGTCTCACCGATATAAATGAATGTTCCCTTAACTTGCATCTTGCGGATTCCACTATTAAGAAACCTTTGGGTAGAACAAATGATATGCTTATTCCTTGTGCTAGATATTGAATGCAATGTGTCTTGTCCAATAATACCTTGTAGGCCTTTCCTACGAACTATAGGTGCTATTATTGATATGAAGGAGGTAAATATAAGATTTCAATTCCCACTAACAAAAGGGATGGAAAACTTCCCTAGAAACAGAATTAAACCACCTTATGAATCTATCATGAGAGCCACCTATGGATTGAGTGCCAAAGATGACAACACTTGATACTATGCATTATCCCTAGCAAGGGGCATAAAACGATAGTGCTTGTTGGGAGGCAACCCAATAGTTATCTTTATTTTTATTTTTTTACTTTCTGTCATGGTGTGATAACATGATTATTGATACTCTAGTTATTGTGTTTTTATGTTTAAATTAGTGTTTGTGCCAAGTAAAGCCTTTGGGATGACTTGAATGATAAGTATAATTGGTACGGTGCAAAAACGTAAATTGAAACTAAAAAGAAAGTAAATAATGACAGCAAGGTATTTAGGGCTTTTATAATTATATTTGTTAGGAGACCCGGGGGCCATAGTGTTCGCTAGAGGCTTCTCTCTCGAAGAAGGCATACGGTGGGTAAAGAATTTACTGTTGGTCAATAGATAGAAAAGTGCATAGCTATGCAATATTAATTCGCGGCAATGGTCATGTATAAAGGCATCATGTTGATAAACAAGTAGACCGAATCCTTCCTGCATCTACTACTATTACTCCACCCATCGACCGCTATCCAGCATGCATCTAGAGTATTAAGTAAAAATGGACTAATGCTTGGAGGATGATGACATGATGTAGACAAAGTAAATCCAATCAATATGAAAAAACCCCATCGTTTTACCCTTAGTGGCAGCAATACAATACGTGTCATGTCCCTTTCTGTCACTGGGATTGAGCACCACAAGATTAAACCCACTACAACGCACCACTCCCACTTGAATATAAATCAATCTAGTTGGCCAGACAAAACCCATAGATCGGAGAGCATTACGAAGCTATAACAATAATGAAAGTAAAATACCAGCCAATATTCAATATATTTTCGTGAATAATCTAAACATAAACCCACAATTCATAGGTTCCCAACAAACAGACCGCAAAGATTGATTACATAAGATAGTACACCGCGGGAATCACGGTGATCTTTGCAATGAAGAACATAGAGAGAGTGATAACCATCTAGGTACTAACTATGGACCCGTAGGTCTGCGGTGAACTACTCACACATCACCATGGGAGCAACAAGGTTGATGTAGAGGCCCTCCGTGATCGATCCCCCCTCAGGCAGGGCACCGGAACAGGGCTCCAGATGGGCACACAGTGGAATAGAGAGTTGCGACGGTGAAAAAAGTGTTTAGGGAGGCTCTCTAGGGTTTTTGGAATATATGTGAATTTATAGGCCAGAGAGCAAGGGCTGGAGAGCTGGGAGGTGGCCCCAAGCAATCAGGGCACGGCCACCCCCTTTGGCGTGCCCTGATGGCTTCGGGGCCCCTCGTGTGCCCTCCGGCCTTCCTCCAAAGCTTCAAGGTCTTATTCTGGTCCAGAAAAAATCATCAAAAAGTTTTGGGGTATCTGGACTTCGTTTGGCACAATATTCCTAAAATGGCAAAAACAGGCAGAAAACAACAACTGGCACTTGGCATTGGATTAATAGGTTAGTGCTGAAAATAATATAAAACAGTAAGTAAGTGGCTGGAAAGTATCCCAGGTTGATAATATAATAGCATGGAACAATAAAAAAATTATAGATACATTGGAGACGTATCAGCATACCCAAGCTTAATTCGTGCTCGTCCTCGAGTAGGTAAATGATAAAGCAGAATTTTTGATGTGACATGCTACCCAGCATGTAATCTTTTCATGTATGATCATTGAGAAATGATGAATCAACAAACATTAACACGATAAGATCCATAAACTTAAGTAACATAATCATCTACATTCAAAATATACGATCCTTAAATAATGTTTACCCCCGGTTCATTTTATCATAGCATGGTATGGCTCCCTCTTGATCACATAAATACAAATGTCAAGCACCACGGTGTTAAGCCAAGCTATTCGATCGTACTTTTTCACACACTTCAGCATTTTATACCTCACTCAGTACATGAGCGTGAACCACCGACATAGCATATAGGTAGAATAGAATATGGTGGTAGATTTCAAAGGGTAAAAGTGGATAAGAAAGTCTCGCATCAACTGGCGGATCAATGGGCTATGGAGATGCCCATCAATTGATATCAGTGCGAGGAGTAGGGATTGCCATGCAACGGATGCACTAGAGCTATAAGTGTATGAAAATGACAAAACACGAGACTCTCTATATTAAAATCATGGTGCTTTCTCTAAACACAAGTGTGCAAAAATAGGTAGTAGCACTGTCCGTTCTCACTTCATCTCTCATTTATTTCTTTTTATCCTTTTTTTTTCTTTTTTTTTTCTTTCTTTCTTCTTTCTCTATTTTTTCTTTTTTTTCTTTTCCCTTTTTAATTTTTTGTCCGGAGTCTCATCCCGACTTGTGGGGGAATCTCTGTGTCCGTCATCCTTTCATTACTGAGACAATGCTCTAATAATGATAATCATCACACTTTTATTTACTTACAACTCGATATAAAAAACTACTAAACAATATGACTCTATATGAATGCCTCTAGCAATGTACCAGGATGTGCAATGATCTAGTATAACATGTAAACAATGATGAATGGTGGCTTTGCCACAAATAATATGTCACATTTATGATCGTGCAAAGCAATATCACAATGAGTGCAGAAGTCATATGATGTAACAGTGGAAGTTGCATGGCAATATATCTCGGAATGACTATGGAAATGCCATGATAGGTAGGTATGGTGGTTGTTTTGGGAAAGGTATAAGGGGGCTTATGTGCAACGGAGCGTATCATGTCACAGGGTTTGGATGCACCGGCGAAAGCTGCACCGATCCTTGAGTTGAGAATGGGCAATGCACGGTATTGAAGAGGCTAGCATATTATGAAAAGTTGAGTGTGCGTACATCCATGGATTCACATTAGTCATAAAGAACAAACATACGTATTGTCAAGCTTTATTAGCTCTCTCGAAGCAAAGTACTACTCACATGCCCCTAGGGAGGAGGTTGGTAGGAGTTAACCATCGCGCGCCCTGACCTAAATAACACTAGGATTTCAACCAGGACTAAGAATGCTCACACATAAACACCGTGCCATAACCAATATTTAGATGAACAACAATTTAACACCCTTTAACTATTTGTATTTTTACTAACCAACAACCACGCATTCATGCCGTTTCATATCACCACATCAATATCATTAACCCACAATTTATCTTTTATCTGCTACATGAAGGTTTTGATTATGCACTCCTTGAATCCCTATTATTTTTTGACTAGTCTTATTACCCATGCAAATTACCGTCACTATATATTAGACTCTCAAACAAATTTGAGTGAAGAACGAGAGTGCAATTATTTCTCCAAAATCTATACGCCACCATGCTCTAAAAGATATAAGTGAAGCACCAGAGCAACTTCTTAGCTCAAAAGATACAAGTGAAGCACACAGAATATTCTAACGAATCATGGTGAACATGTGTCTCTCTCAAGTAGGTGTGTCCAGAAAAAAATGATTGTGGGGAAGTAAAACAAAACAAAATTAAAACACAAGAACTCCAAGAAAAACTCATATCATGTGATTAATAAAAATGTAGCTCCAAGTGACATACCGATGGATTGAGAAGAAAGAGGGGATGCCTTCAGGGGCATCCCCAAGCTTTGATGCTTGAGTCTTCCTAGAATATACCTTGGGGTCCCTTGGGCATACCCAAGCTTAGGCGCTTTGCCACTCCTTATTCATTCATCCATCGTGATAGCACCCAAAACATGAAAACATCAGCACACAAAACTCAACAGAAAACTCGTGAGCTCCGTTAGTATGATAGGTAAATCAAAAACTTTAGGTACTATGATAAATTGATTCATATTTATTACTGCATAAGGTACTGTATTCTAAGTTCTCCATGGTTTACACCCGTCGATACAATCCATAGCATCTCCAAAGCAAGCTAATTATGCAAGCAAAAACAGAATATGTCTAAAACAGAAAAGTCTATAATGATCAGCGCAATCACCATACTTATATAACTCCAAAAATTATGAAAAAATAGGAAAACCTTGGGAATTTATATAGAAATATTTTTTTAAAAAATCAGGTCAAAAATATTTTCCGGTAAAATCATAGAAATTCTGCACTGGACGCAAAAGTTTCTGTTTTTGCACTGTATCAATTCTACTTATCATTCAAGTCATCGCAAAGGCTTTACTCGGCACAAACACTAATTTAAACATAAAAACACCATAATTACAGTAGAAATAATCATGTTATAACACCATGATAGTAATTAAAAAGAAAAATTTAAAGATAACTATTTGTTTGCCTCCCAACAAGTGTTACCGTTTTATGCCCCTAGCTTGGCATAATGCACTGTATCAAGTGTTTTCATCTGTGGCACTCAATCCATAGGTGGACCTCATGATTGATTCATAAGGTGTTTTAATTATCTTTCTAGGGAAGTATTCCATCCATTTCTTTAATGGGAATTGGAATCTTATATTTCCCACCTTCATATAAATAATAACACCTATAGTTCGTAGGAAAGGCCTACCAAGTATTATTGGACAAGACGGATTGCATTCAATATATAGCACAATGAAATCCACGAGAACATAATTTCTATTTGCAAGAATAAGCACATTATTTATTATACCCAATGGTTTCTTAATAGTGGAATTCGCAAGATGCAAGTTAAGGGAACATTCATTTATATCGGTGAGACCTAGCGCATCACGTAAATATTTAGGCATATTTGAAACACTAGCACCAAGGTCACACAAAGAATTGCATTCATAGTCCTTAACTTTAATTTTAATAGTAGGTTCCCACTCATCATGCAACTTTCTCGGAATAGAAACTTCTAACTCAAGTTTTTCTTCATGAGCTTTTAGCATAGTTTCTACTATATGTTTAAAAAAAGTCTTATTTTGTTCGTAAGCATTGGGTGGGATAATAATGTATTGCAGCAAGGAAATACATTCAGATATTATTTTGTTCCAAGATAGTGGGTACATCACTAGTTAAAGTTTTGACATCACCAAACCCACTCTTTTCATTTTTATCATTGAGATCATCACCCTCCGAACAACTAGAACGCCTTCTAGCTAAAGTAGATCATCTTTAGTCCCTTCATCATCTATTTTCATATTAGTAAACAAAGATTCAATGAGAGAAGTACCAATCATTTTAAGATCTTCATCATGATGTAGGTAAAAACCCGGTGGAACAACCTTTTCTAAGAATTCTATCTTAGCTCTCAACCTAGACGTCCTCTCCTTAATTTCATTAATAGATATTTGGATGGATTTGATATACTCATTAATATAATGGTTGGGTGGCAAAGTTTTTTTTTAAGAGTTTCCACATCATGAAAAATCTTATCCACGTTTCTAGCCATATCGTCAACTTTATGCAACTTTTATTCTACCATAGTGTTGAAAATCTTTTGATAACTAATAAGTTCTTTAATGGTGTTCTAAAGATCAATAGGTATCCTATTATTATTATTAGTTGAGTTTCCATAATAATTACCATAAGAATTTCCATAGTTATTAGAGGAATTACCGACATACGACCTAGCAAAGAAATTACCTTTATAAGCATTATTGTTGAAATTATTACGTGAGACAATGTTGACATCAATAGAATCATTATTTTGCTCAATAAAAGTACACAATGGAATATCATTAGGATCAACTTGAGCATTCTTGTTTGTAATCATATTCATAAGAGCATCCATTTTATCACTCAAAGTAGTAATTTCTTCAACAGAATTTACATTCTTACCAGTTGCAGCTCGCTCGGTGTGCCATTGAGAATAATTTTTCATGATATTATCCAGAAGTTTTGTAGCCTCTCCTAATGTCACCTCCATAAAGGTACCACATGCAGCAGAATCTAGAAGGTTTCTAGACACAAAGTTCAGTCCAGCATAGAAATTTTGTATAATTATCCATAAGTTTAAACCATGAGTGGGACAATTTCTAATCATCATTTTCATTCTCTCCCATGCTGGTGAAACATGTTATTGCTCATGTTGTTTAAAATTCATAATTTTGTTTCGGAGAAATATAATTTTAGTGGGAGGAAAATACTTGGCAATAAAAGCATCCTTACATTTATCCCATGTTCCAATACTATTGCGATTCAAGGATGAATACCAAGTTTTAGCTTTATCTCTTCGTGAAAAAGGAAATAATTTTAATTTTACCACATCATTATCCATGTCCTTTTTCATTTGCATATCACATAATTGAATAATGGTGTTGAGCTGAGAAGCGGGATCCTCATCAGGACTTCCCAAAAAAAATTCTTTCATCAAAAGATTTAGCAATGCCGCATTAATATCATAAAACACCATGCTAGTGGCGGGTGGTATAGGAGTACTAATAAAATAATAATTATTTATTAGCATTTGAGAATTCACACAACTTAGTAGTATCTTGAGACATGGCGATGAAACAAGTAAACGTGAGTAAACTAGATAACTAAGAAAACAAGCAAAGATAAGTAATTTTGTATTTTTGATTTTTATAGCAAGAAAAATATAAAAGAAAATAAAAAGTAGGACAAGTGAATGATAATTTGTGAGAAGGTACTTGATAGGAATTTGATGATGCTCCCGGGCAACGACACCAAAAATCTTTCTTGATACTTCTAAACAGCGTTGGGATTTTCCCCGAATAGGAGGGGATGATGCAGCACAGAAAAGGTAAGTATTTCAATCAGTGAGAACTAAGGTTATCGAACCAACAGGAGAACCACGCAAATTCCCGCCTTCAGCACCTAGGCACAAAAGAGCATACACTAGCACCCAACGCGGGCAAGAGGGTTGTCAATCCCCTTGAACTCGTTACTTGCAAGTGATAAGTAGTGATAGATATATAATTTGAAAAATATAAATTGAAAATAAAAAGAAAGTAAATAATGGCAGCAAGGTATTTAGAGTTTTTCTAATTATATTTGTGAGCAGACCCGGTGGCCATAGTGTTTGCTAGAGACTTCTCTCTCAAAGAAGGCATACGGTGGGTAAACAAATTACTGTTGGGCAATTGATAGAAAAGCGCATAGTTATGCAATATTTATTCACGACAATGATCATGTGTATAGGCATCACGTCCATAAACAAGTACACCAAGTCCTGCATGCATCTACTACTATTACTCCACCCATCGACCGCTATCCAGAATGCATCTAGAATATTAAATAAAAATGGAGTAATGCTTGGAGGATGATGACATGATGTAGACAAAGTAAATCCAATTAATATGAATAAACCCCATCGTTTCACCCTTAGTGGAAGCAATACAATACGGGTCTGATACTTGTGATTTGCATTGGGTTTTTTGTGAAGAGGAACGAGTTATTGCAGCGCAAAGTGTGTAAGTATTTACCTTAGTTATGAAACCAAGGTTTATCGAACAAATAGGAATATCAATCCTCAACCGTCTTCAGCGGCAGCACACAAATGAACAAACAACTTGTACCCAACGCGGGCAAGAGGGTTGTCAATCCCCTTGATCTCGTTATTTTCAAGCAAATGAGTTGTGTAGATAATTGTAGATTATCGTAAATTGCAAAATAAAATAAAAAGTAAATAAACGCAGCAAGGTAATAGTAGCGTTTGTAAATATATAAGTGAATAGACCCGGGGGCCATAGTTTTCCCTAGCGGCATCTCTCATGTAGGCAGCATGCGGTGGGTAACAATTTACTTTTGGGCAATTGATAGAAAAGCGGATAGTTATGCGATTTTCACGGCAATGATCATGTGTATAAAGGCATCACATATATAAACAAATAGGCTGACTCCTGCTTGCACCTATTACTATTACTCCACTCATCGACGGCTATCCAGCATGCATCTAGAGTATTAAGTAAAATAGAGTAATGCATGAAGAACGATGACATGATGTGGACAAAGTAAACTCAAGCAATATGAATGAACCCCATCGTGTTATCCTTAGTAGCAACAAAACAAAGACGCATCTTGTCCCCTACTTTGTCATCGGGATATAGAAACTCGTCATGTTGAACCTACCACAACGCACTACTCCCACCGATGAAATATAAATCTACTTGGCCAAAGCACATCAATAAATCAAAGAGCATTACGAAGCTATAATGATCATGCAATTAAGAGACATAATATATACCAGGGATATCTCAAATACTTTTCATGAATAATCTGAACATAAACCCACAATTCACCGGATCCCAACAAACACACCGCACAATGGAATTACATCGGATGGATCAAAGCGAAGATGCGATGACCATTGTATTGAATAACAAGAGATAGAGAGATTGCCATCTAGGTACTAGCTATGGACCCGTAGGTCTATGGTGAACTACTCACACATCATCCTGAGGGTAGCAAGGTTAATGTAGAGGCCCTCCGTGATCGACCCCCCCTCCGGCAGGGTGTCGGAACAGAGCTGCAAATGGCCTCGTGATGGAACAGAGACTTGCAGCGGCGGAAAAAGTGTTTCTGGTATGCCTCCAATATTTTTAGGGTGAAAGAGAATTTATAGGCCAGAGAGGGGCGTCGGGAGGCGTCCGACGGAGGCACGCCCTGTTGGCTTGTGCGGCCCTCGTGTGGCCCCCGGCCTCCTTCCTAAGCTTATAGGTCTTCTTTTGGTCCAGAAAAAATCATCAAAAAGTTTCGTGGCAATTGGACTTTGTTTGGTACTGTAAACCTGAAAAGTAAAAAATGCGCAGAAAACAGCAACTGGCACTGGGCACTGGGTCAATAGTTTAGTGCTCAAAAATATTATAAATTGGTAAATAAAGACCCAAAAAGTATCCTATAATGATAATATATCAGCATGGTACAATCAAAAATTATAGGTACGTTGGAGAGGTATCAAGCATCCCCAAGCTTAATTCCTGCTCGTCCTCGAGTAGGTAAATGATAAAAACAGAATTTTTTATGTAACATGCTATCCATTATGTAATCTTATGCATGTATGCTCATTGAGAATTGATGAATCAACAAATATTAACATAGCAATAATTAAAGTGTAAGAAACAA